>JAYESA010000006.1:3131454-3638954 GCA_036927795.1 Iris macrosiphon
TGCTTGAGCAGAGGAGCGAGAAGAAGAGGCAGCTTTCTTTCCCTTAGCGGTGGAAGGTTGTTTCGGTGCCATGGCTAAAACTCAGAGTTCTCAAAAGAAGAGACGAAGAAGAGCTCTCAAAGGAACAAAGGATTTTTTGCAAAAGACAGATGAAGGGTTTCTTCTCTGAAGGCCTTGGGGTATTTATAGAGTTTGGATGACTCCTCGAATCCCTAACCAAATTCGATATTTAATATTTGGTTATGATTTGGAACCACGTCAGCCTATCATTTAGGGAAGACGGACAGTCAGGGGATTCAAAATTTTCGCGCAGAGCAGATCTACGGTTTTACGCTAAAGGAGGTTTTTACGCTTGGAGGCTACAAATCTACGGTTTTACGCTCAGAGGCTATAAGTCTATGGTTTTACGCCCGGATGCTTTTACGCTCGGTAGATTTTACGCTCGAGAGGCTACAAACCTACGACTTCACGCTCAGAAGCTATAAATCTACGATTTCACGCTCAGAAGCTATTTTACGCTCGAGAGGCTACAAACCTATGATTTTACGCTCAGAAGTTACAAATCTACACTACGAATCTATGACTTTCTGCATATCTTAAAATACGCAGGCCAGAGTATGCGTATATTCGAACAATTCTCAAGACGGCCAATTACAAGGGTTTACGCAGAAGATGCTCCTTCTTGGCCACAAAATATTCCAAGTACCCAAAACATACAGAGTTCAGCATTTAAAATGACTTCTTCTTGGGTCGATTGGAGGTTCATTCGATGTCTAGTCAGAATCATTTCTCAAAAAAGTTCAAGCATGGCCAGTTTTGACAGTCGTTTCTCGCCCTATTTTAAGAAATTTTCGGGAAATCATTCTTGAAGATGATGGTCTAAACTCTTCTTATTAGGAAAGGGACAAATCAGAACTCTGCGCGACTCCTCGTCCAAAACAACATAATAGTTTAGATTTTTCAGCTTAAATGCCAAGGAGCTTTCTACGTGTCTTCGGCTACGCGTAAAATATCAGATGAGATCAGATTTTTTTTATCAGAGTCAGCGTAAAAATATTCAGACGTGTCGAGGCTGCACACTATTCAGACTTTATCACAGCAAATATGACAAATCATCATATGCGTAAAAGAAGACAATTTAATGAATCATGATTACATATGATGGAAATCCAGTCTACAAAGGGTTTTTCATCTTCATGATTATATATGATGGAAATCCTTTTTTCTACAAAGGGTTTCTCATTTTCATTTAAGATTACGCCGAGAATCTGTTCTGTCAGGTTCTCATATTGGTGGAGATCTTTTTCGTCTTCTACAGCAGTTAATCGGCTTCCGCAGCCGATTAACAAGAAAATGATTAATGGCGGGAGGATACAGAACTGGGCTTGTATAAATTATTCAAGAGCCTATCCTCCATACGCCATGGCAGGCATGCCCTAGAATTGAGTTGGGGGTTCAGACCCAACTCAATACTGGAAGACAGGGCCAAACTGCCTATCTTCGGCCCGTGCCATAACGGAAGAAAATACAGCTTGCAAGCTGTGTGGTCTAATGTGACCCTTCCTCTCCCCTGGACGAATCGCCATATGAAATTGCTGATCATCCCGAGCAAAGGAAGCTATGATATCCTTTCATGATCCATCGTTGCAGAGGACATTTGCTCGAAGATGCCATCTTTTTTGGCTCCCTACATGCTGGAAGAACATGATCTTCTTCTTTCTCAAGTCAGCAAGACGAACCTCGGCAACCATCTCTTTGTGGTGAAGGAAGTGTGGGAAGAACATGTTAACTCATCAGCCTTTATATAGGTAAAGGAGATCATCAGCCTTTATATAGGTAAAGGAGAACACACCGAATCCCAACAAACCCCCAAAAATCTGCCAAGAAATCAGCCTCGAGGAACGAGTCAGACTTGACCATTTCATGCTTTATTCAAAGTGTTTCAAATTACGAGGAATTTGAAAACTTTGAAGGGGGTCTTGTAGAAACATGAAAAATACGCTGCAGAATTATACGCAGTATGCATAAAACCCGCGTAAAGCAGAGTTTCAGTACTGTGTGGCGTAAGACATGACTTCAGAGCCATTGGCATACAGCAGAGCTTCATCGCTAGTACAGCGTAAAACATAGCTCCAGAACAACCCGCATAATGCAGTATTTCCAGACTGCTTCAGCGTAAAAAGGTTATTACATTGCCACTTTGGCGTAAAACCTGCTCGCTTTTAATGCAGTGAGAAGTTGTACGGGGAACTCTTCGTATTCCTCGAATGAACCTGTCAGATCATGCAGTGAACCTGACTCCTGACAAAGAGTACTGCACGACTATCCAGACGACGGCTGTAATGATGGTTCGGCACAGAGACCCAGACTGTCGTTTAGTGACATTTCCTTGATATAAATTGCTTTTACGCATTCAAGGGAATACGCTGCCTAGTTTTACACAGGCAGACGTGAGCTTTTACGCTCAGCAGGAGACGAAACGGACCGCCACATCAAAAGCTGCTCTTCGTACAGAGCTCGAGGCACGTCTCTGCAGTTAATGTGCGTGATGGGGGCAGATCTCTGCATTTAATGCACGAAATTTGGTTCTACTTTCAAAGACTGGGTGAGCCATAATTATGGCTAATACGTCCACATCATCACCTCTGTATATTACGCCAATCAGACTATTTTTAATTATAGGAGTACGCTGTACGCTATCTCCTTGAAATACGCCAACTCAGGCTATATTTGCATTGGTACGTGATAAGGCTATTTTGTCTAGAATACGCTCAAGACCTCAGTCAAGCAAGGATAACCGGCTGTCCTTACGCTAGCTACCTATCCATACATCATCAGGCTTCTACGCCTACTTGACTTCTACGCCAACTTGACAACTATTTGGCTTCTACGCCATGGTGACAGTCATTGGCTTCTACGCCAACCTTTTCTATGCGAGGGACAGTTACCTACGTGGCTTGCATGCCGTCATCTTCGCAGCAGTTATACGTGTTACCTC
This sequence comes from Iris macrosiphon, assembly GCA_036927795.1. Classification (NCBI taxonomy): domain Eukaryota; kingdom Viridiplantae; phylum Streptophyta; class Magnoliopsida; order Asparagales; family Iridaceae; genus Iris; species Iris macrosiphon. Next base: position 3,134,453 of record JAYESA010000006.1, read on the forward strand.
ATAATGGGACACGCGTCACACGCGGATTCAGAAGATCATTTATACGTGGGTGGCAGTTATTATAACCGCCGTGTAAGAAGTGCCACACTCTTTATTGTTCGACTTCTATGCTGACTGGACGGTTACTGTCACTAAACTCTATAAATAGAGACCTCTATTGACAGAGGTGAGGGGTCAAAAAATCGAAGAGAGAGGTCAAAAAATTGAAGAGAGAGGTCGGGGAAAATAAGGTCGAAGAGCACAGGCAGAGAGTAGTGATCGACGATTTTGGCATCGAGCATCCACTCCCTCTTGCAATCCTTGAAGCTTCTCCTTCTTCTACAGCACTTCTTCATCATTGTGTGGTCCAAGGGACAAAGTGATCGACCGCAGATCAGACTCCTATAGCAATATTTACCCAGATTAAATTTTGTACTTAACATCCTCGTATAGGATTAATTGTACTTCTTGTTTGTAAACCAAAGAAAAGGTTTTGTATAAGCATAGTTTTATTTCTTTCATTTATTATCAAACACATGTGATGCTATAGGTGCTTCTCCCGGTGTCACGATCCGCACCCGGAAAATCGGGCATGAGTCGTGGGTACGTCCAGCCTACGCCGCAGCATCGACGGTAGAACGCTGTCTAGGTCAACTAACTAGATAATAATCTCACACAAAAATCGGCCATGACCTCTCCAAAAGGAGGGCAACCACACAAACAATATAAACCTGTCAAGATCTCAACTCCAAACGGAGGAGCAAATATCACAATGATAATCACAATATACTCAATCACGAATCTAAGCACGATAAGATAACACAGAGATCTAACAACTATAAAGTCTAACCAACAACAACTACTACAACAACCACAACATCAATAATAATAATACAACAATATCCAAAATAATATACAAACAAGGTCTCAATCCAAAACCGGAGACAAATCCGGTGCTAAAAGCTAATAAAAACAACAACAAAGTCCCAGTGATCCTGGCTACCAACCCGGAAATTACCCCTAAACTAGAGGGTCCCTGTCTGCACCATCGACAGGCTCAGGTCCATAAAACGTCGGACACCAATCCTTCGGATACTCTGAAAAAATATGTCCAGTCAGGACTGGAGCAAGTACATCTCTAACAGCAGTTCCATTTAAATGATAAAAACTATAAAACAGTTATAGCAAGTAGCAAGAAGAATGAAGCAAGTATGAAACAAAGAAATATGTATAACTGATGCATAAAGGTAAAGATGCATGGATATCAGAGCAAGATAGTAATAACTGTAAGATACAAGAAATCTACACTAAGAGTAAGTCTGTGCACATGAACGTGTAGTGAGTCCAGCATGAAAAACATGTAGTGAGTCAAGTCCAGAAACATGTAAGTGAGACAAGTCAAGAAATGCATGAGAGTCCAGACTATAAAGAATGAACTCGGTGTCTTTGAAATACTTGTTTCGACATGTAAACGGCTAGGCGTAAGTATGGCTCACCGCGCACTGGGTGCGCGGCTGCTATCATTCCAGATTAGACCAGAGGGAGTGATTCCTGATGATGCCAGATAGGAATATTTACATGTCTACTCGAGTATTTCCCCGCCCCGACTAATACAAGTGGATCCAAGACCCGACACGCAAATCAAGATGAGTCCAGCCTGAACATGAATGATGCATGTAGGTGATGCCAGTAGTGATTTCAGAATAGAGGCCAGAAACATGAAATGTGTCACGCCCCGATTTCGGCTATTCGATAATCGTCCCCCGGGCGTGATGCCGTGCACGCGTAGGGCGCGCGTGCACAAGGCCTTAGGCATAAGGATATTCTTTAGAACAATGCAACAGAGTGGACATATAAGATAACACAAGGTTGAGGCATAGAAAAGTTTCTCTTTTATTCATAATGAACATCTTTTTACATTACTTGACTCAAAAGTATAAAATGCCCACGGCTTACAAACTTGGACGCAAAATGAGATAGCCGATCCATACATTATGTCCCTTTACATAGATTCAAAAACGCAAAACCACCTTGGGTGCGAGTAAGCACCATCGCCTTAGCGATATTCAGCAACTGGAGAGAGTGAAAGGCTTCTAGCTTGAGCCTCCAAAAGTCTTGGCCACGACCCGCCAAGAATCCTAAAAGTTCTGAGAGAGCTTCAGCTCCTCGCCGCGTTGCCTTGCGCCGGGGAACCTGCTACAACGAGGGTCAGTACTTCGGAAAGTACTGGTGAAGGCTAGCTACTCAACTTTACCAAGCTCAAGAGATGAGATCTAATGAGTATGCTACAATTATGTTCTTAGGTGGGTTTCTATTCTTGCCTAGTTCCGATTTCATTTAGCAGGTATGCAAGAATAAATAACATAACTTCACATGCCACCGTTCGGTGACTTTACCTGTCCCGTCTGAACCACCTGTACAACTTACCATAGCCTTCCCTGTCACGAAGATATAGTTAGTCTGCATAGTTTAAATATACACAACATCTTTCTCTGTTGTTTAGGAGCCATCATGGGTTTAGTCTGGGCTGGCGGCGACGCTTGCAGCGCGGGTAGCTAGCCCCGCTACAATTCCCCGCTCCCAGGACTAAGAAAGTAGATTCCGTCCGGGTCGAGACGGCCCGGTGCCCCGGAACCGCTCGCAGGAACCTGGATCCCTTGTGCACAAGAATTCCCATGACCATTTTTATGACTCTACCTCATAGATTTACTTACTAGCCATTTAAAGAACATCATGCATGAAACTGCTTTACTGTACTATCATAATCAACCAACAGTTATATGAAATAACATGCAGCAGTTTATAGAAGAACACTTTGAACTATCAATAGATACCAACCCATTAAACATCTAACGACCATGCATGCATCAATGAATTTATGCAAGGTTTTATATGACAAGCAATGGGTGTCCCAAGCCTACTTCTTATCTTATCTTGTTATCCAACTTATTACTCAAGTGGTGTCGTTTGATTGAATGCACTACTGAGTCAATTTTATTATGAACGGAGCCCTTGGAAAGAAGGTGCTTATCGAAATAGAGCCACTCATAAGTTTGTTGAATAGGAAGAAGAAGGAGAGGTCCCTAAGACTCCGCTCGCGCGTCGTCTACACGATCACCTGCACGCACCAACGGATGATCAATACCTCCTGCTTCGGTCTCCAAGGGTCGATACGAAATGCAAAATCCTAAGAACGAAAGCAATGAAATCCATTGAAATCGTTCAAGAAAACGCAAGTCATAAAACCAACAAGAAAGTATCCAAGCGGCAGGAAAACGGACAAGAAACCAACGCAACGGAAAGGCCCCTCTCGACTCTGCCGCCGAGTCCATCCTCGAGGCACAGTCCATCGTATATGGGACCTGATTCCGAAGAAACCAATCCATAACGAGGAAAGGATCTTAATTCAATCTGTCCCGTTCGGACGGTCGTAAGTATTCCTTGGCCGCGCTCCCCGAATAGGGGGAACGGGGCATTACATCATAACCATCCAAAAGAAAGTTTCGTCCCGAAACTTAGGAATAGAACCTACCCCTAAGGAATAATGAGGGGAACCTTTCCCTCATATCAGCTTCAAGTTCCCAGGTCGACTCCTCGACCGAGTGGTTCCGCCACAGGACGCGCACTAGCGAGACGGTTCGGTTCCGCAACTGCTTCTCTTTACGATCCAAAACTTGGACAGGCTCTGCCGCGTACGACAAGTCCGCTTGCAGATTCAACTGACCCAAGTCGACTATGTGGTTCGGGTCGTGTACAAACTTTCTCAGCTGTGAAACGTGAAAAATATTGTGTACTTCTGATAGGGCAGGCGGCAAAGCAACTTGATAGGCGACCGGAGTAACCCGCTTGAGAATTTTAAACGGTCCAACAAATCTTGGACTTAACTTTCCTTTTACTCCGAATCGCATAACTTCGCGCATGGGCGAGACTTTCAAGAACACATGGTCCCCTTCAAAGAATTCAAGGGGGCAACGTCGAGCATCGGCATAACTCTTTTGTCGGCTTTGTGCTGTCTTCAACCGTTCACGAATCAACCGAACTTTTTGTACGGTTTGTTCAACCAGCTCCGGCCCAAGGATTTGCCGTTCTCCGACTTCGTCCCAGCAGATTGGTGACCTACACTTCCGCCCATACAAAGCCTCGTACGGAGCCATCTCGATGCTGGACTGATAACTGTTGTTGTATGCAAATTCGGCCAGCGGCAGGTAGACGTCCCAACTTGACTTCGAATCGATCACGCAGAGGCGCAACATGTCTTCTAGTATCTGATTCACTCGTTCCGTCTGACCATCGGTTTGTGGATGATAGGCTGAGCTAAACTTCAACTTGGTCCCCATCGCCAGCTGAAGGCTCTCCCAGAAACGCGAGATGAATCGCCCGTCCCGATCTGATACTATAGAAACTGGCACTCCGTGCAGCCGGACTATCTCGTCAAGGTAGGTCTGGGCGAGGCGATCGGCGCTCCAAGTACTTTTGATGGCAATGAAGTGTGCAGACTTGGTTAACCGGTCGACGATAACCCAGATTGCGTCGTTCCCCCCGTTGCGTCCTTGGCAGGCCAACAATAAAATCCATGCAGATGTGCTCCCACTTCCATTCCGGGATAGCAAGATTTTGCATCTCCCCGCCCGGCCTCTGATGCTCTGCTTTCACCCTTTGACAAGTTATGCATTGGGACACAAAGAGTGCGACATCTTTCTTCATGCCGTGCCACCAGAAGGTCGTTCGGAGGTTCTTATACATCTTCGTGCTCCCGGGATGGATCATATAGGCTGCGTAATGAGCTTCCGCAAGGATCTCCTTTCTGAGTTCTGAATCATCGGAGACGCATAGCCTTCCCTTCACCCGCAACGCTCCATTTTCATCTACTGCAAAGTCCTTCGCCTTCCCCGCTAGAATCTGCTCGTGCATCTTCCTTAGGAAAGGGTCGTCTTTCTGAGTAGATGTGACCCGCTCTATTAGGTTGGGTACGAATCGCATTTGAGCGACCCGCGCGCCATGATATCGGATTCGGAGTTCGATGCCCAACTCTTCTAAGTCCCTTCGTAACCTTCGATCGACTGACAGAGACCCAACGAAGATCCGACTCAGAGCATCCGCTACAACGTTCCCTTTTCCAGGTGTGTAGTCTATTGTCAAGTCGTAATCTTTTATCAATTCTAGCCAACGGCGCTGACGAAGGTTGAGGTCTGTCTGGGTGAATAGATACTTTAAGCTCTTGTGATCAGTATAAATTCGGCAAGGCACTCCGTAAAGGTAGTGTCGCCACAATTTCAGGCCAAAGACAATTGCCGCTAATTCCAGGTCGTGTGTAGGATAATTTTTCTCGTGCTTCTTTAGTTGCCTGGAGGCATAGGCTATCACCCGATCTCGCTGCATAAGTACACACCCCAAGCCTTGTCCGGACGCGTCGCTAAATATTTGGAATCCCGAGATCTCGTCTGGTAGTGCAAGTAACAGGGCAGAGGTGAGGCGATGCTTTAACTCTTTAAACGAAGCTTCGCAGTCGGCGGACCACTCAAATGCGACTCCCTTTTGTGTGAGGCGAGTCAGAGGTAATGCAAGTTTGGAAAAATCCTTCACGAACCGTCTGTAGTAGCCCGCTAGCCCGAGGAAGCTTCGAATCTCGCTAACGGATGCAGGTCGCTTCCACTCGACGATGGCCTCCACCTTCTTCGGATCGACTGAAATGCCTCCCGCAGAAATGATGTGCCCGAGGAAAGATACACTACTTAGCCAGAATTCACACTTACTCAGCTTAGCATATAGCTGGTTGTCCCGAAGAGTTTGTAGCACGGTCCGCAAGTGCTCTGCATGTTCTTCCTCACTCTTCGAATACACCAAGATATCATCGATGAATACTACTACAAACTTATCGAGATAGGGCCGGAATACTAGGTTCATTAAACTCATAAAGGCAGCGGGTGCATTGGTTAGTCCGAACGGCATCACCAGGAACTCATAATGGCCATAGCGAGTTCGAAAAGCTGACTTTGGCACATCGTCTGGCTTGATCTTTAGTTGGTGATAGCCCGAACGGAGGTCGATTTTAGAGTATACCGTGGCAGCTTGCAACTGATCGAAAAGATCATCTATTCTTGGAAGAGGATACTGGTTACGAATGGTTGCTTTATTCAATTCTCGATAGTCGATACAGAGCCGCAACGAGCCATCCTTTTTCTTTACGAATAGTACTGGGGCACCCCACGGAGATACACTAGGCCGAATGTATCCTTTATCTAGCAAGTCTTGCAACTGTACTTTAAGCTCCTTCAATTCTGCCGGGGCCATTCGATACGGCGTCTTGGAAATTGGTCGAGTTTCTGGGAACGTGTCTATAGTAAACTCTGTCTCTCGATCGGGCGGCATGCCTGGCAACTCGTCGGGGAACACATCAGGAAAATCCGCCACAACGGGGATAGACTCAACGTTTGCGCAATCTTGCCGAGTGTCTCGAACGGACGCTAAGTACCCTTCGCAGCCGGAGTGAATCATCCGTCGAGCAGACATTGCTGAGATCACCATGCAGGCATTCGACGCTTTCGACTCAGGACTGCACGTGAAGCAAAACTCGATCTCGTCGGGCAAACGAAATACGACTTCCTTTTTCGCACAGTCGATTGTAGCTGAACAAGCGCCGAGCCAATCCATCCCCAGAATAAGATCGTAGTCCCTTATGTCTAGAACTATCGCATCTAATGACAATCTCCATCCCCCGATGCAAATGTTACCTTCACGACAGACTAAGCGAGCTGATAGATCTACTCCCGAAGGAGTGCTAACACTTAGGTTTAAGCCTAGCGGTGTCATAGGGAATGTATGTTCGGCGGCAAAATCTGCCGAAATGAAGCTATATGTTGCACCAGAATCAAACAATACTCGAGCAGGTACATTATTAAAAAGTAATATACCTGACACCGTCGTGTTCGATGCAAGTGCCTCGTCCCGAGTCAAGGCATAGACTCGGCCCTGAGCGTTTTGCGGTGCCTGGTTTGCTCGTTGAGTTTGCCCCTGACCCTGAGCTGAGTCATTATTCTGCTGCGGACGGTGCAAAGATGGATCGTTGGAACGGGTTGGACAATTACGAGCAATGTGGCCCATCTTGCCACAACTGAAACATCCTCCCTTGCTCGCGCGACATTCGCTGACGTGGTGTCCTGGCTTGCGGCAGTAGGCACACTTTTGTCCTTGCTTCTTTCCCTGATTCGAGTCTTGGGAGCCGCCGTTGTTGTTGTGGCGCTTATGCGCGTTGTTTCCTCCCGTGTTGGCAGGGCGCTTATGATTATGATTTTGCACAGCGCCGGTGCTAACTGGAGGATACTGCGACTCTAGGGACAGTGCATGATTCAAGGACTCCCGCATGGTACGATATTGAGTCACTACGACGTGAGCACGGATAGAAGGTCGTAGTCCGAGCTCAAACTTTCTGGCACGACTTTCGGCATCGGCGAGCTGAGACATGGCAAACTTTGTAAGTCGGTTGAACTCTGAAGCGTATTGACGTACCGTCATGTCCCCCTGCTTCAGTAGGGCAAACTCGTCTTCCTTTTCGCGACGGACGGCGGGTGGAAGGTATTCCTCCACGAAGGCCTTGCAAAACACGGACCAGGAGATAGCCGTTGTGCCACCTTCACTCAAAATAGCTTGCTTGTGCACATCCCACCAATCATGTGCATTTTGTCGGAGCTGAAGCTGAGCACACGCTACTTTCTTGGTCTCGTCTAAGCACAGCGCTTCGAAGTGGTCCTCCAACTCGACCAGCCAGTCCATCGCTAAGGATGGGTCCTCGGTGCCTTTAAACGTAGCACGGCACATCTTCTTAAATTCAGATATCGACACGATTGTCCCATTCTCGCCTGAGGGTAAGGTACCCTGAGAATTCTGCGGTCCGGTGGCTTCAGCAACTATAGGCACGGTTGCGGGGGCGGATGCAGAATGATTGTTGGCGACCATATTCGTCACCATTGTTTGCAGACTATTCATCTGCTTCTGTTGTGTATCTGCCTGAAGTCGCTGCGCCACGAATTGAGCTTCAATCCGCAACTCGAACTGACTCTGCCGTAGTTCAGCTTATTTCTGCTGCGTCTCCATCAAACGCATCATTCGTTCGAACGGATCGGCAGAGGGTGCGGCAGCTGGACTCCCAGAGCTGCCCGAGGTGCCTGAACTACTCGCTTGCACTTGCGCCACCATCTGAGCTTGTGCACCCGGCTCGGAAGTCGTTCCTTGAAAGGAAAGTAACTTGTATTAGTCTCAAGGTATATTATGGACTCACTGTATGGAACGTATCTCATTTTGGCCAAGCGAATTCAAAGGTCTACTCGGAAGGAACAAGGTTCCTTTAGAAACTTTCTTTGTGAGATCAAAGGATCTGAAGCATGCTCTGATACCAATATGTCACGCCCCGATTTCGGCTATTCGATAATCGTCCCCTGGGCGTGATGCCGTGCACGCGTAGGGCGCGCGTGCACAAGGCCTTAGACATAAGGATATTCTTTAGAACAATGCAACAGAGTGGACATATAAGATAACACAAGGTTGAGGCATAGAAAAGTTTCTCTTTTATTCATAATGAACATCTTTTTATATTACTTGACTCAAAAGTATAAAATGCCCACGGCTTACAAACTTGGACGCAAAATGAGATAGCCGATCCATACATTATGTCCCTTTACATAGATTCAAAAACGCAAAACCACCTTGGGTGCGAGTAAGCACCATCGCCTTAGCGATATTCAGCAACTGGAGAGAGTGAAAGGCTTCTAGCTTGAGCCTCCAAAAGTCTTGGCCACGACCCGCCAAGAATCCTAAAAGTTCTGAGAGAGCTTCAGCTCCTCGCCGCGTTGCCTTGCGCCGGGAAACCTGCTACAACGAGGGTCAGTACTTCGGAAAGTACTGGGGAAGGCTAGCTACTCAACTTTACCAAGCTCAAGAGATGAGATCTAATGAGTATGCTACAATTATGTTCTTAGGTGGGTTTCTATTCTTGCCTAGTTCCGATTTCATTTAGCAGGTATGCAAGAATAAATAACATAACTTCACATGCCACCGTTCGGTGACTTTACCTGTCCCGTCTGAACCACCTGTACAACTTACCATAGCCTTCCCTGTCACGAAGACATAGTTAGTCTGCACAGTTTAAATATACACAACATCTTTCTCTGTTGTTTAGGAGCCATCATGGGTTTAGTCTGGGCTGGCGGCGACGCTTGCAGCGCGGGTAGCTAGCCCCGCTACAATTCCCCGCTCCCAGGACTAAGAAAGTAGATTCCGCCCGGGTCGAGACGGCCCGGTGCCCCGGAACCGCTCGCAGGAACCTGGATCCCTTGTGCACAAGAATTCCCATGACCATTTCTATGACTCTACCTCATAGATTTACTTACTAGCCATTTAAAGAACATCATGCATGAAACTGCTTTACTGTACTATCATAATCAACCAACAGTTATATGAAATAACATGCAGCAGTTTATAGAAGAACACTTTGAACTATCAATAGATACCAACCCATTAAACATCTAACGACCATGCATGCACCAATGAATTTATGCAAGGTTTTATATGACAAGCAATGGGTGTCCCAAGCCTACTTCTTATCTTATCTTGTTATCCAACTTATTACTCAAGTGGTGTCGTTTGATTGAATGCACTACTGAGTCAATTTTATTATGAACGGAGCCCTTGGAAAGAAGGTGCTTATCGAAATAGAGCCACTCACAAGTTTATTGAATAGGAAGAAGAAGGAGAGGTCCCTAAGACTCCGCTCGCGCGTCGTCTACACGATCACCTGCACGCACCAACGGATGATCAATACCTCCTGCTTCGGTCTCCAAGGGTCGATACGAAATGTGAAATCCTAAGAACGAAAGCAATGAAATCCATTGAAACCATTCAAGAAAACGCAAGTCATAAAACCAACAAGAAAGCATCCAAGCGGCACGAAAACGGACAAGAAACCAACGCAACGGAAAGGCCCCTCTCGACTCTGCCGCCGAGTCCATCCTCGAGGCACAGTCCATCGTATATGGGACCTGATTCCGAAGAAACCAATCCATAACGAGGAAAGGATCTTAATTCAATCTGTCCCGTTCGGACGGTCGTAAGTATTCCTTGGCCGTGCTCCCCGAATAGGGGGAACGGGGCATTACAAAATGTACGTGTCGCAAGTAAATAAATTCAGAAATATCAATCAGTGTCCCGTGTTGTGCCAGAATAATCAGATGATACTATACTAGAAGCTGAATCATAATAATCATCAAATAATGAAAACTATCAGAGAATGTACTCGCCTGACGTCCTGAGCAACTGGCGATCCGAACTGGTGTCGCAAGGACCTAATGCGAAAAGCAAGGTTAAACAGGTTTCTAATGAGTTAAACAGACATAAAATAACTAAAAATAGGCTTCTAGGGTCGTTCTAGGTCAAACGGGTCAAACCGATAAAATATGGGTCAAAAAGTCAACTCTGGGTCCAAAAAGTCAACTCTAGGTCAAAACTAGGTCAAAAGTTGACTTTGGCGGTCAACCGAGTCAACTACGGTCAAGTCTAGGTCAAACTAGGGTGCTCCTGAAATTCTAGGTCAAACCGAGCTCATTAAGCTAGAAAACTCACAAACTCGCCTCCTTGAGATACCGGGATACCCTCGGTATCCGATACCTCAACCTACGCTATATACCCCGCCTATACCCTCTAAAACCTATGCTAGCACACGTAAATATATACACATATACATATAAAAATCACTCCAATACTATTCCTAGGCTATTGCTCAAAAACCCCGTTCGAAACCCAATACCTTGGTTATCTTAAGGTATTGAAATACCTCGGTATCTCAAGGTATTGAGATACCGCTCTAAACTCAACCCGACTACCCCTCTAGCTAACTAACTATGCATAAACATATATATCTAGCTATAATCTAGGCTTAAATATATATATCTAATATATATGTGCATATACCTAGGTATCTACACACCTTACCTTACCTTACCTTACCTTACCTTACCTTACCTTACATATATATATATATATATATATATATATATATATATATATATATATATATATATATATACCCCTAGATATCTAACTATCTATCTAGCTATGTATATATCTATATATATATATATATATATATATCTATATATCTAGCTATCCCTCTACCTATCCATCTACCTATCTAGATATATATTATATATCTATCTAATATCTAGCCATCTATCCATGGGTTTATATAGATATCTAGATATCTATCTACTAGGTATCTATCTATCTATTTATCTCTAACTACCTAGGTATCTAGTTACCTATGTATCTATCTAACCATCTATGTATTAATCTATCTATTTGTATATCTATCTATCAACCTAGCTATTCACCTATCTATCTATCTATCTATTAGTCTATCTATCTATTTATCTTAGTTAACTATCTAACTATCTATCAACTTGTCTATCTATCTATCCATATATCTATCTATTTATCAATACATCTAACTACCTAGTTATCTATTCATCTCTAATCTACCTATCTTATGCATCTATCTAGGTATCTAACTATCTATCTAATACCTATTATCCATCTATCTATCATTCTATCTAACTAGTTATCCATTTACCTATCTAACTAACTATAGATGTCTATCTATTTACCTAACTATCTATATATCTATCCAACCATCTATCTAATTATCTACTAATCTATATATATATATATATATATATATATATATATATATATATATATATATATATATATATATATATATAAACACCCCTCTCTACCTCGCATTCTGCTGCTGCTAGCTCTTGCTTGCTGCTGCTGCTGCTAAGCATGCTGCTACTGCTGCTGAATTTGCTGCTGCAGCTGCTGCTATGTACTGCTGCTGCTGCACATTTGCTTGCTGCAGCTGCTGCACAGTGCAGCAGCATGCTGCTGCTGCAGTTCCAGACCAGTCCCCCCCCCTCTTCTCTCATACACACACACACTCCTATATATATACATATATATATCACTCTCTAAATATATATATATACATACATATATATATATATCTATATATATATAACTAGATACATATATATACACACCTATATATCTATATACTAACACACTCTAACACACTCACACACACACTAAAACACACACACACATACAAATATATACATAGCTATATATATATATAAACACACATATTAATATATATATGCACAAATATATATATATATATATATATATATATATATATATATATATATATATATATATATATATATATATATATACATACCAATACACACACACACTCTAAGATATATATATATACACATACACACACATATATATATATATATATATATATATATATATATATATATATATATATATACATATACACACACAAGCACACTTACACATACATATATATATATATACACATAGACATATACACACACAAGCACATAGATATAAATACACACATATATATATAAATATATATACATAAACACACATACATATAAATATATACATATATATATATAGACACATATACACTAACACAACACAACACACAAACCACACGTCCCACTCACGCCCAACGACCCCGACACTCACCAATACCCTAAAATATATAAAATATAACTCGAAAACTCTAGCACACACTCCCCGATACTAACCCAACGCGCGCACAAGCCCGAAACGAGAAAACCAAATCGAAATGGCCGTTCATTCATTTCGACGAACACGCGGTGCGCGGCTCGAAAAACCTCCTGAAACGCACACCAAACGAACTCGAAATCGGCCCAAAATTTATCCACGCGCTCTAAACGATGTCTAGATCCTAGAAAATGCGCTCCCGCGTCGATTCTAGGCCCGTGGTGGAAACGCGCACGCACTTAGAATCGGCGACGAAGAAAAACCCCAAATTCGCCCAAAATGCCCGTTTCTCCGCGACACGGCTTCCCGTGTCCGAACGGAGACACGCACTCACCCTCAAGACACCTGACAACGTCTACCTAGGTCCGTCTAACCTAGGGCATCACCCAAAATTGGGCCAAATTCGGATTCCACCCGAAATTGACACAAAACCTAGTGTTAAAGTCTCCAAACACTACCCAACTAGTTCCAACTTCCTCCCACGGGTAGCCTAAGGGTCTAGGAAGGTTCTAAACTATTAATTACACTATATAAAAGTAATTACAAGGAGAAAATTAGGGTTTACCTCTTGGGAGTTGGAATCCCAAGCCAAAATCTCCAAAATGCTCCAAATCCTTCAAACCAAGCTTCCAAGCTCCCAATTCAAGCTCCAACACAAAATCTAGGCTCTACCCACCAAGGTTAGGGAAGAATGTTGGGTTAGGGTTAATCATAAAGAAGAATAGAAGAAGAAAGAGGAGAAATGGGAACTTACTTGAGAGTGGGAAGAAGAAAAGAAGAAGGAAGAGTGGAGAATGGAGAAGAAGAAGAAGAAGAAGAAGAAGAATGAAGAATGAAGAAGAAGAGGAAGTGGGGCTGTTGTGAAGCACGGTCTGGGAGGGGTTTTTGGGGCCGGCCATGGTAAATATAAGGTTACACTAATCACCAAATGCCCAAAATGCCCTCCCAACTCTCGATTTTGGGTTTTGGGTCCAAAAACACTCAAACTAACTCCAAATCTCTCCCACTAACCTTCTAAAAATATAATAAATATTCTAAAACCCAAAATAAGTCTCACAGGGGTGTGGGCTGGGTCGGACATGGGTCCACTAGGGTCTGACATGGGTCCAGGCTAGCCAAAATCCTAAAACAAACAATAAAAATATAATACAATCAATAATTAATTATAAATATAATTAATTATAAATAATACACACTTAACCAGATAAAAAATAAAAAAAATACCCGGCTCTGGAAATGGGGTGGTGACAAGTCTACCCTCCTTAGAAAATTTCGTCCTCGAAATTTAAAGTCAATCACACTCCTTCTAGGTCAAACCCCCAACAATCACAGTCAAGAAATTCTACCTAAACAATATGCAAGATCAGGGTCCTACTGGTCGTGTTATCACAGTCTTAATCAGGATCACTACACTATCTACCACAGCACAAAGAAAAGTCTAACAGGTACTAATGAAGCACACCACAAGGAATGGAAAAGGACAGGAAGAAGAACAAGGAGACAGACCTGCTAACCCGACACCCGTAGCATCGGCCTCCTCGATCGTCAACGCATAAGCCCTGCCCTGTTGGGGTGTATCCCTCTGCTGGTGCGGGGCATGATGCTGTGCCACGAGTGGCCTAGCTCAAACTCTTTGATCCTGTGCTCCACCCAATGGAGGTGCAGTGGGGCAATCTCGCATCTGGTGAGCAGCGGATCCACAGAACAAACAAACCTTCAGCCTCCTCCTACAAACATTCCAAGTGTGTCCTGCCTTCCTGCAGTAGGCACAAGTGGGCACTCTCTGATCCTGACCCTGCTGCGCTGCCTTCTGCACATAGGGACGCTTAGCTGGTCCTGCACTACCACTCGCACTGCCTGAATTATCCCTGCCTCTCTTGGACTTGAGCTCCAAATCATCCTCTGCTCTCTGAGCATCTCCTACTATCTGCTCAAAAGTCGCCTCGCGATCGCTCCTGGTCAAAGACTTGACCGCCATAACCAAGCCCTTGCGAAACTTCCTCGCCTTTGCTGCCTCACTCAAGCCATCTACAAATCTGCCCAGACGGCAGAACTCCGCTGCGTACTCGTCCACCCTCATGCTCCCCTGGACGAGTGCCTCGAACTGGCTCTCCAAAGCACTGAGCGCCACATCAGGGAAAAACTTTTTCTTAAAAAGCCTCTTGAAAGCCTCCCAAGTAAGCCATGGCGTCGCAATCCTCGTATCTGTGCGATACCACGTCAAGGCGAGGTCGAACATCTGACTGCCCGCTGCCTCTATCTGCATGCTGTCTGGAATCTGCGCCAGCCTGAAGATCCCCTCGATCTGCTCTATCCAGTCATCCGCGTACAGGATCCCTTCTGTACCACGGAACTCCTTGGGTCGCATCCTCTGAAAGTCGATAATACTGCCTGGCCTCGGATGCTGAATCTGATCTGCCTGTGGCTGAATCTGTGCCACCCTATCCACTGCCGTCATGGCCACCTGGTGGGCGTTCTCAATGCCCAGCCTCATCACATCCACCTGACGGTGCTGCGCGTCCATCATCTCCCTGAAGAACGCAAACAACTGCGCGGCATCTACTGGAGCAGGAAGTGGTGGAGGAACCACCGGAACGACTGGGGTAGTCCTCGGATCGACAGGTGAAGGAGGATCCCCGAAAGAAGCAGATGCTCCCTCAACCGCAGGAGTGGTGAGTGGAGCGGTAGCAGCTGCCTGAATACGAGCTGGACGAGAGGTAGCAGACCTCTCAGTGGCAACTGCTGGAACGGTACGATGAGATCGTGTCTTCGGAGGCATCCTGAACACAGATCAAAAGAAGTCAATACGGTACAAGATACGATATCATCAAAGAAGGACAGTAATATTTCAAAAGAAAGCAATTTCAGAATAATTAGATTAGAATTGTTCCTAGTCGTGATTGAGTACACTCTCATCCTAGATCCTAGATCCTATAGCAGGCTCGCAGCAGTACAACTAAATTATTGTACCACCACGACATCACACTAATTGCGAATCGAGATCTGCAAGGGCCGCCACCAAAAATGTGTCACGACCCGCACCCAGAAAATCGGACATAAGTCGTGGGTACGTCCAGCCTACGCCGCAGCATCGGCGGTAGAACGTTGTCTAGGTCAACTAACTAGATAATAATCTCACACAAAAATCGGCCATGACCTCTCCAAAAGGAGGGCAACCACACAAACAATATAAACCTGTCAAGATCTCAACTCCAAACGGAGGAGCAAATATCACAATGATAATCACAATATACTCAATCACGAATCTAAGCACGATAAGATAACACAGAGATCTAACAACTATAAAGTCTAACCAACAACAACTACTACAACAACCACAACATCAATAATAATAATACAACAATATCCAAAATAATATACAAACAAGGTCTCAATCCAAAACCGGAGACAAATCCGGTGCTAAAAGCTAATAAAAACAACAACAAAGTCCCAGTGATCCCGGCTACCAGCCCGAAAATTACCCCTAAACTAGAGGGTCCCTGTCTGCACCATCGACAGGCTCAGGTCCATAAAACGTCGGACACCAATCCTCCGGATACTCTGAAAAAATATGTCAAGTCAGGACTGGAGCAAGTATATCTCTAACAGCAGTTCTATTTAAATGATAAAAACTATAAAACAGTTATAGCAAGTAGCAAGAAGAATGAAGCAAGTATAAAACAAGGAAATATGTATAACTGGTGCATAAAGGTAAAGATGCATGGATATCAAAGCAAGATAGTAATAACTGCAAGATACAAGAAATCTACACTAAGAGTAAGTCTGTGCACATGAACGTGTAGTGAGTCCAGCATGAAAAACATGTAGTGAGTCAAGTCCAGAAACATGTAAGTGAGACAAGTCAAGAAATGCATGAGAGTCCAGACTATAAAGAATGAACTCGGTGTCTTTGAAATACTTGTTTCGACATGTAAACGGCTAGGGGTAAGTACGGCTCACCGCGCACTAGGTGCGCGGCTGCTATCATTCCAGATTAGACCAGAGGGAGTGATTCCTGATGATGCCAGATAGGAATGTTTACATGTCTACTCGAGTATTTTCCCGCCCCGACTAATACAAGTGGATCCAAGACCCGACACGCAAATCAAGATGAGTCCAGCCTGAACATGAATGATGCCTGTAGGTGATGCCAGTAGTGATTCCAGAATAGAGGCCAGAAATATGAAATGTACGTGTCGCAAGTAAATGAATCCAGAAATATCAATCAGTGTCCTGTGTTGTGCCAGAATAATCAGATGATACTATACTAGAAGCTGAATCATAATAATCATCAAATAATGAAAACTATCAGAGAATGTACTCGCCTGACGTCCTGAGCAACTGGCGATCCGAACTGGTATCGCAAGGACCTAATGCGAAAAACAAGGTTAAACAGGTTTCTAATGAGTTAAACAGACATAAAATAACTAAAAATAGGCTTCTAGGGTCGTTCTAGGTCAAACGGGTCAAACCGGTGAAATCTGGGTCAAAAAGTCAACTCTGGGTCCAAAAAGTCAACTCTAGGTCAAAACTAGGTCAAAAGTTGACTTTGGCGGTCAACCGAGTCAACTACGGTCAAGTCTAGGTCAAACTAGGGTGCTCCTAAAATTTTAGGTCAAACCGAGCTCATTAAGCTAGAAAACTCACAAACTCGCCTCCTTGAGATACCGGGATACCCTCGGTATCCGATACCTCAACCTACGCTATATACCCCGCCTATACCCTCTAAAACCTATGCTAGCACACGTAAATATATACACATATACATATAAAAATCACTCCAATACTATTCCTAGGCTATTGCTCAAAAACCCCGTTCGAAACCCAATACCTTGGTTATCTTAAGGTATTGAAATACCTCGGTATCTCAAGGTATTGAGATACCGCTCTAAACTCAACCCGACTACCCCTCTAGCTAACTAACTATGCATAAACATATATATCTAGCTATAATATAGGCTAAAATATATATATCTAATATATATGTGCATATACCTAGGTATCTACACACCTTACCTTACCTTACCTTACCTTACCTTACATATATATATATACCCCTAGATATCTAACTATCTATCTAGCTATGTATATATCTATATATATATATATATATCTATATATCTAGCTATCCCTCTACCTATCCATCTACCTATCTAGATATATATTATATATCTATCTAATATCTAGCCATCTATCCATGGGTTTATATAGATATCTAGATATCTATCTACTAGGTATCTATCTATCTATTTATATCTAACTACCTAGGTATCTACTTACCTATGTATCTATCTAACCATCTATGTATTAATCTATCTATTTGTATATCTATCTATCAACCTAGCTATTCACCTATCTATCTATCTATTAGTCTATCTATCTATTTATCTTAGTTAACTATCTAACTATCTATCAACTTGTCTATCTATCTATCCATATATCTATCTATTTATCAATATATCTAACTACCTAGTTATCTATTCATCTCTAATCTACCTATCTTATGCATCTATCTAGGTATCTAACTATCTATCTAATACCTATTATCCATCTATCTATCATTCTATCTAACTAGTTATCCATTTACCTATCTAACTAACTATAGATGTCTATCTATTTACCTAACTATCTATATATCTATCCAACCATCTATCTAATTATCTACTAATCTATCTATCTATCTATATATATATATATATATATATATATATAAACACCCCTCTCTACCTCGCATTCTGCTGCTGCTAGCTCTTGCTTGCTGCTGCTGCTGCTGCTAAGCATGCTGCTACTGCTGCTGAATTTGCTGCTGCAGCTGCTGCTATGTACTGCTGCTGCTGCACATTTGCTTGCTGCAGCTGCTGCACAGTGCAGCAGCATGCTGCTGCTGCAGTTCCAGACCAGTCCCCCCCCCCTCTTCTCTCATACACACACACACACTCCTATATATATACATATATATATCACTCTCTAAAATATATATATATACATACATATATATATCTATATATATATAACTAGATACATATATATACACACCTATATATCTATATACTAACACACTCTAACACACTCACACACACACTAAAACACACACACACATACAAATATATACATAGCTATATATATATATAAACACACATATTAATATATATATGCACAAATACAAATATATATATATATATATATATATATATATATATATATATATATATATATATATATATATACATATACATATACACACACAAGCACACTTACACATACATATATATATATATATACACATAGACATATACACACACAAGCACATAGATATAAATACACACATATATATATAAATATATATACATAAACACACATACATATAAATATATACATATATATATAGACACATATACACTAACACAACACAACACACAAACCACACGTCCCACTCACGTCCAACGACCCCGACACTCACCAATACCCTAAAATATATAAAATATAACTCAAAAACTCTAGCACACACTCTCCGATACTAACCCAACGCGCGCACAAGCCCGAAACGAAAAAACCAAGTCGAAATGGCCGTTCATTCATTTCGAAGAACACGCGGTGCGCGGCTCGGAAAACCTCCTGAAACGCACACCAAACGAACTCGGAATCAGCCCAAAATTTACCCACGCGCTCTAAACGATGTCTAGATCCTAGAAAATGCACTCCCGCGTCAATTCTAGGCCCGTGGTGGAAACGCGCACGCACTTAGAATCGGCGACGAAGAAAAACCCCAAATTCGCCCGAAACGCCCGTTTCTCCGCGACACGGCTTTCCGTGTCCGAACGGAGACACGCACTCACCCTCAAGACACCCGACAATGTCTACCTAGGTCCGTCTAACCTATGGCATCACCCAAAATTGGGCCAAATTCGGATTCCACCCGAAATTGACACAAAACCTAGTGTTAAAGTCTCCAAACACTACCCAACTAGTTCCAACTTCCTCCCACGGATAGCCTAAGGGTCTAGGAAGGTTCTAAACTATTAATTACACTATATAAAAGTAATTACAAGGGGAAAATTAGGGTTTACCTCTTGGGAGTTGGAATCCCAAGCCAAAATCTCCAAAATACTCTAAATCCTCCAAACCAAGCTTCCAAGCTCCCAATCCAAGCTCCAACACAAAATCTAGGCTTTATCCACCAAGGTTAGGGAAGAATGTAGGGTTAGGGTTAATTATAAAGAAGAATAGAAGAAGAAAGAGGAGAAATGGGAACTTACTTGAGAGTGGGAAGAAGAAAAGAAGAAGGAAGAGTGGAGAATGGAGAAGAAGAAGAAGAAGAAGAAGAAGAAGAAGAAGAATGAAGAATGAAGAAGAAGAGGAAGTGGGGCTGCTGTGAAGCACGGTCTGGGAGGGGTTTTTGGGGCCGGCCATGGTAAATATAAGGTTACACTAATCACCAAATGCCCAAAATGCCCTTCCAACTCTCGGTTTTGGGTCCAAAAATACTCAAACTAACTCCAAATCTCTCCCACTAACCTTCTAAAAATATAATAAATATTCTAAAATCCAAAATAAGTCTCACAGGGGTGTGGGCTGGTCGGACATGGGTCCACTAGGGTCTGACATGGGTCCAGGCTAGCCAAAATCCTAAAACAAACAATAAAAATATAATACAATCAATAATTAATTATAAATACAATTAATTATAAATAATACATACTTAACCAGATAAAAAATAAAAAATAAATATCCGGCTCTGGAAATGGGGTGGTGACACCCGGTGCTAGTTCAATTGAAAACTCTACGTCTCTGTCTGGGGGTAGTCCTGGCAATTCCTCTGGAAAGACGTCTAAAAATTCTGAAATAATAGGATGATAGACAACATCGTCCATTGCAAGCTGAATACCATCCATGCTTCAGTGGATCCTCTTGCAAACTCAAGTTCAGGCTGTCCTGGTACCTTAAAAAGGATGCTTCCTCCAAAATAATCGAATAAAGCGTGGTACTTCCTTAGCCAGTTCATTCCAAGCACAATATCAAAAGATGGCATAGAAAGGACTAAGAGTTTGGTGTTTATCTCTCTGCCACGTATCACTATAGGGCCCGATCTACAAACTCAGCTAACTGGTACAACTCCTCCTCCGGTTAGAATTCTAACACAACTTGATAAAGGTGTAGAAGCAATATTGTGTTTGGTAATAAAACTAGATGATATGAATGAGTGGGTGGCTCCCATATCAAACAATATCACAGCAGGAAAAGTAAAAGCAAGAGTAATACCTGCTATGACATCCACCTCATGATCCATGTCATCTACCTCCAATACAAAAGCTTGCCCGTTCCTCTGCGGCTGTCCATGTCCGGTCCTCATATACTGATCCTCCTGGGTCGGTAGCGGTGGTCCTCTCTGAAATCCTCTTGCTTCCGGGGGTCGAGGTGCTCCCGGTCCAGTCATCTGCTGGGCTGGCTTCGGTGCTGGAAGCGCTAGCCTCTGAACTGGTAGTGGGAGTGTCGATGCCTGCATTGGGTAGTCTCTCCACAGGTGCTGTCCGGAGCCACATCGCATACACTGACCCAAGCGAGTCCGACAGTCTCTTGATATATGTCCACGTTTCCCACAATAATTGCAATAGGGCTTCTCCGGATTCTGGTACGGTGCTGCTCGATGTTGCAGATGCTGCTGTGCCAAGGGACGTCTGATAGGTCCTTCATGTTGTATCCTTGCCGGTCCCTGCTGTATCCTTGTTGATCCTTGTTGTGTCCTCAGCTGACCTCCCTTTCCTCTGCTAATGGTTTCTTGCAATCTGGCCTCTATCAGTAGTTCAACATAAGAGACTCGGGACTGCGAGCTTGTATAATGTTGTAGCTCCTGGGTCAGTCCTCAATGAAACCTCTTAGCCTTAGACAAGTCATCTGGTATCAGGGCAGCGCCATATTTGCTGAGTCGACTAAACTCGGCATCATACTCGTCCACTGTTCGGTTCCCCTGCTCCAAGTGAAGAAACTGATCTTACAATATATCTCTGATGGTGTCCGGAAAGTACTTTCCCTCAAAGCACTCCAAGAACTGCTCCCAAGTCTGGTAAGTACCCAACTGGCGCTCCATGGATTCCCACCAGTGATGAGCATTACCATCTAGAAGCGTCCGTACACCCGTCATCCATAGGTCCGTAGGTAACTGTGATGCCTCCAGTAGCTTCTGCATGTGAGTGATCCAGTTGGGAGTCTCCTCCGGGCTCTCAGTGCCCTTGTACGGCCTCGGATCCATCTGAATAAAGTCCTTTACTGATCCAACCCTAGCTCGAGGTACTGGAGCTAGTGCTTGGGCTGGTACAGTAGCCTGTGCAGCCATCCTCTTAAGTGCTGCCAAAAATTCTTGCCTCTGCTCTGCTGCCTGCTGCCTCTGTTCCTGCATCATCATCTGAAAGAATTGGAAAAGCTGCGCTTGGCCATCTTGCGGTACTGGGAAAGCTGGAAGGTTCCCAATAGGCGAAGCCGGAAGATCAGATGAAACTGGAGTGTGAGTCTGTCCATCTGGCCCCGGAAGCCTAGGAATCGTTGAGGTCCCTCCTTGAGTCTGACCATTGACTCCAGAAGTTGTGTCGCCATCTGCGGCAGTACATCCATTTTGTATATCCATCTCTCTGCAGGTGATGTACGAAACGATTAGAAGAAGTACAGGAATCAAACATGATGCAAGTATTAAATAGGGAGGATGAGTTTCAGTCAAGCGTGGATGAGATCCTTATACTCTATTCCTATACGCAGACTTGTTCGGTACAGTGACGTAACCGAGACAATATATTCTCAACCTGTATGGGCCACCACTAAAAATATGTCACGCCCCAGTCCCAAAATACGTAGGACTAGGAATACGTAACACGCCAGCCGTATGTATACGAACTCTAATATATGAAAACCATATACACACGTACGATGTACATGAATATCCAATCCACAGTGGTAATATACTGTCACAACAAGTCACACGCAATCTATATCTCATCCACAGCACAAATAATAGATAAATGGAAATCAATAACTGAATATCAAATAAGCAGTCTCAAAGTATGATAGTCGGATGGAAACAAATCCACTGCAAATCGACTATAACAAAACTACTAAAGAGAGAAGGGAATAAACTCTGATATAAGAATAAATGTCTCAAAAAGAATAGCAACTAGAATCTCTAAACAGCTGCAATGAATCACATATAATCCGAAGGTAAGACCTCCTCAGACTGATAGGTAGCGTCAGGTCCAGGTCCATACTCCTGCGGATACTCCTGCTCATCTATATCTGAAAAGGGACCAGGTCATCAGAGGGACGTAAAAAGATACACAAAAAATATGCCAATAAAGTACTGAAATGTAAACATCCAATGGGGTCGCCTAACCGTCTAAGTGAATGTAGTTTGAGAACAACTTTCCACCAAGTGGGCTATCTGGCTAAAATGGTATTGGCATGGTTCTCTTGGAGATCCAGGGGCCTACAAAGGCATGTCGTCTTTTGAACGCCGGTGGCCCGCCTGATAGTATATAATATATAGTGGTCATCATGATCGCGCATCTCCGACGGAGCGTACGGGTTACAAGGGAAAAAGTGCAAATGAGCCAAAATGCCTTACTTGTTATTCTCCCCACCCAATGCTCTAAGCATGTCATGTCCATGACACGATAAACCTCTAATAACTGTCAGGTCTACTAGCATGCAAAGTTTCTATCGGCAGTTATCCCTATCCATCGTACGACCTATACGTACCAGTGGCCAGCCGAGTATGCAAGTCCGTGTCCTACATGTGACTCACACTCGTGTAAGAATAGTGTCATGGCCAATAAAATATAAATGCCTCATGAAGATGGGGGTAGTCTCATAAAGTAGGTCCAATGCATATACATAAATAAAAATATAGTACGACGACACCGTCGTTGCACCCAAGTTTCCTTGGACGCACAATTTATATAGTAGTTAAAATAAATGAACTAAATAAACAGAAATAAACATGCATGCATCATATGGAATGTAAATACAGCACAATGGCAAGGTATACTTGTCTGGCAAGAAATCTGTAAAGTGTAAGCGTCCAATGTCACGGATACGGGATTTAGAACTAATGGCCTCCGAACAAACGTCTCTGGATGCTAAAATAGACATCACCAACATTTTTGGAATGAGAAAATTAGCTAAAAAGCACTTCCCTTTCGTCCAATTTGGACACAGGGGTAAAACGATAATTTCGGATAAAAGTGGGGTCCACTTTGCACCGAAAAATGTGCCAATAGTAACAGTCTCTAAATGGGACAAATTATAGGTCAAACAACTATAAATGTCAATACGAACCCAACGGTATGTCCAAATATGGATTCTGATGGGCCGAACACAATTTCGCCCAAAAAGTCAACCGTGGGGCCCGCCATTTGGCGACTTGGTCAACCGTCTCGAAATTGCCTGAAAATTGGGTCACAAGACCAGCGCATTACCGCGAGTCCAGTGGAGTAAGTTTCGTCATAATTTGACAAGCGTGCACAAAATGCACATGACTTTCGTAAAAGTTACGATACGGGGTGTGTCCGAGGATACGGGCTGATTTCGACGCGCACACGCGTCCGAATCAGTTTTTGTGAACTCTCATGTATCCGGTTACGCTACGCGCATCGTTTGATATACTTGGTACAAGGCGGGGCAGTCCCGTTTGGCGGGACGCGCTCCGTTTTACAACTTTTGGAAATCTGGAAAAGTGTGTTCGCGGGATTTTGTGAGGAATTTAATTCTATCTACAGCAGTTATTAATCTAGGATTATTTAATAGAAATTAAACTAGGTCAAGTGGTCTACGAGTATCAAAAAGAATCATCGAATTCGGATCTCTGTGGTGGGAGATACGAACTCGGAAACATGGGTGGTCACCGCAGTTTTCTGCGATCCCAGAATTCGGTCTATTTCTGCCAACTTTGGGACTATTTTCGCCTATGGTTACGCGTTGTTCGAGGTCTACTATTACACATATATGGAAGAGGGTTATGGGGTGAGCATACCGGTGAAGACGGGATGGCGTTTGGTTGAGCGAGGCGACGGAAAACAACTCTGGAACACAGGTACCTCGCTGCGGAATCTGCAGTGCGCGGGGTCGCGGTCGTCGGGATTGGTTTGGACAGCCTGGCGGGGTTCTCCGGCTGCGGTGGCAGCGCTCTCTAGGTCTAGATGGGAAGAGGAAGGGTTTGGATGATTTAGGTTTAGGATTTTAGATGAATTATATATATATATATATATATATATATATATATATATATATATATATGAAAGAGAAGAGAGGAGTAGAGTTAAAATCCGCGGGGTCTGCTAACGTGGGGTTTGCTGGCAAGGGTGTGCGGATGGTAGTTTGCTAGGAAGGCTGTGAATGCTAAGGAATTAGGTAGTGCTAAGTTGGGTTGGTAGTTAGAATGTTAATAATAGTTTTTCTTTTCTTTTCCTTTTATATTTTTTTCCTTTAAAATATATTTGTATATATATATTTATATATACGTATATACTCATAGAAAAAATCTAGAATTACATTAATGCACACTATTAAGCTAGCAACTACTCAAGGGGTCTCCTACATGAAATAAATTCAAAAAAATTCCTAATGGTCCCATAAGTCCCCTAAGTGCACCAACACCTAAAATAAAAATTAATAAAAATCTATTTCTCCTAATTAGCCACTAATTACTACCATTAAATTAATAATTAATAATTAAAAAGGGTATATACGATTTCTAGAATAGGGGTTTTACAGAAGAACCTTGTCTCTGGCACATTTTTCGGTGCGAAGTGGGCCACATGTGGACCCCGCTTTGACCAAAAACTATCAATTTTGTCCCTGTGTCCAAATTAAAATTTTGGACAGGCAATTCGAGCTATTTCATATCTTCTGAACATGATGGTAATGATTATTTCAGCAACCGGAGGAATATTTGAAGATCCCGCTATACTAGAGCAACTGTTGGAATTCAAACCCCAAGCAAGTGTACCTTGCCATACTTGCAGTAAATTACTTTATATTATTCTCTTGATCTATTTCTGAGTTATATCTATTCAACCTAGGACCGTGTGACATTGCTTAGCATCCGAATAAGATTCGGGTGTCAACACCACACGCGGAGTTGTGTAACGTCACTAGAGATTGATATCGTGACCCTATACATTATTGTTTGCATTATCAAGTACGTCATACCATAGGACACCTGACACTATTTATGTGACAGAATCTTCCTGAGTTATTCATGGTGATTCTGTATAGGCTACAGGATTATGACATAGATATTACATATGCATCGCTATCATTATGTCTCACTACATTAGTTTGATCATGCGTGTCATGGATATAAGACCTCATGGACATAAGATGTGTGATTACATTGGGTGGGGAAGAGACACACAGGCTACAGGCTGATTATATATATATATATATATATATATTTATTACGGTGTCGTAGGCCCACTACATAGTATAACTGCTACCGGCTCCCCGATACAGAGCTTGTAGTAGTCTCAGCCTAAGACCTCACTGCATTTATTTTTATATACTGCATTTATTTTATATACTCTTTTGAAGTACATTTCTTCAATTTTAAAGCACATCGAGACCACTTTAAAAGAATATAGGATTATTTGCACTAGCTACCCCTAAGTTTTAGACTTATTACACGGGATAGCCCTACTTTTAAACTAATTACACTGACCACCCCTCCCTTTAGAATTTCTTTTTTTAAATAGGGGTAGTTGGTGTTATAACTTTTCATTTTTATCTTAAATTAGAGATACCCTATGTAATAAACATAAAACATAGGGGTGGTCATTGTAATTAGTTTAAAAATAGGGGTACCCCGTGTAATAAGTCCAAAACTTAGGGGTAGTTAGTATAAATTGTTATATAAATTTGTTGTATTTTCTTATTGAACAATTTCAGAATAAAAATAAAATAAAATTAAACAATGTTACCGGCCTCTGGGGAAGTCGTGCACGAAGCACTGCCCTAAGAGTTTATTCGGGATCTGTGTGCAGACGTACCCGAAGCTCCTAGTGGTAAAACTTCCGCACTACTGGTATCTCGTTGCCGCACACGACTTGGAGAGAACGACCAGGACTTAGCTCTGTCCAGAGCTTGGAGATGAGGACGAAGAACAAAATGTTGACAGAGTTTGGAGTAAGAAGTTTTTCGGAATAATTTTACAAAGAAATTAGCACGTATATATAAACTGTTTGTGTAACGGTCAGAATTAATTCTCTATTAATTCAGACGTTACACAAGAGAATAAATAACGAACCTGGACACAAAAACGGTTCAAAAATATTTTGTAACGTTCAAAAATTAATTTTCTAACGTTACAAAAAAATAAATGACTGAATAAAGAGGAGCAAAAAGAATTTTAGGGTCCCAGCCCGAACCCGAAGAGGAAATCGGATCGGCATTCGGCGCCCGCAGATGTGGGCGCGTACCCGCACCCGTTACGCGCGCCGAACCGAACCGAACCGAGCCGAGTCGGGCCGGGCGGCGGCGGCGGCGCGCGCGTGTGGCCTAAGGGGTTCCCCACACAACAACTTAATAGAGCAAAGGAAAGAAACTAATATATGTACACAAGGGGGCTATGGTGCACCCGATGTGGGACTAAAGAAAGAAAGAGGAATTGAGCTTTTGCAAGAAAAGTAAAAGCAAAACCAACAATCCCCCCCCAAAAGGTCAAGTTCCGAAACAGAGATAAGAGTGAAGTAAATAGAGAGAGAGAGAGAGTATCTGGGCAGTAAAATATTATGCATAGATGAGATGGACTACAGCCTTGAATCTCACGTAGTGACTATTGCCTTAATCTGAAGAAGTGCTTGATGGACTATGCCTTGAATCAGACTTCTTGAATCAGATTTAGAAAATAACACACATAGTACGCTAGAGGTCCTTGGTCTATCGGGTGGCGCTTTTAAATGGCCATGCGCACTTTTCACATTCATGAGAGTTGTCTGGGATCGCCCTGTCCCATAGTCGCGGCCTTCACGACCTCTCATATAGGTAAGTCCTTAATGGTTGGTGATATGAATCAACCTAGCATTATAGCTTGGACCTATTAAGAGTTTAAACTCATCCTAACCATATCACACAGGAACACTGTCACCATAGGGATGGGGAATCATTGTACACATGTACAGCCGCTTGGGCTTTATTTTAATGAGACTTTTAATCTCGAGTCAGTGTTCCATAAAGTCACCTAAGTTCAGCTTGTTTCTACCCATTGAACCGGCTTCTTGGGATCTCCAGTCAGACTCGGTTGGGTTGCCACTGCTGGTGACTAACTTATGGGCTTAACCCCATCCCCCTCGATGATTCTAGGATCAAAGTCCTAGACAGACCCTTCGTCAAGTGATCTGCAAGGTTTTTTCTGACTTTATATAGTCAAGAACCACATATTTGCCTAGTAGGCTTTTGATTGACTTGAAGCGCAGCTGCAGGTGCCTGTTCATCTTAGCATTCACAGAATCATGCTTTAGTAGTTCAATAACAGATTTATTATCACAATTTATAAAAATTGCAGGAACAGGACTAAGAGAAACAGGTATATGCATAATAAGATTTTTAAGCCATTCAGCTTCTGTGCAAGTTGTATCTAAAGCTATCATTTCAGAGTCCATTGTACTCCTAGCTATGATAGTTTGCTTATAAGAGCTCCAGGAGATTGCAGCTCCTCCTAGAGTAAATAATTATCCAGTAGTAGATTTTATATCATGTGAGTCGGTTACCCAGTTTGCATCTGAATAACCTTCTATGATATCAGGGTGCCTAGTAAAATGAAGTTTGTAATCTATGGTGCCCTTGAGATATCTAAATACCCTATCCAAGGCAGTCCAATGTGACTGATTTGGGTTACTGGTATATCTACTTAGTCTCCCAATAAGAAATGCAATATCAGGTCTTGTCCTGTTTGTTATGTACATAAGTGAGCCTATCATCTGTGAGTATTTATGTTGTTCCAAATGTGATCCTTCATTCTTTTCAGTACAATACTGCTGTCATAAGGAGTAAGGACAAGTTTCTTATCAAATAACTCAAATCTTTTTAGCATTTTTTCAATTGAATGTGCTAAAGATAGAGTATAACCCTCTCTGCTTTTGGTCACTCGCATTCCCAAAATTAAGTTGGCTTCTCCTAGGTCTTGTTCAGATTGAGAGCTAGGTATTTGGACTTGAGAACTAGTAGAGGGTATGGAGGAAGAGATTGAACTTCTATCCTTAAAAGGAAATATATTTTCAAAGTAAACTGCATCTCTTGCTTCTATAATGGTATTGTTAGAGATTTCATTTACTTCTGAGTGAGTCACTAGAAATCTATTGGCATAGCTGTCTAAGGCATATCCTATGAAAACAGCGTCTACAGTCTTGGGACCAATCTTCCTCTTTTTAGGTTCGGGAATTCCGACTTTAGCAAGGCATCCCCAAACTCTAAGGTCATCATTTTTAATAGAACCTAGGTTCACATGACCTAGTCTGCCATGCCAAACATTTGAAGATTCTATATTAGAGACAATGAGAGAACAATCAGACATTTTATACTTAAAATGAAAAGACCGTCTTTTACAAAGCCTTTTCCAATAAAAGAGTCATGTTTAGAAAAAACTACTTTATTAGCCTCCATTACAATTTTGTATCCTGAGGCTACAAGAAGGGATCCACTAACTAGGTTTCTCCTGACAGACGGCACATGAAGAACATCATGAAGAGTTAAGATTTTTTCTGATGTCATCTTCAAGTCAACTTTTCCTCTTCCAATTATTTGTGCCGTTGAGCCATCTCCTAGGGTCACACCTCCTCCACTTGATTCCTGATAGTTTGAAAAACAGGAGCGATCAAATAAAACGTGAACATTAGCTCCAGAATCCAACCACCAATCATCAGAATGGTAAGAGAGGTTAATAAGGGGTTGAAAGCTTACAGACCTGAAGGAACTCGAAGAACCTTTGTGAAGCATGTTCGCTTCTGGTCTAACTGAGTCCTTTCCTTTGTAGGAGGTTTGGACAGCTTCCTTCTTCCTATGGTAGCAGTTGGTGGCCATATGGTTTGTTTTACCACACACAAAACAAAACCTCTTCTGATCCTGAGTCTGACTGAAGTTCCTAGGTATTTGGTTTTGTTGATGATGGTTGTGGTGGTTAGGCTGAAAGTTTTTCTTCTTCTTGAAGAAATTCTTTTTGGGTTTATTAGGAAAATTAGACTTGGGTTTTCCTTGGCCTTCTACAAGGTTTACCTTAGCTTTAGATTCAGTCTTAGGCTTAGACCTCAATCTAATTTGTTCTTCGGTTCTAATTTTCTTTAGGACTTGATTGTAGGTAAGTTCTCCTTGTGTATGGATAAGATCCTTAGCCATATCAGACCAAGAGGGAGGTAGCTTGTCTATTAGGCATGCTATTTTATGTTCATTGGAGAAAGATGTGCCTTTGGCTTGAATATGTCTAAGGTATTCTTGGAATTCATGGAGCTGGTCATTCATTGGTTTGTCATCTACCATGAAATACCTATTAAAGGTTAAAGAATTAAACCTTTCTATTCCGGCATCATCACAGCCGTATTCATCTTCCAAGGCTTTCCAAAGTTCTTTAGCGCTCTTGTATTCAAAAAATATATCATACAAGGATTCAGATAATGCGCTTAGAATTCTATGAAAACAATGGAAGTCTATCTCTTTTGGGGTTTTAGGTTTCGATGAGGTGGACACTGCTACGTCAGACTCAGTATCATCAGAATCGTTTGTGATGGGTGTGGACCCATCAATGGCAGAAATAAGTCCTAATGTTGTGAGCCAAAATTTTATTTGGCTCTGCCATCTCTTGAAATATGAACCATCAAACTTAGCAGGTTTTGCAGTAGAAGATTCCTCCTTACCAGTCATGATTGCAGTCTGAAAAATATATATTTATTTAATAACAATGTCCAAGATAATAGTTTATGTGGTCTTTGCTAATCAATCTTAAAATCTTTAGTTTTTCAAGTATTGATCAACTCAGGTTAGCTGTAGGGGCCGGTTCCCAGCTAGCGGTGGTCCGAAGACTCTTAAGTACCGTGTCGCTTAGGGTTGTTTACACCCGGTTGACAGAAGGACCCTTTCGGCTTGTGCCCGAGTTTGTCTCTACTTTGAAACTTTAGATTCAAGATTTTATTTGCAATTTTCTTTTACTAAACTATTTTCTTTTTGGTCCTAGTTGCTTTCAAAAGCTAAGTGATTAAAAATTGCAATTGACAAAATTATGAAATGTGCTAACAAATTGCTAGAAGAAATCAACTTGTTAAATTGTAACAGTAACAAATATGTTGGCAAAATGTGTTAACAATCTAGCTGGAAGAAAACAATTCCAACAGTTATTTTGCTAGAGTTAAATTCTAACAGTTAATTTGAAAACGTCTTTCTAACAGTTATTGAATTAAATTCTAACAGTTAATTGAATTAAATTCTAACAGTTATTTTGAATTTAATTCTAACAGTTAATTGAATTAAATTCTAACAGTAGCTATTAAAAATTGAAACAATTGTATGAAATATTTTGTAAAAGTGGACAATTCGATCAGAAACAAATTTTTTTTTTTTGGTGCTGTTGGTGTGTCATCTGGCCTGCCCATTCCAAGTCCTGGAGTTTGGGTCCCTTTGTTCACCTCCTGCTCCGGACAGGACTGGTTCTGGTCTTATTAAAGTAACAGTTATTGAATTAAAAATTGAAACAATTGTATGAAACAGTTATTGAAATTATAATCAGAAGCAATAAATAATTGTAACAGTAGCTAATTCAATCAGAAGCAAATTTTTTTTTTTTTTCACTGTATGAAATATTTTGTAAAAGTGACAGTAGCTAATTCTAACGGTAGCTAATAGTAACTATCAGTAGCTAATTCAAACAATAGGTAATTCTAACAACGAATAAACTCTTAGATTGTTATATAAATTTGTTGTATTTTCTTATTGAACAATTTCAGAATAAAAATAAAATAAAATTAAACAATGTTACCGGCCTCTGGGGAAGTCATGCACGAAGCACTGCCCTAAGAGTTTATTCGGGATCTGTGTGCAGACGTACCCGAAGCTCCTAGTGGTAAAACCCCCGCACTACCGGTATCTCGTTGCCGCACACGACTTGGAGAGAACGACCAGGACTTAGCTCTGCCCAGAGCTTGGAGATGAGGACGAAGAACAAAATGTTGACAGAGTTTGGAGTAAGAAGTTTTTCGGAATAATTTTACAAAGAAATTAGCACGTATATATAAACTGTTTGTGTAACGGTCAGAATTAATTCTCTATTAATTCAGACGTTACATAAGAGAATAAATAACGAACCTGGACACAAAAACGGTTCAAAAACATTTTGTAACGTTCAGAAATTAATTTTCTAACGTTACAGAAAAATAAATGACTGAATAAAGAGGAGCAAAAAGAATTTTAGGGTCCCAGCCCGAACCCGAAGAGAAAATCGGATCGGCATTCGGCGCGTACCCGCACCCGTTACGCGCACCGAACCGGGCCGGGCGGCGGCGGCGGCGCGCGCGTGTGGCCCAAGGGGTTCCCCACACAACAACTTAATAGAGCAAAGGAAAGAAACTAATATATGTACACAAGGGGGCTATGGTGCACCCGATGTGGGACTAAAGAAAGAAAGAGGAATTGAGCTTTTGCAAGAAAAGTAAAAGCAAAACCAACATAAATAACCCAAGAATATATAGCAATACAAATATTTAAATTTTGATTTTGTACTACAAGATATGTTTTTAAAGTGGTCTCGATGTGATTAAAAATTGACGAAAGGTGCTTCAAAAGAGCAATTTGTGAAATTGGGGTGCCAAAATCGAGTAGTAGAAAATTAAGGTGTCAAAAAAAATCCGAGCATTATATATAGTTGGGGTGTGATTATGATAATTTAGCGAGCATACTTACATTCTGTTATGTTATTGCTCTCGCATAGTCACCGTGGTTAGGTTTTGTTCAATCATTTTCGTGAATAACCCAGAACTGGTTCATAATACATGATCAAGCATTTTTTTTAATGCTAAGCTATGTATCTCAATGTTAATTATTTCTCCTAGTCTAAATGCATGATAAAGGATTATGGCAGAAGTTAAACCAGAACCGTTCAACTGTATTCCAGTCCATTTGTCCTCATTGCTAATGTACAAGTCATCTGAAGTTTATTACGTAGCTTGTTTCTTGTCAATAACTGAACTTGCTGCTTGTTTGAAGGAACATATTCAAGAGTATGTCTATAATTAAACTTGTTGCTTAGATAATCTTCCTGCAAATTATGAGAAGTTAATCAATTATTCCATAAGTACTGACCAACCAATAAGCATGCATGAAATCAAGCTTCACATAAACATTTATTCAGACTAATGAATTAATCTACTATGCAAATGTAGGAAAAGGGAGCACAAATGATATATTCCCATCCCTAGCTAAGCTAATGTATAGATACATAATCCATAAAACAAAGTATTGCCTATTCCTCGCGTGACTCAATCAGTCCTGCAGCGACTCTGCGGCGAGCAACCTCTCGTATAATTATTGACAGGTTTGGGGCGGCATTGTAGTGGATGCAACGTGCACAGGGATCCCTGATCTCCTCCGTGTAGAGTACTATAGTTGATGAACCTCCGCGCATTAACCTCTGCAACGAAAGCTGTCGCATATGCTACTACCAGTAGTAGCACCAACCATGCACGAAGAGTAGCAGACATCTGGATCTAAATGATAATATAGGATTCAAAAATATTTTGTGTATGTTAAATATTTCTCTCAAGTTCTAGCAACCATGCACAAAATTCATGCGTGGCTGATTTTATAGTGCAATCCTGGGGTTGTACGTGAAAAGTAGACTGATATATATATAAAGGTCATATGGTATAGTAACCTATTTTCCATAATCAGCTAACTTAATAGTAATTCAATACTTTGAAATGCAATTAGTGTGAATATTAAATTTATGTGCAAAAAATATTGTTTGGAGCCTAAATCCAATCGAACTTATGCTAACGTTGTGTGAAAAGGAATATGATAAATAGCAATGTTTTGATAGCAAATCATCAGTTGTTTGTGGGAGATTCAACTTTGGGCGGCAAAGGCTAAAAAGGCCGACGTGTAATGGAGAATTAAAAAATATTCCATGTTGGACAAGAGATTTTAGTTGGTAAATTAAACAAAGAAATGTATGTGAGATAAATGATGGATGAACTTTCTCATATACATGTTAGGAATCGGACATGCCCTGCAAGCATTTTGACACCGTGTCTGAGAGTTCCCGCAGCAAAAATTTTAGGCCAACCCACCTGAGATAACCAACCCCTATCTAACGAACACCAAGCACAGATAAAGACAAGTATATTGCGGTGACTACGTCACATGGACAATTTCTAACCTTTATAACTCAGGTGAAATTACAAGATTGACAAAATCAATGTTGAACGCTTTGCCCTAACAGATTCAACCCCCTCACCACACTCAAGAAGAAAAGAAAAAGATTATAATTGAAATCACTCACCAACCCGTAGCAATCTCCCTGAGCGAAGGCGACGACTCCTCGATCAGATATCTTTCTTCCTTCTGTCTTGGATGACGAAATCCTAAGAGCAAAGCACATACTATTTTTAGATTTTATGTGGATGAGCACCCCGAATCTCCAACTTGTGCTCTGCTTTGTGCCTCCACCCTCCTCATATATTTATAGGATGAGAAATTCTATTTTATGTCATAATAGGATTTTCTAAATAGAAAACCATAAAATAAGAATCATATTCGATCTCTAAGGGCCCCATGCAGCATGGGCAACCCTGCTAGGCAAGGGCTCCATGACTGACCAAGTTTACCCGTGCTGCGGCACTTACAAGATAAATTTATATACAAGTTTATGTTACAAGACAAGTTTATGGTTATAAGCAAGCTTGTGATCGCAAGTTTAAGTTTATGCTTACAAGTTCAATTTCTGGTTCTGATAAAGTAACAAGTTATGTCGTAGTGATGTTGAATGTGCATTTAAGTTTATTTCACAAGCGTACCCTTGGCCATCTGGGTTAACTGCAATGCACGTGGTAGCAATATTCTTAAAGTATGCATTTAGTAATTAAGGCCTGTGACAACCCTAGCTAGTTAATTGCAGCAAGCAGTAAAGTTGTTTGGCCGTGCAATGAATGTTGTTACTTTCATTTATAGCTCACTCTTCTAGTTTTATTTCTCTCGACGCGTGGTTAAAGTGCAAGGTTCTGCTCGGGTGAAGGTCTGCAACCCCGGTCCTTATTTGGTTTAAGAGTTGTGGTCCCGATCCAGAGTAGTTCATATGTCCTCTTGCCGCTCGTCGCCTTATTGTCCTTTATATAGCACTTGTTATCAGTTCTTTCAGTTATATTCTTGAGACAAGTACATTGGTACCGTACAAGTCTCGATCCGCATTTATTTTATCTCTTTTTTGTTGTATGATTGTGGTAGTTTTTGTCTATCACCTTGAGCTCCTTTGTGGTCTTTTTGCTTGGGGTTCTGATCCCACTAATTTTATATGGCCAAATTATCCCGAGGAGAACCAGGATCCACCGTACTTCCCGCAAGATGGCTCACACTCATAGGACTACGGTCAAAGCTCGCGAGTAGGTTTTCTTCTGCCACCCCTCGCAGTGTTATTTTATTTTATGGTATTTTAGCAAGAGGCAGTGTTAGCCCCTTATTTTGAGATCACTTCTCTGACTTAGGTCAACATGATGTATATATTAGACCATGGCTAGTATAGTTGATCATGTATAATTATACTCTGCTAGTGCATCATTTCGTATTCACTAGCTTCATGATCATATGTGGCATATAACTTGGGACACCTCTTTACTTTCATGCATGATATACTCTTGTATTTGTGTTGATGGATTGAGATACTATAATTTGTCGGCCTTAGGATTGACGTCATAGCATGCTAGAGTTCACCCATTTGTCTTCTATTCAACCTTAGCATATTGCGGCTTACTTCGGTATTCTGCAAGATGTGGTTGGCCATGTCAGTTCTCGTATTTATCCAGAATTCTGGGAGCGAAGCGTGACAAGGTTTTAGTGGTGTCCCATGCAGGTCTGTTTTTCAGACTTGTGGGAGGATGCATCTTGTTAGAATCTCAATCCTCTATTTAACTTCGATTGAACTCCACTTGTAACTTGTGCTTCTCGCTCTCCTTGAACTGCAAGCTTGCTTGACATGATTGTTCTATTCTTGTCCCTTGTTGATATCCTTGTGTCCTTATCCTTAAGGGAGACCCCACCTGCTCCTCCTTCTGAGGGTTCCGTTGCACCAAAAATTCTAGCAGATCCAGAAGTAGACCAGGGCCAGATTTCGATATTGAATCAAGGACAAGCGTCAGTAGATTTTTATCATCCGGCTCTGCAAGTCATGCATACCCGACCAGCACAATCAGCTCCACCATTCTTACCGGGACGGCCAGTTCAGCCCTCCTCGCCTTTTATGCCAGCCCAACCAGCCTAGACAATAGCATTAGTTCTTCCAGTACAACCAGGGTAGGTAGGCTCACAGTCCATGTTAGAGATGATCCAATCCATGATGATGGTAGACCAACAACAACAGCAACAACAACAACTCTAGCTTCAACAATAAGTTGTCCAACTCTACCAGCAGTTTCAGCAAGGACAAGAACAGACCAACACTACTATTTGCCAGGGAGTTAGAGTAGCACTCGAGAATAACAGGTGTTATACTTACAACTCGGCGACCAATGTTAGTCGCATGCGCCCAACCAAGTTCCTAGGCACAGAAGATACAGTTGCAGAAGATTCTTGGCTCCAGGACTTTGAGGCCATCCTGGATGCAACTAAGACCCCAGAAGATGAGAAGGTAGCAGTCGTAAAGCTACAACTATCAGATCTTGCCCGAGATTGGTAGGCAGCACAAGAAATGGCACTTCCAAAGCCCATTGACTGGAGGACGTTCAAGGAGCGTTTCCAGGAGAAGTATTTCCACACCACCGTTAAGTTCCAGCTCCAGCAGCAGTTCATCAACCTCTTCTAGAACACAAGAGCATTCTATTTCGAGCATTTTGGCTTTTGGTTCACTTGATTTGGAGTTAAAATAAAATTTTTATGGAAAAAACAAGTTTTTTGGATTTTTGGAGCTTTTTTCCATAAAATTAGTGCTGTTTTGGGACGATATAGTTCCATGCGTACCAATTTTCCCTGCTGCTCATGCGTACCAGTTTTTTCTGCTACTCATGCGTCCCAGTTCTTCTTGCTGCTCATGCGTACCAGTTTTCACTGCTTTGGGTTTTATCATGTGCACTTTTCATTCTATTACGTTAGAATATAGTTATGTTGTGCTCTCACATGTTAACACATGATTTTGATCCTCACGACACCGTAGAATTATTTGTATATAATAACATATTGCATTTGGCATCGGGCAATCGAGTGTGAGTATTGCCCAATGTATCGCTTATCACGGATACGATAAGTTTGCCAGTGATAACTCGTGAAAAGATCGTACTCATGACTCGTCATTTCTGGGGAATTCTCAAGTGCGTTATTTTGTATTCACTAGCTTCATGATCATATGTAACATATAATTTGGGATGCCTCTTTACTTTCATGTATGATATACTCTTGTACTTGTGTTGATGGATTGAGATACTATGATTTGTCGGCCTTAGGACTGACGTTATAGCATCTAGAGTTCACCCACTTGTCTTCTAGACAACATTAGCACATTGCGGCTTACTTCGGTATTCTATAAGGTGTGGTTGGCCATATCAGTCCTCGTATACCCAGTATTCTGAGAGCGGGGCGTGACACTTCGTCTCCAGCTCCTCGACCGTCACGTCGACGCTAGCTGCCATGCGTAGCACCTTCTGTACCACTGGGATCCTGCCGACATCAATGACACGGCTGAGACCAAAGTCCCTAACTTTCAGCCTCACAGTGAGTCTTGGTTGCATGTCCCCAACTTCCGTCTTCCACCGAAATGTGTTAACGTTCGGACGAGCTTCTTCACTCTTGGCTGGCCCAACCAAGCGGACAGTACGATTCTCCCGATATTCGAACTCCGGAATCTGTCCACCTTCGTGTACGAACATGAAGCTCCCTCATACACATGCATCGTCGAGCAGAATATCACACACTGTGCATGTCGTCGATGACCCACTGCTCCTCCGGAACTGTGTGAATGGTGACGCTCCCCCCTCAGATTGAGTTTGCTGCAAACATTGATCTCCTCCCTAGCCTTGAACTACTGAAACCAATGTCACTTTGTGAAGCTTTGGCAAACCATCCGTCGTCAAAACCGGATCCGTGAATCAACCCCCACCTGGAGACCGACCAGCTATCATAGGACCGATATACTGACCCTCAATCTTTGACTCATCATCATTCGTCGCTTTGTCTCGACGAACCGAATCCTCCATAATCCTCAAAGTATCTTGAAGCCCCTCCTCAACAAGTTCTCGATGATCCAACTTCTGTCGAATACCCCTCGAGCCTCCATCCGATGTCTGTGGCCTAGTTGTACAACTCAGCGGCTTGAGCCTATACATGCCATAACATAAATCTTCTCGAGCCAGTTGTTAGGAACCCTTCGTAAGTATCCAATCTTTGTCCCCAAATAAACTGCGACAGCCATCATTCGCCAGCCTCCCTACCGAAACCAAGTTATAGCGCAAACTCAGTACATGTCGCACATCCTTGAGAACGAGCTTCTCACCAAGCTTCGTTGTCAAGTGCACATCACCGATGCCTACAACTGCAGTCGCCCCTTATTACCCATATTCACACGTCCAAACATGTCGTCGTGGTATGACGTGAAGATCCTCCTATATGGAGTATACGACGCCCCCGTGTCCATGACCCAATCGACATCATGACATATGCCACAGGGTTCCTCTGCGTCGTTGCTGCGATGATGAGATCTCCTATAGCCGTGAGATACTCCTAATCATCCTTGCCTTTGGCCTTCTCAGTTTTGAGCTTCATGCAATTCCTCTTGATATGACCCATTTCGCCACAGTGATTGCAGCCCTCCTTGCGGTCCACAGTCGCAAGATCCCGAGAACTCCCCCATGTCCTAACCTGTGACTGGGTCTTCCCTTCCCGTAGGAAGCCACCAGAGCGGACTCCTACGATGATTCCACTTGCTTACGCCGGATCTCCTTGTTTAACAAACTGCTTTTGACTGCCTCCATCGTGACAACTCCACCAGGCGCGGA
Organism: Iris macrosiphon; assembly: GCA_036927795.1. NCBI lineage: Eukaryota > Viridiplantae > Streptophyta > Magnoliopsida > Asparagales > Iridaceae > Iris > Iris macrosiphon. The sequence goes on from JAYESA010000006.1 coordinate 3,173,296, forward strand.
GTTGCTCACCGACACCACCAACGTCTCCCAGCTTTCCGGCAGAGAACTCAAAGCAAAAGGGCCTGAAGCTCATCATCAATCACCATCTTCATCGCAAACAACTGATTGATAATACCCTGAACCTCGTTCAGATGTTGTGCCACTGGGGCACCCTCCGTGTACTTCGAGTTGAAGAGTTAGCAAATCAGAAATGCCTTGTTGCCAGCCGTCTTCCTTTAGTACAGCGAATACAGCTTCTCCCACAATAATTTTGCCAAACTCTCCATGGACCATGCAAGTCCTTGCACCAGAGTAGATCCTCCATCCATGGCTTCCAAATTGTCCAATTCCCCCATATGAGGGTGATCATACGAGTGTTCATTTGCTCCGTTGACATAGTTGTCAGAACCAAAACCAGTAGCTCTGATACTAGATATTGGTATCAGACTAACAGACCAAGGCTCTGATACCAGACGTTGAAAATCGGATAAGCCCTGTAAGCGTTCCGACACCGTGTCTGAGAGTGCCCGCAGCGAAAACTTTATGTCAACCCACCTGAGATAACCAACCCCTGTCTAACAAACACCAAGCACAGATAAAGACAAATATATGGCGGTGACTACGTCACCTGAACAAATCCCAACCTATATAACTCAAGTGAAATTACAAGATTAACAGAATCAATGTTGAACCCTTTACCATAATAGATTCAATTTTCTCACCACACTCAAGAAGAAAAGAAAGAGATTACAATTGAAATTACTCACCAACCCGTAGCAATCTCCCTGAGCGAATGCGACGACTCCTCGATCAGATCTTTTTCTTCTTTCTGTCTTGGATGACGAAGTCCTAAGAACAAAGCACGAACTTTCTCTTAGATTTCCTGTGGACGAGCACCCCGAATCTCCAACTTGTGCTTTGCTTTGTGCCTCCACCCTCCTCCTATATTTATAGGATGAGAAATCATATTTTAGGTCATAATAGGATTTCCTAAATAGAAAACCTTAAAATAAGAATCATATTCCACCTAAAATAGTTCAACACCAATTATGGACGTTAAAATATGGTCAAATTAAATATTTGATACGAATTTGAAATCTAATCAAATCTTACATTTAATGTATATTTTTAAATTATATCAAATCAAATTTTTGACCATATTTGGGCTCCAAAATTCACCAAATCCGGACTGGACTCCAACAATACGTTACTCGATCTGTAATTTTCAATTTGGATTACCAAAATTATCCTTCATTTATAAGGAATGCTATAAATTTTATTTTTTATAACCGTAATAAATTGAGAATAATTTTGGTAACTCACCTCGAAATATGTTCTTCAGATCGATGTACCTGATATAAATAGGAATGACAGTGATGAATTAATCTAACAAATGTATATAAACATCTGATGATACTTGCATATTGTGGAAACATTAAGAAAAGCTTGGGTTAATTTGTAGCAAAAAGGAGACAGATTTTGTTTTAAGAAGATGCATAAAAGAAAAAGTAAATTGATATTGTATTGAATATATTGGTTGTGTTACTCGACAACCAATTTTTGTTGAAGAGTATACATGTTTACATTTGAATTTGTTGCTTCAAATAATGAAAACCAAATAAGAAACATAAAATTAGAAAAGAAAAAAAAGCACTTCCATGGCTGCAAACTTGCAAGCAATGAGTAATTTTCCATCCCTAAATGTGTAGTAAGAATAAAAAAAATAGAAAAAAGTGCGGTATCATACGCAAATCAGAAATGCTAGCTTGTTGTTGTCGCAAACTGTAGAAAATCAATTTTTGATCTCGCCCCTGCAGTGGTCGGCCTTCAAGCAGCCTCTACCAGGATAAGGCGTCAACGGCTTATCCCCGTTAGGGCAACAATTCGCTTCGAATTCTCCGTTCTCCGGCCTGGCTTCTTACTGCATGCAAGAAATATGGTCTCCCCTACGAATTGCACCGTAGTCGATGAACTTAGCATCAGTTGCAACAATAGCAGCAAAGTAGGCGAATGCTACTAAGTACTAGTATCAACCATGCATGCGAATGCTACAAGTACTAGTATCAACCATGCATGAATTGCTGCAGCCATTATATATATTCTGATCGATCTATAACCACCTTTCTTCACAATTATTGTATCAACACTCCCAGGTGGTTTTTAATTAACATCGGAAAATTCGGGTATTATGTATACATATATATAGCATGTAGAATTCTAAATATAACCAATTTGATCATGGGATCCTACGTTAAAGGAGGAAAGAGTCAGCTATCGATTCAACATGTAAACACTATACACAATACAATTAGTCTGCACTCAGGCAGGCTTACTTGATTTCCGAAGCAAGGCCTGTGGACAGTAATAGTTGCACAATTTGATCATAAATCTCCTTGTATGAGCTTATTTAGAAGAGTAGTTAGGACGGCATCCCTCTTCGCTGCTCGACTCTCTTCCCTTATCCTCCTATTTTCTTCCCTCTCCTGCCAAGCTTGCTCCAGCATCAACCTCTCCCTCTCCAGCTTCTCCATCGACTGTCGCCATTCCTGCTCGACCATCCGTTGCTCCAGAGCCCTCCTTTCCATAATTTCCTGCCACCGAGCCTCGGAGCGCTGCTGCTGCTGAAAGAAGTCCTGCAGAAGCTCGTGTAAGCTAATATTCGCTGCCTTCGATTTGTCTGCTACACGCTGCTGCACTTTGTCTGTCTTCTTTCTGGTCCTTGTAGACTGCTGCTCATCGATGCTATCATCATCTTCCCCGTCATCGTCATCGGATAATTCATCAGATGATTTATTATCTCCACCAGACCTCTTCAGTTTCTTCTTCGATGGGCTGGGGGCGCCAGTTTCGGACTCCAGGAGGAGCTGCTGCATGTTCCTTGCTCGTTCCGTGAAGACTGCATGAAGCTCATCAAAAAATGGGCAATGCCTACCATTATCAAGATCAGAAGTTTCCTGGCCCTGTAGAGAGGACGAAGGCTGAATTGTATTAAGATTCTGCAAATTCTCAATGTGACAAGAAAACAGCAATTATTGATCAAAGGATCGAAAGTTATCCACAGCATTCGTTTACAGCTCAAGCTGACTCACTAAAACAACAAACAAACAAACAAACAAGTACAAAACCATTATCCCAAATTTTTGGCTCGGCTATATGAATCTTTTGTTCCATTCAGGATTCAGCTCTGTTAAGGGCCAATCCAAACAAAACCATATTCATTCAACTCAAGCTTTAGTGACTGCATGTGGCTAAATGTATGTTGGAAAGATTAAGATGGATGCAAAGAGTTCAAAATAGTATAAGCAAACACACCCATAGAAGAATCCAGAGGACTCGAGAGTTATTATCTCAAGGAGTTTTTAATAGAAAATACCTTAAATAAATTCCTACACTTTATTTACACCTGCAGCCCTTTTTAGAGCAAGGGGGAAATTTGAAACTATACAGATCCATTCCAAGTTACCACATTTACTTGCCTCAATAAAATATTGATATTAAGAATTCACTAACTTCGGCATGATCAATGCTAGGAAAGATCATGAAAAAACTAGACCTGTCAATGGTTGACCGAAAATCCGCATGCGATCCACTTCGAACCGATAATATCCAGAATTTCGGATACGGATACGGATGTCTTGCCGGATATTTATCGGATGCGGATATGGGAACTGTCATATCCAGTCCGATAATGGATTCGGCCCAGTTTATTCTTGAGCCCCAAGAATCAGAGCTACTGATCTCTTTTACTTACCTCAAACCCAAGGAACCTATTTCGTTGTCTTAAAACCAACATTAACTATTATACAGGCCTGGCCCAATATTACTAAGCTAATAAAATTATTGATCTCCATAATAAAATCCAACCCATTTATTACTCAACACAGCTCGAGACTGTTCTGGAAAAAGCTTCTCACTAAAACCGAGGGAGGGAGAGAGAAAGATCAACTAAGAATGAAAGAAAGAAGGAAAGAGGAAGGAAGGGTGAGAATCTCACCTGCGGCCGGGGGGAAACCACGCTCAGCCGGAGTTGGTGGTGGCGACATGCGCACGTCCAGGCAGCGTCGGCACCTGGTTCTCGAGGCCGACTGGATCAGCTCCGGCGGTTCATGAACCGAGGGCTCGAATCGAGCGGTTGGGAACTCGTGGCATCTGGTCGGATCGACTCAACTTATTGGTTCGGATATTATCCGATATCCGTTAAAATAATCGGTAACGGATACGGGAGCCAAAACTCCCATCCGATCGGATATCGGATGGTTACCGGATGTATCTGATAGCTATCGGTTCGGATGTGGTAATGCCAACATCCAATCGATAAGCTACCATTGACAGGCCTAGAAAAAACACACGACATAAGATTACACACCGAGGATTGAGTCATTTCAAGGAATTAAAAGAAAATTTATTATTTTGAATAAAAAATCCTGCAGCTTCACCAAGCAAGCACTGTGCCACTACCACATTTCTAGAATAAAAGTATTTTTGTCATTTTGTATTATTATAAATAATATGTTTATATTCTATTTATATATGTGTATGTTGTATATTGTGCCTAATATCATTATTGGTTAATAGGTTAGATTAGCTAATTAGACATGACACTAGTGAACCTAATTAGACTTGACATGACAACTTGGACCAACTTAGTAGACTAGTCACATTGGACCCAAATTAACTAACCATTCTCATTAATTAAATACTAGATTGAACCTTCATTAGGAAGAGAAGCTTCCCTCACTAATTAATTTCTTCATGACAACCCACTAGGGACATCCTTGACTTTTTACATTGCTTGGGAAAGGGTTATTGTGGCCGGCCCTAATTATAGGGAGGGGTTCTCTCTCCTCTCATTTATTCATCCAAATTATTTTCTAATTAGTGTTCTTCCCCAAATTGACTCATCCCTCCACCAAATTCCATCAAACCACTCTCAATCCCTTCCCTAAACATCATCTAAGGAGCACTAGGAGCTTGGATTACTAAGAGCATTGGAGGAGAAGGAGTTTGGCTAGGAGTTTGTGTCCAAATCGTATCATATTGAGTTTTCATTGAAAATCCATCTCCCAATAGGTAAATTCTGAAATCCTTCTTTAATTAGGTTCTAATTGTTGCATTTGATCATTAGAAACTCATCCATGGATTAGGGCTACCAATAGAAAGAAGTTTGAGCTTCTAATGACCCCTGTTGTGACTTCTACATTGAGTTTTGTGTCCAAATTAGAAAAAATCCGATGTCGGTGCACCAAGTGTGTCATTGAGTTAAATATGTTTAATTAGACCTAAATTGATATTTTGGGAGTAGCTACGTGTCCACAAGTGGATACGAGTAGGACGTATCGTGATACGTTATGATACGGAGAGATAATTTGGGAGTTTTGTGCATGTTAGTGTAATTGTTCTTTAAATTCCATTGCAAGTAGTCACCTTAATTATATAAGGATGTAATATATATATATATATATATATATATATATATATATATATATATATAGTAATTGTTAAGTATTGGGAGAATTTGACACTTTAGTTGAGGGTGTATCAAGAGTATCTCGATATTGCACATGAGGTGTTTGATGCATTGACTACTACTAGTGTGTGTATCCTAATGTGATATAAACACGTGTATATATACATATAGAGAGAGAGGTTAGTGTGTCTTTATAGATATATATCTATATTATGTGAGGGGTGTGCTTTTGTGTGCAGGTGCTAGTGTGTGTGTGGGTGAGTGAACCGTGCAGTTCACTGTGTCAGTGAGGAGCATAAGGGTGTATGTGTGACTGTGTATCACAAGGGTGTCAGTAATGTGAGGCTTATGAGATGAATTGGTTAATGTCCTGTCCTTGTGGACAATGGGTTAGATTGATGTGTGTATCATAACTTTGAGAGAGGTGTGTTGCATCCCTAGATGTGTGCGTCATAGAAGTATAGTAGAAGGAGGGGTGTCTGCTGCATATCTGCAGTTAGACATCAGTGCTCTGTGCACTGATGTGTATGAGGGAAATCTGATACAAGTGTATCAGAGATGTGTGACTTTGGTATGCTGCTAACAGCAGCATTGCTGCTTGCATCTAGCAGCATGTGGGGGGCAGGCTCAGGTCTGTGTGGTCACACAACATTGTGCAGCAGCATATGTCAACTGCTGTGATGAGGAAGCACAGATAGGGAGACTTGTGGGCAGGTTCGAGTACTGCAGTGGGTCTGCAGCAAGTTGGTACCATGTTGTATCAGGTCACTGCTGGAAACGGGTAACAGCAGCAGGTAGTAACAGCAAGGGGGTGAGGTAAAGTGCGGTATGTGTCGAGCTAGGTATCCTAATAAGTCCAGGTAATGAGTTGATATTAAGTTGAAGTGTAGGTATACAATGGTTGTGTGTATCAGTGTAGAACTTGGGATGAAGTGTATGGGTAATACAATGCAATATTAAAGACTTATGTGTCATGAGAGAGTTGGGTATTAGTGTAAGCTCGAGTCAGATGTGAGTGAGGGTGTATCAATGTGTAGTATCAAGTGATACTTGAGAGTGATACCTTGATGTTATGTTAAGGTATTGATATTGTTGAGTAGAGTATTGAGAATCTAGTTAAGGTTACCTTAAATGAATAGCAAGGTAGTGTTAGTGTTGTATACTAAGGTTTTGTATATAAGACATGATACCACTTAAGTACTAGTACATATATATGTTATATATATTAGTCGTAACTAGTGTAGTTAATATTCATAAGGTTTAAACTTAGATACCTAGAGCCAACCTAGTATTGACCTAGTATCCCTAGTATGACTTCAATAACCAACCTTAAGGGTGTCTTAGAAACTTAACGAAGGTTTTGACCTAGTTTGACCAAGACAACCTAGAAATGGCCTAAAAATCTCATTTCAATCTAGTTAACCACTTTTATCATTCCAAACACCAATTAACATTGATTTTTCATATTTAGGTCTTTGTGACTCCATTTTGGACATCGATCCTCACACATTGTTCAGGACCACAAGCGAGTATATTCTCTGACAGTTTTCGTTATTTTGATGATTACTATGATTCTAGTTCTGTAGTGTTATACTTGATTTCCGACACGGTGGATTCACGGGCTAGTATCATAGATACCTGTCATGAGGAGTCGTGATTGGACCCATCGTACTAGCCGGGGACGGGGAAGTATTAGTCGATTATGTGATCGTACCCCACTTGTGCATAGCTCACCCTCACCACACGAGGGTGTAACCTGATCTTATTACTTGTGCATAGTCCCCATATATGATTGGCATGATCCCCTTACATGTACTTGTGCATAGTCAATCTTACTTGATTGACCTGATCCCTTACCTGTACTTGTGCATAGCCAATCATATATGGTAGAGCCTGATCTTGTCCCAAGACGATCACATAATAACTAATATTTCAAGGCACTTCGCTAGTATTTCTATTTCTCTATTCCAGTTTACACCTGCTGATATAGTCATCCCCTTGTTTATTTACAGTTCATTATTGCCTGTGATATGATTAGTTGTGTACCAGTTTCCTTATTGTTCCAGCATTATTTCCATATTGTATTTTCATTACTTACTTTTTTATAGTCTTTATCATTATAATTGGAACTGTTGTTAGTTTATGTGGTTCGCTCCAATCCTGACAGGATATATTTTCCAGATGATCTCGAGAACTTGTCCCACATACTATGGACCAGGAGTAGATAAGAGTTACATCCAGAAGCTTCAGGAGGATTTCGTTCCAGTAGAGGATCCATTAGTAGTGACTTATAGCCTAGCATTTATATTGTATTTGGATTGCTCCATTTAGAGATACTCTTGAGTTGTACTATTTGAGACACGTATTTGAGTTAGCTAGACTCTTAGATTTATTGTTATTGTTTGAGATAGTTATTTCTAGACTTATGTGTTGGAACATATTTTATATCATTTCATATCTTTATCGTGCCATTCATCTTCCTATAGATTATATTGTGATTGAGTATTGGTTGTGACATTACATTTATATTCATCTTGTCCTTCTTATGGAGTTGAGACCATTGACAGGTTATATATTATTGTGAGATGTGATAGATAGTATTGTAACCTAGACAGCGTTCTACCGCCGATGCTGCGACGTAGGCTGGACGTACCCACGTAATCGTGCCCTTATTCCGGGTGCGGGTCGTAACACGTTTTATTGATGGCCCATGTAGGTCGAAATCGCAACTAGTACGATATCATAGTAGTGCTCAGACTTATAGTATTATGAGCCTGCTGTAGGATATAAGATATAGGATGAGAGAATACTCAATCACAACTAGAAAACTTCCAATATTGATTTTTCTATCCTTATCACTCTGAATATTTGCTTCCTTTGAATATTATTGTCCTTCTTTGATGATATCGTATCTTGTGCCTTATTTGATTTCTTCTTGTTTTGATCTGTCTTCAGGATACCGCCGAAGACCATATCACAGAGATCAGGACCCGTGGCTTCAGAGAGGTCTGTCACCTCTCGACCTGCCACCTGGGCAGCTAGAGTTGCTCCTTCTGCTTCACCTGTTCACATAGGAGTTTCGGCAGCTTTTGGGGGTCCTCCTCCCCACCTTTCCAGAGGGCTGGCCCAGTTGTTGCGGAGGACCTTTCTCCACCGCCACAGTTTTCTTTTCCTGGAGATGTGCCTGCTGACGGAGCACAAGTTTTTGCTTTGATCCAGTGCATGGTAGATGCCCGGAGAGTGTCGGCAGAGGCCCAGCGTATTCAGGCTGAGGCGCAAAGGATGCAGGCTGAGGCGCACTAAGCGCAGACTGAGCTGATGAGAGAGGGCATGGAGAATGCTCACCAGGTAGCCTTACAGGCAGTAGGGAGAGTTGCCCAGCAACATCCTGGCCAGCTGCAGCAGCAGAGGCCCGGCACTATTATGGACTTCAAAAGGATGGCACCTCGTGAGTTCAAGGGTACCGCGGGGATACTCTACACTGATGACTGGTTAAAGGATATTGAGAGGAACCTACAATTGGCACAGATCCCAGAGAGCTTACAGATCGAGGCGGCCGACAATCAGATGTTTGATATTGCACTCACTTGGTATCGCACGGAACCCAGGCTTACCGCACGAGGACTTACTTGGAAGGCTTTCAAGGAGCTTTTCAAGAAAAAATTCTTCCCCGACATGGCCCTGGGAGCTCTGGAGAGTCAGTTTCATGACTTGTCCAAGAAAACATGTCGGTTGATAAGTACGCCGCAGAGTTCTGTCGTTTGAGCCGTTTTGAAGTATACATGATTCGGGACCCAGGAGATTGAACCCGGAAGTTCAGGAAGGGGCTGATGAGAGAGATCAAGTCGCGCACTTCTGGTCGGCGTACCACTACCTATGAGGGCATCTCGATAGATGTCCAGATTGCTGAGGATGATTTGGATCTCAAGCCCAAGCGGGGTCGCGATGTTTCTAAAGGTGCAAGTGGCAGCGCGGGACCAGCCAAGCGTCCCCATTTTCGGCAGCAGCAGCGATCGTTCCAGCACCATCACCAGCAGCACCAGGCACCAATTCGTAGACATGTTCAGCAATAGCCACAGAGACAGGCACAACAGGCCGTTCATTGTGTATTCTGTGGAAAGTCAGGACACACCAGGGAGGTCTGCCGGAAGAGACTGGGAGTGTGCCTTTTCTGTGGGTCACCCGGCCACTAGTTGAGGGATTGTCTAACTCGTCCAGCTCAGAGAGGATCAGCTAGAGCACTAGTTCATGGAGCACCAGCGAGGCCACCCGCAGTTCAGCAAAGGAGACCTCCACTTCCGCCACAGCAATAGAGATTCATCCAGCAACAGCAATGAGGTGCACCCCAGGGGCGAGCATTCGCCATGACGGTCCAGAAGACCGAGCCGGAGGGAGACGTGATTTCAGGTTCAGTCCTTCTTGATTTCTTTCTAGCATTAGCTTTATTTGATTTCGGTGCTTTCCATAGTTTTGTATATGTATCTTTTGCTCTTAAGCATCAGTTAGAGGCTAAATTATTGGCTAGGACTTGCAAGGTCACTACTGGGGGTGGCATTATCCTGGTCAGTGATATTTGCAAGGATCGAAGAGTTACATTGGGAGTCTAGGAGTTGAGCACGTGCTTACTCGTAATGCCACTTCCGAGCTACGACATTGTACTCGGGATGGATTGGTTGAGCAGGCACCATGCTAGTATAGATTGTCGTGAAGGCAGGATATTTTTTCGACCGCCAGAAGAGCCAGAGTTTGAGATTGCCAGAGCAGTCGCGGAGCAGAGAGAGAGAGTATCATATGTGGAGCAATAGTGGAAGAGAAGGAGCTGCCACATCCTTTGATAGCGGAGTATGTGGATGTTTTCTCGGAGGAGTTGCCAGGATTGTCGCCAGACCGAGATGTTGAGTTTTCTATAGACTTGGTGCCAGGCGCAGAATCGATATCACAGCACGTCTATAGGGTCAACAACAGCGAGCTGGCAGAGTTGAAGAAGCAGGTAGATGAGTTGCAGGATAAAGGCTTCATCAGATCTAGTTCATCACCGTGGGGTGCTCCGGTATTGTTTGTACCGAAGAAGGATGGATCAGTATGCATATGTATCGACTACAGGACTCTGAACAACCTCACTATCAAGAACAAATACCTGTTGTCGAGGATAGATGATCTCTTCGATCAGTTGAGCGGAGCGAAGGTATTCTCAAAGATAGACTTGGGGTCGGACTGCCACCAGGTGAAAGTGAAGAAGGAAGATATTCCGAACACAGCTTTTCGGACTCGGTATAGCCAGTTTGAGTTCACGGTAATGCCGTTTGGGTTGACCAATGCCCTGGCGGTATTCATGAACCTGATGAACAAGGTGTTCCACCAATACCTTGATAAGTTCGTGGTTGTGTTCATTGATGACAGTCTTGTATATTCGAAGACACCGGAGGAACATGAAGAGCACCTTAGGATAGTTTTGGACTCTCAGAAAGGAGAAGCTTTATGAAAAACTTTCGAAGTGTGAGTTCTTCCTTGACAATGTTGAATTCCTTGGACATGTGGTGACAGGTAAAGGGATCTTAGTTGACCCGAAGAAGATCGTGACAGTGAAGTCGTAGGCTACTCCAAGTTCAGTGGCAGAGATCAGGAGTTTTTTGGGGCTTTTTGGGGCTGGCAGGGTATTACAAAAGAATTGTACAGAATTTCTCCAGGATTGCAGAGCCGATGACTAGGCTGACCAGGAAGGATGTGGAGTTCATCTGTACAGAGAATTGTCAAGCCGCATTTGATGAGCTGAAGAAGAGATTGACGACAGCTCCAGTGTTAACGTTGCCATCAAGGACAGGTGGATTCACTATCTATAGTGATGCTTCAAGGAAGGGTTTGGGTTGCGTTTTTCAGCAGCACGGAAAGGTTATTGCCTATGCTTCCAGGCAATTACGTCCTCATGAGAAGAACATACTTGCGTTGTGACAGATACACACATTTCTTAGATCGAGCAACATCGATTCCAAGAAAATATCGAAGAAGACCCAAATCCTTAGTATGAAACTGACGACTAAGGTAGGCCTTCCAGTCCACAATTCCAGCATGATCACTCCAAGATATAATGATATCATCAACATAAACAATCAATACGATAATACCTGCTGAGGAAGAATGACAAAATACTGAATGATCTGATGTGGTACGCCGAAAGCCATATTGAATGAGAACTGAACTGAACTTGTCAAACCAAGCACGAGGTGACTGTTTCAGTCCATATAATGCTTTCTTCAATCGACATACGAGTCTTTTATTTCCTACTACAACATATCCCGGTGGTTAATCCATATAAACCTCCTCCTGTAAGTCACCATGCAAGAAAGCATTATTTATGTCCAGCTGATATATAGGCCATTGGTGATTAACCGCCACAGAAATAAGAATCCGAACTGAATTCAGCCGAGCCACTAGAGAGAAAGTCTCCATATAATCCACGCCATATGTCTGAGTATACCCCTTGGCAACCAACCGTGCCTTAAGGCGCTCAACAGAACCATCAGGATGATACTTAACAGTGTACACCCATCTACAACCCACTGTTTGCTTTCCAACAGGAAGTGATGTAAGCTCCCAAGTCTGATTTTGATGTAAAGCATGCATCTCCTCATCCATTGCACTTTTCCAACCAGAAGATAACATAGCCTGCTTGTAAGTTTTGGAAATAAAAATAGAAAACAATGAAACAACAAATGCATGAAAAGATGATGAAGCACGGTGTAATGAAACATAGTTAGAAATGGGATGCTTATTCTTTGGGGTACAACGGCATTGTCTTTTTCTGAGAGCAATAGGAAGATCATCTGGATCTGTGGTGATGGGAGCAGAAACCTCAGGCACAGAAGATGATTGGTTGAAGGCTGAATTTTGCAGAACCACTGGCCTTTCCTTGGATCTCTGATAAACCTGTAAATTGGGAATGGAGACAGAAATTGATTCAGGAATGACCGGAAGTGATATGGAAGATATCAAATCTGTTGTAAAAGGAATACAACGGTCTCCTGAAGGAAAAAAGGGGTAGACTCAAAGAATGTAACATCCGTACTGACATAATATTTGCGTGACTGTGGACAGTAACAACGATAACCTTTTTGAGTAGGGGATAACCAAGAAAGACATACTTCAGAGATCTAGGAGCCAACTTATCTCGATTAGGTTCCAAGTTATGAATAAAAGCGACACACCCAAACACTCGAGGAGATAAGAAAAATGGTACAACATCTGTATGTAATATGGTAAATGGAACTTTGTTATTTAATACAGATGATGGCATGCGATTAATAAGATAACATGCAGTAAGAACGGCATCTGCCCAATACTGTTTAGGGACATGCATATTGAACATGAGAGTTCGAGCCACATCTAAAATGTGTCGATGTTTGCGTTCGGCTATACCATTTTGTTGAGGTGTGGACACAACTGGTTTGAAGAATCATACCACGATCAACACAGAAACTGTTCACAGAAGATTGAGTATACTCCAAAGCATTATCAGAACACAGAATTTTGATACGTTTATCAAACTGAACATAGACTTCATTATAAAAGGCAGATAACACATTTGGAAACTCAGATCTTTCTTTCATTAAATAACACCAAGTCATTCTGGAATATCATCAATAAAAATAACAAAATACTGAAATCCTTTCGGACTTTTGACTCTAGACGGACCCCAAATATCAGAATGAACAAGATCAAAAGACTCTAATTGACGACTCTCACTACGACGAGGAAATGAACTACGGTGATGCTTGCCTAACTGACAAGCCTCACATTCAAGACTAGAAACATGACTCAAACTAGGAACAACTTGACGCAACTTAGCCAAAGACGGATGTCCCAAACGATAATGCCACTGCAACGGAGAAGTAGAAACAGAAATTAAGGCTTTTCCAAGTAGATCCAAGTAGTACAGTCCATCTTTTTTTATGTCCCAAACCAATCATCTTCTTCGTCCTGAGGTCCTGAAAAACACACGAATTGGGAGAAAATGTCACAGAACATTGAAGAGATTTGGTTAACTGGCTCACAGATAACAAATTAAATAAAAAATTATGCACATATAATGAATCAAATAATGATAGTGATTGAGTAGGGTGAATGACACATTTCCCAAACACAGGACGAATAGACCCATCAACGAAGATAATATTATGTTTCATGGAACTACGATTATGAAAGATAGATGTTATACCAGACATGTGAGAGTTTGCTCCTGAGTCGATGACCCAAGAGGTGGATGGTGACTGGGTTGCCACAAAAGCAGGATTACCTATATGTGCCATGGTTGCAATAGGTTGGGAGGTGGTACTAGCAAGCGTGTTCAACTTCTGGAGGATCTGTTGAAATGGAGATAAGGTATCGGACGTTGAAGTCTGATTGAAACCCGAAGTATCATCTCTGGGAGCAGAAGTAGTGAACTGGGACTGCATATTTTTATCATGCACTTGATGTGCATATTCTGGTTTGCCCCACTTGTCCCAACAATAGTCTTCTACATGACCGAGCATTCCACAATAGTTACACTTCCGTGGTTGACCACGGCCACCACCACCACCACCACCACCGCGGTCACCACCACGACCATTGTTTCTACCACCACGGCCTCCTCCTCGACCAAAACTACGACCACCATCTCTACCGTCACGTACACCACCACGACCAACAGCACTAGAAACTAGGACAGAAGAGTCAGTACTCGGCACCACAGAACTCTGTCCCAGAAAGGAACGATTGAGACGGAAGAAAATATCTGTCACCGTAGGTAACAGCTCTCCAGCAAAGATTTGAGCTTTATAAGGTTCGAGCGCAGGATCCAAGCCGGCTAGGATAAGTGAAACATGAAACTCTTCCTTGTCTCTGAGCTTCCTTCAAATCAGTAGTAACATGATGATATTGAAGCAGTTCCTCCCACAAAGCCTTCTTTGAAGCCAGATATTCATTCACAGGCTTCCCATTTTGTTTTGTATTGAACAATAACTCGTACAACTCATAGATACGGGCAACATTTCGCTTCTGCGAATATGATTCTTCCAGAGATGCTCAAATCTGTTTGCTTGATTCACACCACTGAACATTAGCAGCGATATGTGGTTCCATACTATGCCACAACCACGACATAACGTATGCATCTGCACTCATCCAATCTTTATACTCAGCAGAAGTTTCAGGCAGGGGTTCTTCCGTCAAAAACTTCAACTTCTTCTTCGCCCTTAATACCACTTTGATAAACTTGGACCAGGCAAGGTAGTTCGCACCATTGAGTTTCACCGCTGTAATCGACTTTCCCAATTCATCATTATGAATAACAGTAAAAGGAGAACCACCTCCGCTACCACCACCACTATTAACCTCGCTAGAAGATTCGGTCCCCATCATACTTGCAGATGCAACAGAAAAACGATATCTTTGAAACCCTAGATCTCACAACGAACCTCAACCGACGACGAATAACCAACGGAGATCTGTAGAAACCCTAGATCTCATAAACGAACCACGAACGACCACGAACAACGAACGACGAACGGCGAATTATGAAAAGTAGACGAAAAAATGTCGATGGAGATGTACAGTACTTGCAAATATATATGCTCTCATACCAAGTGAAGTTTGGAGATTGAGAGGAGAAGGAAAAGTATGAGAAGAGAGAATATGAGAAAGGAGATTGTAAGGGCCTTAAACCCTAGGTTACATCTCATGTCTATTTTGATTGATACGCAATACACCCACAATTACTATTATACCCTCATATGATAAATAACAAAATAAAATAACTCTAACACTGATGATGGATCGTTGCAGCATGGTACCAGATTGTGTATGCCGAGTAGGGAGTTGTGCAAGGTTTTGCAGGTAGGATATCGCTCTCAGTACTCTATGCATCCAGGTGCCAATAAGATGTATATAGACCTGAGGTAGCACGTATGGTGGTATGGTATAAAGCGGGAGATGGCACACTTCGCATCCAGATGTTTAGTGTGCCAGCAGGTAAAGGCAGATAGACAGAGGCCAGGTAGATTGCTTTAGCCTTTACCCATTTCCGAGTGGAAGTGGGAGCATGTGACCATGTATTTTGTTTCGGGACTTCTACGTTCTCCGGGAGGAAAAGACGCAATTTGGGTCATCGTAGACAGGTTGACTAAATCAGCCGACTTTTTGCCATTAAAAATGGGTACGTCTACGGAGAAGCTGGCGGAGATGTATGTGCGACAGATTGTCAGATTGTACGGAGTTCATGTAAGCATCGTCTCGGATAGGTTGACTAAATCAGCCGACTTTATTTAAATTTCCAAATAACACCGATCATAATCCTTATGATGACTAATATAACTCCTGACATCCTTAATATATACAAGCTCTATCTCCGCTGTAATAGAATCAGCTAGAAATTAAGTACAAAAGCTTAAAAGGTTGACAATATGTTCATAACTAGTTGCAAAAGCCGTTTGTCCATGCACATAGCCTTCTCATTTAGATGCTGCACTGCACTCAGTGCTGAATCCTGTTCTCATGGCAGCATGATCATAATGAATATGGGTTGAATAGTGTTTCTCTACATTTCCCAATCAGCTGGAGTAAATCAATTCCTTCCGTCACGGATCGTCTCCTTTTATATCACCTTCCAGGATAAGCTCATACTCACTAATAAAGCGCTTCAGAGTTTACTAATGGAAACCCTTCAAAGAAGCCTTAGAAGTTATTAGATACTATATCAAATTGTAACATCTTTCCTCTTCTTCTAGATTCGTTATAGTCTACGAGAATTGGAGGGCAGTATTTGGTTTCATGAGCTTAAACACCATCGCCAAAAGGTAGGTGTACCTACACGCCAATTGGTTGTCTAGGTCAATAGCCATGAATTTGGCACCAAAATAGAGGGTTGATGACAAATCGATAGCCAGTCAAAAATGTTTAATTCTTTTATGAAACTTCTTATATGTTCCATAGCCGAACCCATTGTGATGGGAGAAGGCTCAGATGGTGATGATGATCTGCTATCATCTGCCCATACTAAGCTGCCCTCCTAAACATTCTTCCCAGTTCCCTTCTTCCTCTTCTCCTTCCAACCCAACCAGTACACTCACTTCATCTCACCAATTTCCATATTTAGATTTCACAAACTGTGTAACCCACCCTAGGAAGTACAGACACTCCAAAAATAGGCGTCATGTCCGTGTTGCACCTTGTCGGACATGACACAGACCCAAAATCACTAGGACACGCTAAAATCAATCATGTCTTTGATTCGCCCATCAACATAGAGTTACCTGCCACTCGGTGGAAGCTTATCCCCATTTTAGTTTCCATCCCAATTGGTGAAAGCTGCTGAAATCAAACAATTGCTCAAGTTCCATCATTTCCACATAAAAATCCATTCTCTAATTTCAGTGCACAATAAATTCCCAATATCACTACAAATATACAAAAAGACAGTAAGTTTCACAAAAATTAGAACTGAAAAAATAAACTAAAACCGGAATCAACAGAAAGAAAAGACCCATTTTTCATCTCAAATATCACTACAACCTCGCTCCATCTCACCATTTTTCCATATCTACCACTCTAAATTATCTTCAAACCCGCCACTCAAGTGAATAATGGCTCAAATTTCATCATATCTATGTCAAAATCCTATCTCTAGCCTCAATTGACAACAAATTCCACAAACCCACCAGTAGTCAAGTGAAACCTTCCCCTCATTTCAGTTGGAAGTCATGGAATCCAAAATAATGACTCAAATTTCAACCATGTCTATGTCAAGATCCAATCTTTAGTCACAATTGACAACAAATTACACAAGCAAGGAGAAAAAAGACAATAACTTTCAATCGAAATCAGGATCGAGAGAGGGAATAAAGAAGGGAGTGGACCTTGTATCGATTGACGAGGTTCTTCCACTTGCACTTACACTGGTCGGGGCTCCTCCTGTAGCCCCTCTCCCCCATCCTCGCCGCCACCACCTCCCACAGCGACTTGTTCCGCTTTGACACCGTGAAGTCCCTCTCCAGCTCCCCTCTTATTCCGATGAACTCCCTCGTTTCCTGCTGCCCCCACTGGGGAACCCTCTCCTCCTTCCCCCTCCCTCCTCCGCCTCCTCCGCCACCGCCACCGCTCGTCGCCGCCGTATCCGGCGACGCCGGAGGGATCAGGATCCTCATTTCCTCTCCCGAGCCGAACATCATGCTCAGAAACCCTAACCCCAAATATTAGTGGTTTTTTTTTTTCGATTTCTTGCTGATTTGGTTTGGTTTCTTCCAGTGGAAGGAAACTGTCTGCGTAGTGTTCCGAGTTATTTGTTTAATTTTTTTATAGAGTTTTGTGGATAAATTAATTACCTCAATGCCACTGTTTAGTATTATTCTCTCTTCACATTGGGAATGACGATTTTGCCCCTACAGCGGTTTAGAGGTTGGTTCAACAAAACAATTATTTATCGGTTTATTCGATACAATTCCCTTAAATCTTTTATAATTAGATTTAGGTATTCCAAATATTAATAAGGGTTAATTAGATTTTAGACCCTCAATTTTACATCAGCTTAGAGTTTATGTTCTAGCATATTCATTTGGAAAATTTAGACACTAAAATTTTAATTTTTGTTTTATTTTTTTTATTATGTCCTCCCTAGTCTATATATAAAGTTTTATTGTCAAGCAAGAAAATGAAGGTGTAATAAAAATAAATAAATAAATCTGAACTTTCTAATTGAACAAGTCAGAAATTAACTCTAAGCTGGTATAAAATCTAGGATCAAAACTCTAATTAGTCATATTAATAATTGTAAAAAAAAGTCTCCTAAATTCTAAACAATGTGATTTAAGAGTCTCTCTAGTTAAATTAGCTCATTTAATGAAATAATTTTTTGTCAATTTAACATTTTTACCATTTTACTCTCGTCTTTATTATTTTCTCGTCATTTCTAACGATACTTATTTTAAGCCTTTAATAGATAATGTGTTCATGGATTATTAGTAAACACATAACAGAAACGTGTTCATATTTCCTTTTAGATTGAGCTAATGCAATAATTCATGGGTAATTAAGGTTTTTTTATTGGGTTCATGGCTACCTCTTGTAGATAATAAAAAATTATGGATTTTTAGTGAGCTCATGCTAGCAAGAGTTCATGCGTAGACAATAATTTATATTTGGATCAACGGATTTCTCTTAAATTCATGCTACCCAATATAAGTTTATGAATTATTATGAGCTAAGTGTTTGAGGATGAACAAAAAACATTTATGGATTTGTTTGAGTTAATAGTAGAGAAAGAAAAATACAAGAAAGAAGGAGAAAATAGTAGTTTTATATAATTAACCCAATGGTTGGGTTAGTTTTTAGCTAATGGAGGCGGAGGGGGCTCCTTTTAACTCACAATGTATAAATTTTGACCAAAAAAAATTGACAACCAGTGAGATTTGGAATACGCAGATATAGAATATTTATGGGACATAATCATAAAAATATATTATTGAGATTTGGATAACCAAACCTAAATATAGAAGGTTTATGGGACCTATATCTTAAAACTTATTATTTATTGGTGTGGAAACTTAATATTTAGATTTTACAAACTCCATAACATTTAAAAAAAAGAGAGAAGGCAATGTGTTATCGTCCTAGATATTACATTTAGTATTAGAAAGCTTTGATACCATCTATCTAGAGATCCGTTTGGACTTGGCTCATCTCAATGTACGTATTGTTTCGACTTGCAGCATATGTGAGAGAAGCTTCGACCATCGTACAAATTCGGCCATCAACAAACGTGTCCTTTGGCTTGATGTTCATAGGCCTCCAACAGACCGTACAATTTATGCAATAAAGCATATCCTCTATCATTGTTCCAAATTGTCCAGTTTTTCCATGTGGGAATAATCATACGCTACTTAATCTTCTATATAGCCATTGCTTGAACCTTCGGATCCTTTTGAATCAAAAGCTCTGATACTACTTGTTGGAATCAAGAAACGCACGTAGTAGATATGAGAAGCATTGACCGTCGAAATTATACCACAAAGAAGAAAAAAAAACCAAGAGATTGTTATATGACAGCCAAGAGCAGATCACATAAGCGTATATATGGTGACTTTGTCACCAAGACAAATCTCAATCTTATATAAATAATAATATTGATACAATGTATATATCGATTCCTTTTTCCCAAGAACCGATTCCTTACAACTTCTCAAGAAATGAGAACAAACACAATTAGATCAAAAAACCTTAATCCTAACTGGAACTTCGTATCTAGTAGTGATTGTCCACTATTTCGACGGTGATGATCTTCCTGACGGAGTTGAAGGAACTCTGGACACAACCTTCTTTTGTCTTTAAGAGTAAGAACCTATGAGCAAGTACAGATCTTCTCGTTGAGGTGGTGGATGTCTCCTTGAATCCCAGAAGAACATATTCAAGATAATCCTTTAGGGTTATCTTTATAAGATATTAAGACTAATAAGTCATAGAAATATTTATAAAACCCTAATTCAGTCCCAAAATGCATCTGAACTATTCAGAGAACCCATAAGTTACGTGGGACCCATCTGAAATGGAATAAACTTGCAAACCAACTTGTCTCGCATATCACCCGATCTCGAGTGGCTTTTGTGGTTACCGAGGAAAGGTATAAAATCCTGACTGGATGGCAGAAGATCAGTGGATCGAGCCACGAGAACGTATTATTCCTTCCATTTATAAATAGTGGGAGTTGGAGGACAGTAGGTCTAAAGACATCCAATGCAATGTGCAAAAAAAATTCAACATTACGTCAGACTCCGAACGTTATGTCGAAAATCAGGAGGGAAAAAAATGTCTCGAGTGATATCTAGTTGGACATCCAAATTGAGTAATCCACTAGAAAATCAGTTCAATAGGTCTATAAGAAAGCACGGACCAAACGGATATATTTATATGATGTATTTGTACTATGTATGTCTAGAATAGATCATGTTTAGTGGCAATTAAGTTTTTTTTTATAATGCCACGTCAATTACTCTATCTAACAGTTGGCATTCTTTTCTTCTTTTATTTTTCCAACAAGCAAAGGCTAGAGTTAGGAAAGAAAAGTTTGTACAATATTTGCACGTCACGCGTGGAGAATCAAAATCTAATTGAAAGTTAAAGGACTTTATGATTGGTTTGTAGACTTCGTAGGCGTGAGGGAGATGCCAAGATCGATTGATTGGAAAAAACCGTGTGAAAGCAAACACATCAATGTCAACTCTCTCATTAATTAACTTTGTAAAAAATGGTTAGAGAAACAGAAACCCATGAGTTTAATTTTTTTTTTAAATTATCAATCGTTGGATTAAATGTACCTATTTTTTTTACGATTTTTGATAAAGATATTACGAAAATGACTAGAAATTGGCCAAATTTTTTTTATAATTTTTTCACTCAAAAAGACTAGCCAAAAATTTTATTTAGGACTGCCAAACAGTTATAAATAATTTTTGGACTAGTCCTGAGTCAAGTTTTGAGTGAAAAATTTATAAAAACAATTGGACCAGCCCTGAATCATTTTTGTAGTACTTTTATCAAGAGTCTTCCTTAATTGTAAGTTTCTAAAAATTCGAGGACCTTAATAGAAATAATCCTCATGTGTAAGTTTCTAATTTGAGTTCCTATTTGAGTTTTTGTAGTGGATAAGTTAACTTTGTTAATTTGAGTTACTAGTGTGAGTTTGAATGACAAATTTTATTTAGAAATCCTTCTCTTAAATAGTGAATCTTATGTGACAAAAATAATAGAAGACATTATAAAATAGATTGTCTAGTTATAAATTATGCACTTGGCAGTGTCTTTACCTCTATGTCATCAATTATGAATAATAAAAATAAAAAAAAGAAGATAAGAAGTTATATTGGAAGTTAAAAAAATAAATAAACATATCAATACTTTTGCATTGGAGAAATTTGTTCCACTTTATTATCTCTTGTGAATATAGTCATGACATATAGAAATTGTAAATATAGTCTTGACATCTAGAAAAAACAATGTCTTGTGCCTAATGCCACATTGGAATTACAACACATTATATAATAGGGTTGAAGATGCCCTCAGTCACTAATTATTGGATAGATGAAACTATGGATTCATTTGGCATTGTTTAAAGCAGAGAGTACATATTAGAGGAAGATGAAAGTCTTTAGAGGAACATGAAAGTCTCGAGCCTCGTCAAATAAAAATGCTGTGAAATTTGTTATGATATGTTACAGTTTTTGGTAATTCTAGGACTATCAAACTTTTAACAGTACAGCCAAATATGATAGTTACAGTCCAGGATATACAGAAGATTGTCAAAATTTTGACAGTTCATATACAATTAGAACTATCAAAATTTTAACAAACATCAAAGACTACCAAAATGCTGACAGCCCTTCAATAATAACAACTTTTGTAACATCTTTTTCGATGGCTATTTTTTTTTCTTTTCTATCTTGTGTTTTCACATGCAATCAAAATACACTTCTGTGTTGCGTTTGTTTGCAGCCCATAAAATATTGGTTCATCAATCGTCTTCATGATGCCTTCAGACGTACGACCACAATAGTCTCCTTTATATCTCTGAATTATGCAGCTAGAATAAGGCTAAATGCTTCATTGAGTAAAGAAACAAGATAGAGAAGGATAACAAAACAAATTGTCAATGATTAGTAAATAAATAAAAGAATATTTTAG
This sequence comes from Iris macrosiphon, assembly GCA_036927795.1. Classification (NCBI taxonomy): domain Eukaryota; kingdom Viridiplantae; phylum Streptophyta; class Magnoliopsida; order Asparagales; family Iridaceae; genus Iris; species Iris macrosiphon. The sequence goes on from JAYESA010000006.1 coordinate 3,195,443, forward strand.
CAAATGTTCTCAATAAAAATGTTAAAACTAACATATGCTTCCACTAATAGAAACTAATAAATGTCCCCATCATGTGTAAAAAAAATCAAAATTCCGGTCAAAAAGTGGAGGACATATCTTAAAATTTTAATTGCTTAGTACAAATAATAGGAACATTTGATAGTTTTATTTAGTGGGAATATATGCTAGTTTTAACATTTGTATTGGAAGTATTTGTTAAAATATCCCATAAATAAAAGGCATCACCAAACAGTCCTATAATATGAATCCCGTGCTTGCTGATACAAGCACAATTTCATGCTTGCCTGGTTACAGAATAGGGAATCTAGTTTTGTATGATTGTAACCTTGTGGTATCTTTACTCTTAAAAATCAACGATGAGTACTTCACACTATAGTTAGCTACTCAACAAGCACATCACTTTCATTTAAAAATCCTTACTGGCATCATAAATAATACAAGGGTTATGTTAAAATGTGTCCTAACGGTACAGCGGTACATGATAACACATTGCTAAATGTATATTTTACATATCTACTCTCAAAAGTTGTGTATTTCTACATGATGCTCTTCAGCCCTCATTGTATCATGAAGATAATAATACAATCGTAGGAATAAGCTTCAAAAGTAATGTTTATTAGCAAACCAAAGCAAACTAGACAAACCTTTCATAGTCGCTACATGCTTCCTCTTTACTTCTTGTTGTACTTCTCGATAGCGCTAAACCAGTTCCACTGGAAGCATAGACCTAGAAAGCGCATGAAACCAGCACCAAACACCTCAGCCAATGCTGCCAGGCTTGACGTCTGTGGGGACAAACCGGCAGTTGCTATGGATAGCATGGTTCCCTCGAAATTGCATGGAACAATAAATCTTGCAGATTGGATGCCATTCAAGGCTTTTGCAGCAACATCATCAGCTTTCATTTCACCAGAAGATCCTACTATAATGCTAGCGAGCTCTGACCGGCTCTTTTGCTCTGTGTAAATACAACTCAGATTAGTTTACAGTGAAATAACTACTTAGGTCCAATGGAAAGGCGATGCTATTTGATAACAATTTTCAAATTCGCAAATTTGTTTCTAAGATCCTTTACAGACAGGAGCATGTTCAAATAGGAAGGCAACAGTTGCACAGAAGCATTTTCCATGTCATGAAGAACATACAATATTACAATGTCAGATGCGAGCCATAAGTAGAAGCAACAAGCTTCGTTTGATGTTCTGGTGAGACTGCCTTACGTGTCTTTACTAATTCACCCAGGCTATAATTAATATTCTAGGTAAACTAACACTGGTCACCATTCCATTTACTACTTACATACAAAGCCTTGCATTTCAGAACATAATTTCTTCTGAGAACCTGAAATGAAGCCCATGGTAGATATGAAGATGCTACAAAAATAACAAACCACCTTCATACTCCAACAAGGTTCCTAAACTAATGAAATGTTTCCTTGAATAGGTTTCAAGATAATAGTTAAATATTTCAAAGATAAGAAAGACCAACATTTGCACATGGACCGCAGCTATCAAATAGCAAGTTCTGTGGCATCGATCAGCTAGACCTCTACTTTCAGCAGGAAGGCATGCGCTAACAAAAGGATTCATTGAGAACTTGGTCATATGTGCTCAACAGTATTTATCCTTCATATAGAAGCCTATGTCACCTTCTAATTATTATGAAACCCAATGAAATAGAACAAACGAGTTACCAAATTAGACTTGGTTAAAGAAAATATCATGCGGTAGTAGAAAATAAATTAGGACTTCAAATATCCTGCTGAACTAAGTCATGAAAAACATTACATAACTATTAGACCTAAATTTTGTTCTTATTATGGAAATATACTGGATCTGGATAACTTAATCAACCAAGAAGTCAGGTGATCCAACATCATAGTATCAATAAACTGAAAGATATTAATTGTACTTCAGCAAATAAGAAGGCATATAATCCAGAATAACAGCACAGAGAAGGAACAAAGAAGAAGAGATTGCCACTCGATGCCACCAATCAAAGGCAACATCACACGTCCAGCATTGCAGAGTTCAGGAATGGAAAAGTTATCAACTACGACACAAGAAGAAATGTCCACAGAAAATATAAAAGTACTAATAAGAAGCCATAATCCAGCAGTTAAATCAATCCACCAGACAAAATAAGATATTAACAATTAGTAATAACTACTAACTACTAAGCATTTCCGTCAAAAATAATATTTGTAAGAAGCATATCGAAATACTAAGAGAGAGAGAGATGCATATCGAAATACTAAGAGAGAGAGAGAGAGAGAATGAAACAGAAATTTGGTGTTCCATCTTGAGCCTCAACGAAAGATTCCTACTCTATCAATACATATTTTCTTATTACTCCTTATAGAGGTCCGGCGTCGCATCAACAACTGGTCAAAAAATATTTGTCAAATCTTTCATAGAACATGTTATGCCCCATAGTCGACCACATTCTGATAGGAGAAAGCTTGGCTGACCATGATGGTGCCTTAAGTACTAAAACATTGTTATAACCTATTTCAAAAAATTAACATGCCAAAATCCAATTTTCGTAATATATAATAAAAAAAAGGACTTCACAGTGCCACAAGGCTCCCGCTTACACAAGATATGAGGAGGGTCAAGATGTATGCAGTCTTACTATATATATATATATATATATATATATATATATATATATATATATATATATCTGTGAAGTGTGGCCTAGTGGTGGTGGTGGGTGGGGGGTGGGGTGGGGGGGGGGGGGGGGATGTCGGGGGGTAGTTTAATTAAGGGGTGTTGGAGGGGGAATGGTCGGATCTCTTGGTTGAGGGATATTCGACGGTCACGTGGGAAGAAGAGAGCGATGAGGCCGGGTATTATGCCCCTTGTGCAAGAGAAAGAGAAGCAGATGGCTTCCAAGTGGCAAGAAGGGCAAGGTTCGGACTCGAAGTCCAAGATGGCCGCTCCAAATCAGGCAAGCTCGACGGGTCTTACGCCTAGGAAAATAGTTCCTCGATCGGAGCGCGATGGGACAGTTCTAGAGATGCAGTCGTCGAGACAAAGACGCCATAGCGTTCTCGATAAGGGGCGGTCTCCTCTAAAAAAAAGAGGGGCAGATTCACTTTGCCTTTAAACATGGAGAATGGAGGGTGGCTTACTCATTCAAGTACCCCTTTATTATTTGCGGGAGGTCGGCCAATATATTGGGCATCGATCTGCACAGCAAATCCGCACCACACTGAGTCAACGATGCAAAACGTCGAGCCAGTGATAGTCAATAGTGTCAAGACAGCTGACATCACGACGAATGATCTAGCAGTGGCAGAAGAGCTCTGGAGGCACATCATAGTGCTATCGATCAAGCTGCGGTCCAATCTCGTCCATGACTAGAACCCTGAGGAAACCGAAGTAGGGAGATGACTGCCTATTCGCGGGAGAATGTATTCTACCTCTTTAAATTTGCAATGACGGAAGATGTGAAGCGGGTGCTAGAGGGAGGGCCATGGACTTTCTATGGCAAGCTAGCCATCATTCAGATGTGGGACTCCTCGACGAGTTTTGTGAGGGACAGACTATCCAAAATTCCGGTTTGGATACGTCTTTCGTTGTTGTCCCTATCTCTTTGGAACAGAGCTGCCATCATGAAGTTGGCTAGCATCATCGGTACCCCGCTGTGAATGGATAACCCCACTACATATCGGCAACGACGGGCGTACGCTCGAGTCTTCGTCGAAGTGGAGGATGTTATTCTACCGAAGAAAGTCTAAATTAGAGTTGCTTCGGGACAGATCTGTCACCAAGAAGACGAGTATGAATGGATACATGTTATGTGTTTGACGTGTTGTTGTTTTGGACAATTTGCTGAGCCGTGCTCGATGAAATCCAGTAGTTTTGACTCGAGATAGCACAACAAAAATGGAGTGTGATGACGGGGAGAAGGAAAATTCTCCAAATGTTGGTGAGGGAGGACAACCTATTCAGCAGTTTCATGATGACTTCCAGACCTTAAGTTCCATCGAGACATTTAGGGAGCCGTTCCTTCGAAACATTTAGGGAGTGTTCCAGATTTGGCAACTGGTTCGATAGATAGGCCATCCGACTGTGATCCATTGCCTGGGGTTGTTTACGCGACTTCAAAACTTATACCGTCGTGAATGATCACACATAAGATTACAGGGGTACGTGACTAATAGAAGACGAAGTTAGTGCGGTAGGAATGCACGCTGTGTTAGTCTGTTGCGTCTCTTCTGAGTCTACTAGGAGATACCTCATCTGCTTCAGCATGCCAAAGGGTATCAGGGATATGGAGCTCCATTCAAGAGTTCCTGAGGAATCCAATGCAAAAGATTTAACTGAAATACTGCCACTTCAAAACATCTCTAATATTTCAAGTTGAAAGCAAGCTATGATCAAATCCACTATGAGAAGCTCAACACATTCAAGAGTGAACAACTGAAAAGGAAGAAAATTTGAAGAAAATGCCAGCGACACAACCTCCTAGTTCCTGTATCACTAAAGGCCACCATCATACTAGAAGGATTACATAAGCTTTTGTTATGTGGCATGTAGAGAGTTGGAAATGTAGGAATGCTATATGTATTGGGTGTAATCTTGAGAAATATCTAGGTTCCAGGTCACGAGGACTTGAGTAAATATTGTAAGTGACACATTATTTATATAACAATTACCTTCTTCGATATATATATATATATATATATATATATATATATATATATATATATATATATATATATATTGTGTGTGTGTGTGTGTGTGTGTGGAGGGGCTGTTTATGTGACTCGAACTTGCATCCTTCGGAATGCACGCAGCAAGCATACCGTCATGCCAGGCCCGGGGTTAAATATTCCTATAGTTAAATATTTCAGTTGTGGTATCTCGAGTTTTCTTAATATGTATGCATTCTAAAATTTTCCTATAGTTAAAATATTTCAGCAGAAACTTTTAACTAAGGGTTTGCTGCTCTACCTTCAGCCAAGCCCGGGGTATCTGTATCTGGAGGAAATATTAGAGATACGTGAATGTTGTCGGCAACGACCTCATGTTGCAATGCCTCCCCTAAGCCGCGAAGACCAAATTTGCTTGCTGAGTAAGCTGTGTAACTATAAACACCCACCTGTAGAGACGAACACGATATCTTTTTAATTGACAAAAGGAAAAATAAAATATAAAAAAAAAACCACATATTGCAAGGGTAAATCATTTGTTTACCAACATCAATGTGGAAAAGTGAATATTGCTTTTGTTAATAGTCAAAACAAGTTTCAGTCCTTGCACATTATGAGATAATGTTGAGAAGTCCACAAGCAGAAATTCAGTAAAATATAACCAACATTTCAATGGCCCATTTAGTTATAACATATACAAGCATCTTTAGAAATTTTGAAAGAACGGAGAAGTCCCAACATATGAAAATCTTTTAGCCAACTTCACCATTAAATCAGTGTTAATTCCCAATCAAGAAGTAGGTAGTCCCAATCAAAGAAGTAGGTAGTTCCAAACACCTTCAAATCTAATTTACTCAAATAGTCAAATGGTAATTTAATTGAATCAATTCCAAGTTTTATGAGTTTCAACCAACCAATCACTCAACCAAAAAGTATTTATGAACCTCAGCTTGGCACCATAGTTCAGGAGAAAGGATCTTATAAAAACTCGACTAACAGAAAAAGCAACATATTCACATTTGACTTGTCATACCTAGTTCATCTCTCCCAACACCTCAACCTAGTTACAGAATATTTGAAGATACATATCATTTATCAGTAAAGAAAGCCTGTAGCGACTTTTTTTTAGCAATTTTTCTATAAATTTCAACAAAATCAGAGTAATTTTAGCTACTATTCCTGAAATAAGATACTCTGAATAAGAGTCTTAACTATGTACCAAATTCCACAACAAAGTACGAGAAATTACCACAACTTCAGTAACTTATCAAGAAAATGCTACATAATACAAATATATAGCTAAAGCTCAAGAGATGGGTCTATGATTTTATATGCTCCAGAGACAAATCCATCTTTCTAAGAAACCGAAACAAAAGATTCAACTTTGCAGCAAACTTCAAGAATAAAATAGTATTTTGCAAGACACAGTTACTAAAATGTAATTTCTTACAGATTGACCTATATTATTTGATAGGTTCTGGACACAAAATTCAGTCTTTTTTTTTAATTCCGGCAGTGATTTATGAAGAAATAGTTACAAAATGGAAGAGAATCACCTGCCCGGCCTGCGACGACATGATGGCGATGGACGCCGGCAGGCCGGTCTCCTTGGCCCTCCTCTTCATCGCCGGCATTGCGGCCTTGATCAAATGGAACGTCCCCATGAGGTTGACCTCCAGAATGAACCTCACCTCCTCCAGGTCCTGCGCCTCCAGCTCCCGCGGCGTGAACACCCCGTGGTTGCATATCAGCACGTCGACCGGCCCGGCCTCCTCGACGGCCCTCTTCACGGCCTCGTAGTCCCTGACGTCGGCGCTGAACGCGCGTGCCTCGGCCCCCGTGGCGCGGCGGACGGACTCGACGGCCTCGTCGAGCCTGGCGCGGTTCCGGGCGAGGATGGAGACGCGGGCGCCGGCGCCGGTGGAGAGGCGGGCGAGGGAGAGGCCGATGCCGCTGGAGCCGCCGGAGATGAGGACGTGCCGTCCCTTGAGGGGGATTTTGACCGGCCTCGGGCGGACGAGGAAGGAGAGGACGGCGAGGACGGAGAGCGGGACGATGATGATGAGGAGGAGGAGTAGAAGGAATGGGGAAGCCATTGAATTTAGGGTTTGGTGGGGGTAGATGTGTGTTAGGGTCCGGAAGAAATGTAGGGTTTCTGATTCGGGAAGAATGGCATTGGATCTGGGGGGAGTTTGGGACGTAATGGAGCCATTTCTATTGGTGGGTCGACTGTGGAGTGGAGAAGAGAGTGTGATTTTGGAAGTGTTATTTGATTTTTAGTGTTTAGTAATTTAAGTAAACATGTAGTCAAATTGGTTGTACTTTTAATTATTATTTTTATTGCATCATGTATCAAACCACAACTTCAAACAAAATATGACACTTCGTATATTGTCAGTTGTGTTGTACTGAAATGTATTTACATCTATGTTGATATCGTCCAACAACTTTGAATGTGGGAGGTAACTAGGGGGTAAAGAAGAGAGGGATCTATGATAGGTACTCCTAGCTAGAAATATTGGCCCATAAATGTATTTTTTTAAGACTCTTTTTTGTTTCTTTTCTTGTTTTTATCTTTTTCATTTTTTTAAGATTTTTTTGTTTTCTTTTTACTTTTTGAAGAATTTATTTTTTGATATTTTTCATTTTTTTATCTATATTTTTTTTAGAATGCTTTTCATTTTTTATCTATTTCATTCGTTATGAATGAAAAAAAAAAAAAATCAGCTTTTAGTCATTTTTTATTTTTTTAAGAAATTTTTTTCTTTTGTGTTTTTTTGTTCAAATTTTATCATTTTCAGTTTTTTTTTCAGAAAAAAATTTACATATTCAGAAATATTTTTTACAAAATTTAATTTAAAAAATATAATTTTAAAAAATATAGATATTTTTAGGATATATTATTCCGCATACCAAACGTCCAATAACATATAACCTATTTAACTGTGCTCAAAAGCCGAGAAAAGTAAGTAGGAGAAAGTTTCCAAGTAATAGAATCAAACTTCCCAAGTGGCCCACATCCTCATTTCTGAGAAGAGTCCAGTAGGATGATAAGAGTAGTCAAATTTGACAATCCTTCTAGTTGGAATGACTCAAAATTTTCGATAGTCCTAATTTTTAAGAATGTCCAATGACAGTCATTAGAATGACTGTTTTGATAGTCCTAATTTTTAAGGAATATCTTCCAATAGAAATGATTGTAAATATTTCGATAATCTTTCTCCTCTTCTCTTGCCTCCTCTCTCGACCTCCTCCTCTCATCTCCTCCTCCTCCTCGATCGCCTCCTCTCATCTTCCTCCTCCGCCGCCTCCTCTCCTCCTCCTCCTCGAGGTCAAGTGTTGCCAGAGTTCGTCGGCAGAAACGTCAAATTAGGTTGGGGGCGAGAGGAAGGGAGGGATGTGGATAGCCCCCCAAAAAAAAATTAATTTTTCCAAAGTAAAAATTGGTTCAGCCTGAACTAGTACCAAATAATTGGATGTCCTAAATAATTTTTGAAATACCTATAGAATTTTCCTTTATTTTAAATAATTGAATTTTGTTCACAACATATATACATGTGTTGACACGACACTGAAGATGTCCAGATTAAACACGAAAAAACTGCAACCTGCAAACTCCACAACCCAGTCTTTAGCTTTTGGAATATGCCTGCTTTCGTGATCTAGCTATAGCACCTTTCATCGCTGGTTCTCCCTGCGCCCCACATACCGGAACCAGCGCCTCACATACCAGGTTCGATCATTGTATCTAGGCCTGTATTGAGCTCTCTGAGGAACTGGTTCCACCCTCCACTGTCTTTCTGGAGACCTTTGAACGATTTCCCCATTCACATAAAGTTCAGCTGCAATTGCCAAGAATACATTTGGCAGTGTATATACTGAGCAAGACAATTGACCAAATAACATCAAATTGTTCACTAGACTTCCTTACTTTTTCCAAATCATTTACTTCGTCTTATGATGTGCCAAGCATTATAAAGATACATAGTACAAGCTACAATCAAGAGTAATTAACATTCAAAGCTAGATTTTGCCTTAAGACTCCTCCCTTATTTCGCCAAAATGGAATAAATACCTTTGATTCAACCAAATCAAACATGGCATGCATATGATAAAAAGTACTACTAAGATTGGCTGAAACCTAAATACCTAAAACTAAAAGTGCCGAAAGGGGGTGCATGAGTCAAGAAAGAACAAATGTTAAATGATGATCTAGTATGGCAAGGTGTATGTACGAGTCAAAAGTAAAAAAATAAAAATACAGATCCACAAACAACATTCCAAGTGAAACGGGCATGAAATTGGATACAAGAGGAAGGAAAAGACGGAGACTCATCTTGAAAGGCACCTTAAGATCTGCCAAGTTGGAATATGCAGTTCTTTCATCTTGTAATGACATCAATGAAAACATACATGAAATAAAAACTACTAAATGTCTCATCTATATTAGCTGCACCTTCATTGAGGATTTAAAAGTTCAGGATTATATAGAAGAATGTCAGTCCATTAGCATTCAAAGATGAACACTGCCATACTGGCTGTTCAGCTTTGCCAAGATGGACTAACTAGTAACTATACATTCAGAAAGTAACAAAGCAGAACGTGCTTATGATGAAGAATAAATAGGTGACTGGTAGCTGAATGTTTTGACTGAAAAGGAAGCATTTACAATAACAGTCATAAAGCAGACATAGAACATGATAAAAGGAAGAGAGAATTGTTTTGAAAGGTCCAACAAAACACCAAGTTGCAATAAGCAGTATTCTGAAATTGCATTGACATTGATGAAAAACATACTTGAAAGAAGTGGCTACCAAATGTCTCTTCTACATTGACCTGCAACTTCATTATAGAAGTGCAGAATTCTATAGAAGAGTGTTAATATTAGTCCATTAGCATTCAAAACTAACCACCGCCAAATTGGCTTTTCAGCTTTGCCAAGATGGACTAATTAGTGAGTATACATTCAGCAAGTAATTAAACATAAATTACATGTGACCAAAAGTAAAACAGGTAATTGTTTAACTGAAAAGGAACATACAAAGAAACAAGGAGACACGGGAGAAAAAGAAGTCAACTACATGTCCGAAGTTACTTTTGCCAAGCATAGCTATCTAAGTCTCCTAACTTCTGGATAGATCAAGAAAGAACTATAATATGCATGCAATTTTGCAGCTTCACCAACCTTGGAAAACCAGATTGCAGTTAGCTTGCACATCAATTTTTTTTTTTCAATGTATGGGACCAAAAAGTAAGGGAAAGATGGAAATTTGACTTAGAAGGCTCACTGAAGTTCACCAGTCCCACTTAGGTTTCAAGATTGCATATCCTCGACTAATCCATGTTGAATATTGAACAACACATAGATTAAAGAGGACAGCCAGTAAGTATCGTATGTTGCAGATGTACTTCAAAAGAGACATTGTACCTGTATCCAATCATATCAGATACTTAAAGGACGTGTGCCAGACACACTTCTATCATATACAAGATGTTAAAATAATACTACGGATAAGACGTATTTATAATGCTAGTGAGAAGAAGGAAAAAATAACTTGGAACATATGAAGTGCATTTTAATCATATTTTTCTTCCTTTTTAATTAATAAAAAAAATCCTTCCTTTCTTATTGCTAATCAACTACTAGCATCCTCTATTTTCATTTCTGGTAATACAAAATTAAAATTGTGTTTAGAGTTTAGACCTCTTGTTTAAGAACTTTGTTTTTATATTATAGAGAGGAAATAAAACTAAGGTTAATATGCCATTCATATATTTATATATCGTCACAGTATCTTAGGTTTTGAGATTGCAGTATTGTATCTGTAACATTTCATATATCAATATACATGTAATTAACTGTCACGTCCCAATCTCCCGCAAGCTCGATCGTTCCCGCTGAACGTGAATCACCACGTTGCAGCGCTCCCGCAGGACAATCGTTCTCATCAGGACGTGATGTCGTACGAGCCTGGAGTTGCGCTCGCACAAGGCGATGTTGTCAAACATCAAAGTTATCATCGAAACGACCAAGTTGCAGCGAAAGTCGAGTATTGTGTACCAAGCACACATCAGAGTATATGCAGCGAAGCTCTCGATAGAGTCCAAATGAAATGCCACAAAGGATAATCCACACTCTTGCTCTTTCTCTTGCCCACAAATGTAGTTACCGTTCATACATTATGTCTCGTATATCCAAGCAGCGCCACTACACCTGCGTACATAAAATAATGCCCACAAACGTGGGTCAGTACACAGCCGTACTGGTGAGCGGGGTAACCCACTCGTCTAAACCGACACTAAATAGAATAGTGGATGCAAACAGTTATATGGTGATCTTTCTACTTGAATCCTAGATTCATTTCATGGCAAAGGTATGACATGTTAAGAAAAACTGTAAAGCAGGTTAAACATGCAAGCATTCAACTCAAGCCAATATACAAGCAGATATATATCCAACTCAAAAGGAAACTAGCATGCAAATCGTCCTACTGAAACCCAAGCAACGCGAGAACCTATCGATCCATTATCCAAGCCTTATAATCCAATCTTCGATATGCACACTCTTACCGAGGCAAGGTGGCCGCCGCCTACACGAAAAGCACAAACCAAACCAAAACAAAGCAAACCAACTCTTATCTATATGAAGTCACTGGCCAAGCCATAAAGGACTGTTCAACTGCAGTTCTACTCGATCCAGCGCTGAATAGCTAGTCCACCTGGTCACATCAAACTGTCGGCACCGCACCCAAGACAAGTTACCAATTTGTTTCCTCCATGACCGAACGGTCCCGGTGCCTCGGAGCCTTCCCGTTCGACGAAACCAAACCATGTGCGCAATAGGTTGTCCGTAACCGATGCAAACTCCAAGTAGGTATGACGAGAGAATCGAGCATTCTCGTCCGACCAAACTATCTAGCCTCAATCCAACCAACTATCCATAACCATTCTCCACCTATAGCCCAAGGCACCATCTCAAGTTATCCCCATAGGCACTATGCCGCTTCTCAGCACAGTGTTCCAATTGGTGCAACGCCACTCGCTCAGAACAATCCCGTGGCACAATGCCCCAACAGTGGCACAATGCCCTCACCGATGCAGTTGTCCGGTTTTAAAACACAATTGCACGCTTTGCATGACAAAGCGCCCAACTGATACTCGTACACGAATGCACGCTCGTTCGCCCACCCGAATTGCCTCGATGTTCCAACCAAGATGATCCAATCAAGCTCCAACTGCCTACTCAAGCTCCAACTACCAACGCGAAAACCAACTCAAGCCACAAATCGATTCCAACCAAACGACGTACACTCTATGCACGCCACAGTGTAGTGATTTCCAAGTTCCAGTCCAAGTGTTCAAGCATTTACGTGTGTTCCATATTATTAGGCATGAAAGAGTAGAGGAGAAGGGATAGAGCCCACTCACCAAGTCTGATTCCGTTAAGCACCATGTCTTGCCGATACGGCCGATCCCTTGAACCCGTGGTCCGATGCCAAGCACGATCTACTCAATTGGTATGACCGTGCGAGCATGTCGTGCTCTCCAAATCATCCGACCGATCGGACTAAGAAAGACGGCATTATCGCTCCAAATCCTGCTATCCCAGTACTGCTCTGAACGAACATCTGATTCCATCGAACTCCGCTAGCGATCTGCACATGAAACCAACTCAATTAATACTTGTTCCCAAATCCAACAAATCAAAAATATAACCAGCTATTGCCTCGTTCAATCCGATTCAGCGAAATGCACCATACGGTTGCGGGGCTTTACAATAACCATGCAACAAATAAGTGGTTCAACCGCATTGATGTGCAACTTCATAATAGTAGTATAAATTTTGATTGAAGAGTAGCAAAATAAGTCCATTAGCATTCAAAGCAAGACATTAAATTGTGTAGTTGAATTGATAAGTCCCTTCTGCTTTGCCAAGATGGGCAAACCTTTAACAATATCAAACTTGGAGTATATTACAAAAATACAATCAGCTAGTGGCTGATACATGATTGTAGATAAGCAAGGTGCACCGATGAATTCAAAGGCAAAGTATGAAGGGTATATAATGACAGAATATAGTTAACATACCCAAGTTAAAAGGGCAAATGAGATACAAGTCCACAAACTCGTAAAACCAAACAACTCTCCAAGCCTCCAAGGTTCAACTGCTTTGAACAACTAACTACTGGAACATTAAGAAGCAATAGGCTTGGGAAAAGAATCCTAGCATATAATGGGAGAGAGAATTCATGTCCTAAGTCTACTTAGGGTTTAAGAGTAATAAAAAGCCAGAGAAGCATTTTGAGGCCCAAAAGAAAAAAATGCCAGTCAGACGTTATATATATGATCTCTTGAAATTGACCAAAACACAAACAGCAGAAATAGCTACTAAATATCTGTCTGTTTTGATCCACAACTTCATTGAGGAAAAATATAGAACTCGACTAAAGAGTGTCAATTTAAGTCCATATTAGCATTCAAAACTGAGCACTGCATTAACAACTTTTCAGCTTTGCCAAGATGGATTAAATATATACCTTCAAGAAAATAAGATGATAAAACTGAAACACAAATGACAGAAATACTACTGTATATCTCATCTGTTTTGATCTGCAACTTCATTGGAATATTAAAATACAGAACTCGATCGAAGAATGTCAATTTAAGCCCATTAGCATTCAAAACTTAACATTGCCTTAACGACTTTTCAGTTTTGCCAAGATGGACTAACTCTGTATCTTTAAGAAAATAATACAATAAAACTGAAACATAAATGACAAAAATAGCTACTGACTATCTCATCTGGTTTGATCTGTAACTTCATTGGAAGACTGAAATACAGAACTCGATCGAAGAGTGTCAATTTAAGTCCCATTAGCATTCAAAACTGACATTGCCTTAACGACTTTTCAGGTTTGCCAAGATGCTAGACCTTTAAGAAAATAATACGATAAAACTGAAACATAAATGACAGAAATAGCTACTGAATATCTCATCAGTTTTGATCTGCAACTTCATTGGAAGATTGAAATAGAGAACTCGATCGAAGAATGTCTATTTAAGTCCATCAGCATTCAAAGCTGAACATTGTCTTCACAGCTTCTTAGCTTTGCCAGGATGGACTAATTCTATACCTTTAAGAAAATAAGAAGATAAAGAGAAACATAAATGACAGAAATAGCTACTACATATCTCAATCTATTTTGATCTGAAACTTCACTGGAAGATTGAAATACAGAACTCAACTGAAGAGTGTCAATATAAGTCCATTAGCATTCAAAACTAGATATTGTCGTAACGACTTCTTAGCTTTGCCAAGATGGACTAACATTATAACTTGAGAAAATAAGAAACTAAAACATAAATGGCAGAAATAGCCACTAAATATCTCATCTGTTTTGATCTGCTAACTTCCTTGAGAATATTGGAATACAGAACTCGATAGATGAGTCAGTTTAAGTCCATTAGCATTCAAAACTAGACATTGCCGTAAAAGCTTTTTTAGCTTTGCCAAGATGGACTAAATATATACCTTTAGGACGGAAGAAAATAAAACTGAAACATAAATGGTAGCAGTACCTACTAAATATCTCATCTGTTCTGGTCTGCAATTTTAACGAGAAAAATAAAGTACTCTCGGAAGAGTGTCAATTTAATTCTTTTAGCATTCAAAACTAAACAATGCATTAACAGCATTTTAGCTTTGCCAAGATGGACTACCCCATAACTTCAGAAAAATAAGAAATTAAATATGTTATGAAAAAAAGGAATGCGCATGTGGTAATAACTTATGGTTTAAATGGAAGAGTTAAAATTTTCTAGGAAGCCAAAAAAAGGGTTCTAACCAAAGAAACCATCTCACACTGTGCTGCAGAAGATAGGAAACAGCCAAATATAATCTGGAAACGGAATAACATCTTACCTCCATAGTCTTTGTTTTCAGCATCAACATAAGAATCTGGAAGCACAGTTAGAACACCAGGAAGACCTGAAGCGTCAATGAAAAGGAGTAATTAGAACATGTTGAACACTAAAACAGGAATCATAGTCATGGAAGGCTAGCCCGGGAAAAAAGAAGAAGAAAACTAAAATCAATAAAGATTACAAAAACTTCATGCAAATTTAATCATGTCAAATACTGAATTTATCCAATAATATGAAAAGACCATCTAAACTAAAGAAGGCAAGCTTGCCGCGACCACATCCTGGACAAATAGAAATAGGCAATCACTACAAATAAGGAAAATAAAGCTAACATTTCTAATTTGTTCCAAGATATAAAAGACTAACAAGCAACCAGAATAACTAAAAGAAGAAAATAGTTCACCTTCGAGCTTGTTTGATGTCTCCTCGTCAATCTCACATCCAAACCCAAAGTAGCACTCGCAAGTTACATTATAAATCTTCTTTTTAGCTTCCTCCTCACTAATTTGGCACAAAAAATAAATTGCAAGGGAGACAGTGTCAAAAACTATTTTCAAATTTGGAGGAAAAAGGATGCGTAAAAGCAAGCAGGTAAAGAGAAAATAGAAGTCAATCTTCTCACTTTACAGTTAAGAGTCGCACGCAATAATCATAGTAAAGAATGGTGCATTTTAGTATTGATGCTAAGTTTGAAAACATAAAAGATATCCAATTCAGAATACAAAGGTAATAACATTAATACCACCTTGTCGAAATATCATAACTTAAGTAGTTGAAGGAGTTTTCAGCATTAACGGTTCATTTCTTTTGTAAGCTTAGTGGCTTATATCTACAAGGTCAGATTTAGTACCAAAGGGAACAAAATGCCAATAATTAAATTTCACAAAGCCTTGTTTGGCTCAAAGACCTTCCCTTTACCGCTCACAGATACTGTTAACATATGTATCTGCCTCTATTTTGCAACATTGTTCACTCGCATCCCAAAGATACAATAAGTACATTCGAGAACTATGAGTTCATTCTATGATTAAATCGCACAAGACGAAGATTTCCATTTTTTTTACAGCCAAGGTGACCATTTCATATAACACACAAATAGAAAAAGGATCAGGAACTCATTATTTTTACTGCCAAGGTGGAACATTTCCCATAACAAACCAATAGAAACATGATCAAGAAATCATAACATTAGTACCAACTTGTCGAAATATCATAAGCTAAGTAGTTGAAGGAGTTTTCAGCATTAACGGTTCACTTCTTTTGTAAGCTTAGTGGTATACATCTACAAGATCAGATTTGGCACCAAAAAGAACAAAATGCCAATAATTAAATTTCACAAAGCCTTATTTGACTCAAAGACCTTCCCTTTACCGCTCACGGTGGTTACCAAGTTCGTTCCTTTACCACACCCGGTGTCTCCTGGTCTTACAACTCTACCAAATATCTCCAGGAAATATAAATTTTAAAGATAACATTGTCATTTGTCTGTGCATCTATTTTACAACAGATGTTCGTTCGCATCCCAAAGATACAATCTTTCCTTCCTAAATTTTTCTTATAACAAATATTCAAGAATTATAAGTACATTCTATGATTACATCGCCTAAGACTAAGATTTACATTTTTTACAGCCAAGGTGAACATGTCATAGAACACACCAATAGAAACGAACACACCAATAGAAACATAAGCAATAACTCATTATTTTTACTGCCAAGGTGGAACATTTCCCATAATAAACCAATAGAAACATGATCAAGACTTCGTCTTTTTTTACTTCCAAGCTGTGTCCGTGTCTCTTCGTGTCAGTCCAACATATTATAATGTTTACAAAATCGACGAAAACCCTAACTAACTAACCTTCCGAGGACCTTGGCTAGGGTTTGGACGTAGCAGTCGATCATCTGCTGCTTTCCCGCCCCTTCCCCTCCGGGCTTGTCCATGATGATCAGCCAGTGGTTGTAGTCGCACCCCGGGAACAGCGGCGCCATCTCCGTCGGCGGCCGGTCGCTGTAGCCGGACCCCGACTTCAGCGGGGAGTACGCCGAGTCCCCGCCGGCCCGGTTCACCCGGCACCGCACCTGACCGAACCGGACCGGCAGGATCAATCAGACGGAGAGGACGGTCGGTCTGAACCGGAAAAGGGCGGTTGGACCGGAGTAGGAGAGGAGGCGGCGGGACAGGATGAAAGGGAGGGCGGTTCGGGTCGCGGCGGCGGTGGAGGAGGAGAGGATGGAGCGGGTCATGGCGGCTAAGGCCATTATGTTGGTGATGGGGTTTTGATAGTGAGTTTGTGATTATATATAGGGTTTTGGGGAAGGGTTTGCCTTTTTTGGACATGATGATGGCCTTTAAGAGAAGTTTAGGCCCAAGTTTGGTTGAAACGTTTTTGAGTGGACCAAATTTTTGTAATCAACTAATATATTTCAATAATGAGATCTTTTAGCAAATATTTTCATTGTAAATATAATTTATAAGAAAATAGTTTTTGGTTACAAAGAGGGATTACTATGATAATATGATAAAATATGTATACAAAGTCCATCAAGACTTAAAACATATAGAAATTAGCGAAGCCACCAACGGAATACACAAACCGTACAAAAGGTTCGGTTGATTCGTGAACGGTTGAAGACAGCACAAAGCCGACAAAAGAGTTATGCCGATGCTCGACGTCGCCCCCTTGAATTCTTTGAAGGGGACCATGTGTTCTTGAAAGTCTTGCCTATGCGCGGAGTCATGCGATTCGGAGTAAAAGGAAAGCTAAGTCCGAGATTTGTTGGACCGTTTGAAATTCTCAAACGGGTTACTCCGGTCGCCTATCAAGTTGCTTTGCCGCCTGCCCTATCAGAAGTACACAATATTTTTCACGTTTCACAGCTGAGAAAGTTTGTACACGACCCGAACCATATAGTCGACTTGGGTCAGTTGAATCTGCAAGCAGACTTGTCGTACGCGGCAGAGCCTGTCCAAGTTTTGGATCGTAAAGAGAAGCAGTTGCGGAACCGAACCGTCTCGCTAGTGCGCGTCCTGTGGCGGAACCACTCGGTCGAGGAGTCGACCTGGGAACTTGAAGATGATATGAGGGAAAGGTTCCCCTCATTATTCCTTAGTGGTAGGTTCTATTCCTAAGTTTCGGGACGAAACTTTCTTTTGGATGGTTATGATGTAATGCCCCGTTCCCCCTATTCGGGGAGCGCGGCCAAGAAATACTTACGACCGTCCGAACGGGACAGATTGAATTAAGATCCTTTCCTCGTTATGGATTGGTTTCTTCGGAATCAGGTCCCATATACAATGGATCGTGCCTCGAGGATGGACTCGGCGGCCCGGGGCGTGACAGAATGGGGCAGTCCTCTATCCAAGCCAACACAATGACTTAGCTATATGCTTGGCGGTCCCCGAGTATTTCAGGATCGGCAGCTGGGGGAACAGCATACCAATGACTCTTTTATCTGATGCTAATGGCAGCTGTGACTCATGGTTGCTTTCCACTATCTCTGTAGCAGCCGTGACACATGCAGTTCAGCTCTGCACCAAAAGCCATTGTCCGACCGCGTGCGAATGCATGGAACACTATCAAATAAACTCTGTATGCAGACGAGACGAACCATCTATAAACAATCTCTGTTGCGGGGCAAGCCGACTTATCACTTGAACACATTCAGGCACAGTATGGTTCTCTCGAAGCATAGACGATAGTGAACATGTTCATGCACTCTAAGCAGGCGATCTGGATTCTCGTTTAGCAGACTTATTGATTCAAGACAAGCTAGGTGAGTTCGTTCATTAACATGCAAGGCAGGTTCTATCATTCTCTTAAGAAAACATTGCAAGCAAAAACTCAGGTTATTATTAAGGCGTGCAAGAATCAGAGAACGAAGTTCTGCCCACTCACTTTGATATATAACGCCGGCGCGGAGTGGGGCGTTACATACTTACCAACCAACAAAAAGTTTCGTCCTCGAAACTTCAAGAATAAACTTCTCGATATCCCGAGTAGCGATAGTGCCGTCCCTCGCCGTACTCAATCGAAACAATCAAGCAATTCAAGTTCAGGAAACATTTTGCACTTTGAGAATATCTATGGACTTATTGTATGGAACGCTCTTTGCAAAACCATATCGATAATATCTCAGAGTCATAGCAATGGTTTAGGCCAAAGAATCGATTCCGCTCTGATACCATTCTGTCACGCCCCGGGCCGCCGAGTCCATCCTCGAGGCACGATCCATTGTATATGGGACCTAATTCCGAAGAAACCAATCCATAACGAGGAAAGGATCTTAATTCAATCTGTCCCGTTCGGACGGTCGTAAGTATTTCTTGGCCGCGCTCCCCGAATAGGGGGAACGGGGCATTACATTAATGACCTCCAAGACATATTTATATTTTTGTCACTTATTGAAAATTTTCTTTAGGAGCTGTCCCTAAGGGGTTTAGCGACTCGTACTCAGACTGAGACTATGACGTGGGCAAATGACGCAAAGTGGCAATTTGATGGCATACTTTGTATTTTGCATGTACGTATCAGATATGAGATGCCATTATTGCACATCATTGTGTCATTATGTGCTCGTTCCAGCACGGGCACAACATGGAGTATGGAGCAAGCGGGGTACAATTTTCTCGCGGAGGCTGCTCTCACAAAAAATATGATTCTCACTCATGGGCTGCTCATAAAGAAAATATATTTTTTGTACGGTGGTTGTTTGCACAAAAATGCAGTTGGAAATGTTGCACGCTCGAAAATGGATATTCGTTGCTTCATGAGCGTAACTGCCAATTTAGGTAAGGATATTGTTGTAACCACCCACTTAATGGAAAGCTACTCTCCATTATGGGTAGTGGCCTGTTAGGGGGTTGGTTCCCTTATATAATTAGAAGTTTTTCTCTTTGTAAAGGATACAAAGTGAATATATGCTACGTGAATAGAGTATCAGCGACTATGAGAAGCAATAAAGTGTTGCCCTATCGTGCATTTCAAGGGTTTATGTTCTGTTCTTGCAAAGGGTGACAAAGGAGTATTCCAGAACTTTATCTCTTAGAACTTGTTGGTTTTTTGTAGCAAATTGACAGAAAGGATCAAATTTTGCTTTGAGCAATAATGATCGTCATTATCCCACCACTAAAAATTCCGGGATTAGCAATATTTTTAGCGACGTCAAGGTAAAATATCGCTAATACTAAAGATATCAGTGACTCCAAAGAATAACGTTGCTATAAGTCGTTGTTTGGCGACATATAGCTACGTTTAGCGACGTTTAGCGACTGTAATTCAGTTTTTAAAAGAATAATCGCTATAAGTTTATTTAAGGTCGCTAAACGTCGTTGAGTTATATGATTTAGCGACGTTTAGCAACATATTTAGCGATGTTAATATTTTAGATATTTAGTGATATCGTTAGCGATATCTATGACGTCGCTAAATATTTCTATTAGCGACGTCATAAGTTAGCATCGCTAAACGTCACTAATTTATTTCATTTAGGTCAAACGAATTTCTCTTTCCCCCATTTCCTTCGATTCTCTCTCCCAAATTTGAACCCCCTCCTCTGTCAACTCCTCGGCTCCCCTCCTCCTTCCGGCGTCCCCTCCTTTCTCCCGGTGCCCCACTTCGGCGACCCCCCTCCGGCCGCGTCCTCCCCCCTCCCTCCGGCGTCCCGCTCCTCCCTCCATCATCTCCTCCTGCCTCCGGCTCCCCTCCTCCCTCCGGCGTCCTTTTCCCTCCGACGGCTCCTCTCCCTCCGGCGTTCTCTTCTCTCCAGCTCCCCTCCTTCTCACTCGGTGAGCTCCTCTCTCTGTCTCCTTTCTCTGTCTTTGTCTCTCTCTAACATGACATAACACGACACGACATGACACAACACGATATAACATACGCTAACCCTAACCCTAACTCGAACACACATATAAGCGGACACACTAACACATGCGGACACTAACCTTAATACAGATATGAACACACGGACACACACAAATGACAAGACATGACATGGGATACAATACAGACACATACACTGACATGACACAAAATATGACACAGACCCTAACCCTATCTCTCTTCTAGTTAGCTGTCTGAGTTTAGACACAACCTTGCATATCTGCATCGTATATAATACGATACAGATCTTGACTCAATAAGAGTTGTATACACGGACACGGGAATGACTCTTCAAAACTAAGACACGATATAGTATTAGCTTCTTCTAGAACTCGTATCCAACTTGGGCTGATGCTTCTTGTTGCACGAGCTGTTGCATTGGCTACTGTAGACTACTAAACCTGCTGTTGAAGGTTCTATAGTGCACTGGCACTGCTGCTTCTTGCTGAGTTTACTTGCTGTTGTGCATCCTTCCTGCTGTGCACTGCATAGTATTGCTGTACACTGATTCCTCATTATTGTACTGTACAGTACAACTAGCTGCTACTGCTATAAAATATTGTATGCTTCCCCTTATACTGTGGTAGCACAGAGCTGCACACTGCTCAGTTATGCTCCATCTTTTGTGTGCTAGCACAGAACTGGCACACTGCTCTCCCTTCAGTTGATCACTGCCAAATGATGCACACTGAAAACTGTGAACTGCTCTCCCTAGTGACCCAAGCTCACTCAATCACTCAAACAACCATATGCACACACACACACACATACATAGGACATTGTGTAACAAGTTAGAGCAGTTCTTACCTTTTCCAGAGAATCATACTGTATTTAACAAATTATATGACACATACTATCATTTTTGCAGAAGTATCTAGAAATGGATATAAATTACTATCTGCGTCATCGTTCGTGGATATACAACCGTCATCCTGATGACATATGTGGTATACGAGATAAATTTATTGAGGGTGTACAACAGTTCCTACAGTTCACCAAGGCATTCCCTCAGTACATGGATGGTACCAAAATTAAGTGTCCGTGTATGAAATATCGTAACTTAAAATATTATCTAGAAGTGGAAGGCACATATCATTTGTACTCGAAGGGCTTCACATCGAATTACTATCAGTGGATCGTGCACGGAGAACTTGTGTCTTTAGCATTAGAGTTGGAGCCTTATATGAAGCCGTATATGATGTCCACGACCATGCTGCTTACGACGATGGATGGGTGAACATGGTTTTTGATGCGGCGGGGCCTAGTTTTAATTCAGACAATCATGATGCAGCTGAGGAGGCACCGAATGCCGATACTGCAAAGTTTATGGAGTTACTGGAGAATGTAAGGACTCTATTATATCCTGGTTGTGAGGATCATTCACCATTGGAGGTGGTTACAAGATTGTTGATCATCAAGTCCGATTTTAATATGTCGCAAGAATGTTATAACTGACTGATAGATTTGATTATAGAGATCTTATCCGAGGGTGCAAAGTTGCCTAAAGACTTCTACCGATCTAAGAGGATGGTGAGATCGCTCTGGATGGGTACGAGAAAATTGATGCATGTCACAATGGGTGCATGTTGTACTACAAAGACGATAAGGATAAAGATGCGTGCAGATTCTGTGGTACTGTCGCTACAAGGCCACTGGTAGAGGAAAGTCTATCGGTGCAAGGAAGTCTACCGATTCGATACACTACTTGTCTTTGACACCGCGGTTGCAGAGGTTGTTTATAGTTAAGGAGACTGCAGAAAATATGAGTTGGCACAGGCAGAAACAAATCGAAGGAGTATTGGGTCATCCATCCAATGGAGAAGCATGGAAGCACTTTGATCGAGAGTATCCAGATTTTGCTTCGGATCTGCATAATATCAGATTGGGGCTATCCTTTGACGGTTTTACCCCATTCAGACTTTCGGGCTTCTAGTATTCATATTGGCCTGTAATCGTCACTCCGTACAATCTACTGCCTTGGATGTGCATGAAGACTCCGTATATGTTCCTAACCGTTATTATCCCTGGTCCGAACAATCCGAAGAGGAACATCGATGTGTATTTATAGCCTTTGATAGATGAGTTGAATCAGCTGTAGGAAGTAGGTGCCAACACGTACGATGTTTCTAGAAAGCAGAATTTTTAGATGAGGGCAGCACTTATGTGGACCATCAACGACTTGCTGGCCTATGAAATATTATCGGGATGGAGCACTCATGGTCGTCTCTCATGTCCGTATTGTATGGACCGTATTAAGGCTTTCTGTTTGAAACACAGAGGTAAACCGTGCTTCTTCGATTGTCATCGACAATTTCTGTCGAAGGATCATCCGTACCGGAGAAACATGAATACTTTTCGTACGGGCATTGTGGAGAAGGCCAATCCACCGTCAAGGTAGCCCGGATACACGATATGGGAAGAGGTAAAAGATTTACCAAGTGTTATCGAAGAGCCTGCTAAGGAGTACAAGTGTGGCAGATTTGGTCATACCCATAACTGGACGAAGATGAGTATATCTGGGATCTGCCATATTGGAGCACCAATCTAATCAGACATAACCTTGATGTCATGCATATTGAGAAGAATATGTTTGATAACATAATTAATACTGTAATGAAGGTAAAGGGGAAGACGAAAGACAATCAAAGGCCAGGTTGGACTTAGAAGAAATATGTAGACGTCTTACGTTGCATTTGATAGATGAGGGAAATGAAAAGTTAAAGCAGCCTAAGTCAGTTTTCTCACTGGAGAAAGAGGATAAAGAGAGACTTTGTAGGTGGATTCAGGGTCTAAAGTTTCCAGACGGGTATGTGTTGAACTTGAGAAAATGTGTCGACCTCAAGAAGAACAAACTGGCGGGTATGAAGAGCCACGATTGTCACGTATTCATGGAGAGGTTAATTCTGATTGTATTTTAGAAATTTTTATCGCAGGTCATTTGGGATCCATTGACAGAGCTCAGCATATTCTTCAAAGATCTGTGTTTTACTAAGTTGCTCGTCGATCGTCTAGAAAAGTAAGAGAAGGACATTATGGTAATACTATGTAAGCTCAAGAAGGTATTTTCTTCTGGACTCTTCGACTCTATGAAGCATTTGCCAATTCATCTTTCCTATGAGGCACGTGTTGGTGGTCCTGTCGGTTATCGTTGGATGTACCCCTTCGAGCGACATCTGAATCACCTAAAGAGAAAGATAAAAAATAAGGCACGGGTTGAGGGCTCTATTTGTGAAGCTTATGTTCTCGAGGAGATTATAAACTTTTGCTCAACGTATTTCAAATCTCATATTGCTACTAATAGAACGAGAGATCCGAGAAATATCGACGGATATCAGGAATCTAATGATGCAATACTTAACGTATCCAATGCGTCTGGAAAGCCTTCGGAGAAAATAAAAAAGAGATATTTGAATGACGATGAGCTAAGGGCTGCTTAATTGTATATATTACTCAATTGCGACGAGGATGAAATAGAGAAGCTAGAGGGGTAAGTAATTAATATGTCCATGTTTACATCATCTCAAAGTAATAGTATAAGATACTATTATGCTACTAATCAGCGGTTGCTTCGTTGTTTTTCAGCACATATAATGATGAGTTGAGGTCGGTTAGACCCTACATAACAGATGAAGAAATAGAACAAGAAATGAGATGCCATTTTCCTTCTTGGTTGAGCGCATATGTAAGGAGCTTGGTAATTACTTTTCTTTCTGCACTTGCACAATAAATAACTTACTATCGCTACTTTGGTATTTAGGTCGATCGTCTAATAACACCCGAGACTGAATCTATTAGAACTCTAGCCAAGGGACCAATTACTGCCATTAAAATATGGCAAGTTTTTGTGTGAATGGGTTTAGGTTCAAGTCAACAAATGCTCCTATCAGAGATAGCTTTCTGGATCTTGATTCCACAAAAATAGTTGTTTGTGTATCAAATCTTCGAACTACAAAGACGTCGATCCAGACAATAATTTCTTTGGCATTTTACGAGAGATTGTAGAGTTGACATATAATTATGGCACAGAACCTGCTAAGATCGTGTTATTCAAGTATGAATGGTTCGATCCGATTCAAGATCAAGGTTAGAAAATTGACAAGCATGGCCTTGTGGATATAAACTACAAGCGTAGATATCAAGGCTATGAACCATTTGTCCTATCAAGTCAGGCTCAGCTCGTGTATTCACAACTTATCCTAGACGGGGGACAGTGAGGTCGGATTTATGGGCAATATGCAAGACTAAAGCTAGAAATACCTTTGACATTGATGAAATAGCTTATCAGGAGGACGAGCTACCTCTTGTAACAAATATTATATATGGGGATTGAACGGAAGTTACTCATTACACGAGTAATAATGTAGAAGATATAGAATTATTCGAAGAGAAAGACGAAGACGAAGATGAAGTAGATGAAAGTGAAGACGAGGAGGAAGAGGAAGAAGAGAACGAGGAAGGCGAACAAGATAAATTTTCTGAAGATGATTGAAAAGAAAATATTTTGCCTGTAGAATGTGTAACGCCCCGCTTCGCGCCGGCGTTATATATCAAGGTGAGTGGGCAGAACTTCGTTCTCTGATTCTTGCATGCCTTAATAATAACCTGAGTTTTTGCTTGCAATATTTTCTTAAGAGAATGATAGAACCTGCCTTGCATGTTAATGAACGAACTCACCTAGCTTATCTTTGAAACAATGCCTGCTTAACGAAAATCCTGAATCGCCTGCTTAGAGTGCATGAATATGTTCACTATCGTCTATGCTTCGAGAGAACCATACTGTGCCTGAACGTGTTCAAGTGATAAGTCGGATTGCCCCGCAACAATGAGTGTATTCTGATGGTTCGTCTCGTCTGCATACTAGAGTTTATTTGATAGTGTTCCATGCATTCGCACGCGGTCGGACAATGGCTATTGGTGGAGAGCTGAACTGCATGTGTCCCGGCTGCTACCATGATAGTGCAAAGCAACCATGAGTCACAGCTGCCTCTAGCATCAGATAAAGAGTCATTGGTATGCTGTTCCACCAGCTGCCGATCCTGAGATACTCGGGGATCGCCCTACATATAGCTAAGTCATTGTGTTGGCTTGGATAGATGATTGCCCCTAAGAATATGCATCGTGTGTCTAGCTTTGCATCTGACCCTGGAGTCGCACGAGACACGCTGCGCACACCCTGAAACATGAACGGTTTGCTTGCTTGCATATTCAATATGAAACTCTGTTTCCAAACATATTTCTAAACAAGTAAATCGACTCTGCTAGAACTGCATGAAACGAACCTAGGTAAAACTAGAAAGATCACTAGTAATGTAATGTTTTATAACATGATTACTTAGTGCCTGTTTGAGTGAATGCTTGTTTCTGTTCACTTGATTTATCTCACCAGTACTTGTATAAAGTGCTGATCCACCAACATTTTACTTGTTCGCAGGTACTGGATCGTCCGAGGAAGCGATAGGCGTGCCACAGTCCCGAAGACCCGGAATCCTGGTTTCGATTGTTGCCCCGAGAATGCTATCGTATAAGGGGGCATAATGTATTGAACGAACGTGTGCCTTTGCTAAAGGAAACCCAAGTTGCCTCGATTGTCCCAAACACTCAGTTGGCTAATGCATTGCATTGCAACAAGTCCCTTTCCGCTGCTTACTCGATTGATGCGATGATAGCCAACTATCAACTTAAATGATTGGCCTTGCACGGGCGCAACCCCAGGCCCGAGCGGCATCACGTCCCCCGAAAGCTCGAACGGGCCATTCGCTTGGCTCCTTTCCTCCCTCGCACCCGCGGGACGGGCACGGTGATTCGCGTCCGGCGCGCCGAGGCACGGTGATACGTGTCCGGTTCGTTAATTCCCGGCCGCACGGGCGCGGGGCAGGGCAGAGCGGCGGCCCGGGCGGGACCGGGGCGTGACAGAATGTACTATATTTTGACTGTAGAATATACTATTTTGACGAAGATATGTATTATATTTTGACTGAAGAATGTACTATCCATTTAGACTTGTCACACCACTAGTTATTTACTATAAAATTCTATGAATGCTGTGAGATATGCATAACATTTTTACTGTAGAATGTACTATATATATGTGTATTTTTTATTCATCATATGTTGTTATCAGGTATGACAGGATGACACGGAGGATTCGACAGGTCCCGAGGTAGACATAGTGCTCCTCCGGTACTGCCTACTGTTGGTTCTGGATCCTCGTCGGCTAGTATTCTAGTATATCGATCATTTACATCTCCGACTGCGAGGACATTACGTGGCATCACTCCTGGGACGAGTAGTTCCAGGCCTGATAGTACTCCGTGTCACGCCCCAGTCCCAAAATATCGAGGGACTAGACACGTGGCAATGGCCAGCAGCACGCACCGATGGACAAACCTAATTTAATGGATCCATCAGGATGTATTTAAGCTGTAGTACAACAATAAAGTCTACTAATCTCATCCACAGAATGAATATATCAGTATCAATAAAAGGAAACAATATCATCATCAAATCACAAGTAAATAAATCGGGGAACAACCCGATAACAAGTCTGATATAATTGTTCATTAAACAAGAATGTAAATAGCAACACAGACTGAGTATAGAAGAAACATATACTCAGAAAATCTATGGCAATCACCTAGTCCTCGGTTCCTGGTTCTGCACCAATGTATGCACCTGTTCCTGCTTCTGCTCCTGCTAATGCTCATGTCCTGTATACCTCAGGGTGGATCTCCTCTGCTAATCCTAGGGACATAATCCGGATCCAGGTCCTCAGGGGACATAGCAAGGTACAAAATAACTTATGCCAAAAATAAATGCAGTGCAGCAATGAATGAAACAATAGGGTAAACTATGTAACCATCTATGTGGAATACAATTTGAGAGTATCACTAAAACTCAGGCTGAGACCACTACAAGCTCTGTGTCTGGGAGCCTGTAGCAGAGTTACTATATAATTTACTATGTATTATATATATAAAATTAGCTTGTAGCTTGTGTCTCTCTCCACCCAATGTAATCACACGTCTCATGTCCATGACACGCTAGATTAAAACTAATGCAGCAAGTCATAATAAGATCTAAGAATACAATGTCTATGTCATGAAACCTGTATCCTATACAGAATTACCATGAATATCTTAGGAAGATTATGTCTCATGAATAGCGTCAGGTGTCCTGGGTATAACGTACTTGATAAGGCAAGTACGAGAATGTAAAGGGTCACGATATCCATCTCTAGGTAACGTTACACAACTCTGCGTACGGTGTTGGCACCCGACTATTAATCGGATGCTAAGTAAAGTCATATGGTCCTAGGTTAAGCATGTACAACAATGTATAAATAAGTCAAAGAATTATGTAACAAGAACTGCAAGATTTGGCAAGGTATACTTGCCTGTGGTTCTGGCTCCAACTGTAGCTCTGACTTCAGTGAGAATTGCAGGTACTCCTCCGGTTGCTGAAATAAATATCACCAACAGGTTCAGAAAATATCAAATAGCTAGAAATGCCTGTCCTTGGGTCCAATTTGAACACAGGGGCAAAAATGACAGTTTCTAGTCAAAACGGGGTCTACATGTGGCCTTCGCACCAAAAAATGTGTTAGAACCAAAGGTCTCCAAATTCGTCAAACTTAGTGTCAACAAGTCTAGAATGATGATACAAACCCAATGGAACTTCCAGAATTGGATTTTGATGAGCCGATCATAAAATCGCCCGTCAAGTGGGGCCGCGGGACCCACGATACGCGATTTTGTCAACGTTCTCAGAATCAAAACAAACTTGGGTCACAGGACCAACGTATTACTATGAGTCCGATGGCATAAGTTTCGTTTCGATCCGACGTATGTACACCAAGTTACAACGAGATCCAGAACAGGCCGATACGGGGCGTTGTCGGCGGATACGCGTTGATTCCGGTGTGCACGCAGATCCAAATCAACTTCTGTGAAATCCAGCACGTCCGTATCGACGGCGCGCACCTTTCGGTGAAGACCGCACGCGACCAAGTTGTCCCGTTTGGCGGGGCGCACTCAGTTCCGGGGGAAAATAGGATATTATTTTTCCTGTTTTTGGATCGCGGTTCGCCATCACTACAGGACGCGACACACCGAGCGGGTTGCACGGGCATCGAGAGGGTCACGCAGGGTTCACGTCACAACAGACAGAACAGAAAATAGGGCAACGAGGAGAGAGAAAAGGGTACCTAAACAGGGCTACGTAGACTGGGTTTTCCCATGTTCGCGAGGCGATACGACACACTGCGACACGGTACTGTGCAGTCTAGGGTTAGGTTTTCGATCACCGGAGACGGTGGAGCTGGCCGGAGCTTCGCTGGAGGAGGGTCTGGAGGGCTGGGCTTCACCGGAGAGAGGCGCGGGTGTCGGCTCGGCTCGTCGGAGGCGGCTCAAGCGGAGCTGCGGGCGGCTAGGGCTCAGGGCGGAGAGGAGACGGGGTGCTGGAGGAAGCTCGGGGCTCGGGGTCGTCTCGCCGGGACTCGGGGAGAGTCGGGTGCAACATCTCGGTGGAAGAAGGTGGCGCTGGGCTGATGCTGGAAGAGAGGGGGTGGCGGAGCTCGGGCGGGGAGACGGGTGGTGGAGTTGGCCGGGGACGATGGTGGCGGGGTTTAAATTGGGAGTGAGGGAGGAGGATAGTCAATCGGTGCGGGTAGAGGAGAGGAAGAGCTGGGCGGTTACGGAGTAGGCGGAGCGGCGGGGTTGGGGCAGTTGCGGGGGAGGCGGAGCGGCGGGGACGCGAAGCGGCGGCCGGCGGCGAGCTGAAGGGTCGGGGAACGGGGTAGATTAGGGGTACACTGTAGCACGGGTCGGGTCGGGTCAGTAGGTCGGGTATGAGTTTTGGACCCGGATCCGACCCAATAAGAATTGGGTTTGGTTCAGCTCAGTTGAACTGGGTCTGGTTCGGGTTGGTTTGGTTCAGTTGAACCGGGTTTAATTTCTAGGGTTTATTTAAACTTAGTTTTTAGGGTTTTAAAAATGCTTCCGAGGTCCAATAAATTCCCGAAAAATTACCCTATGTCTAATTTTTTATTTTACACCAGAAAATATTATTCTCATAATATTTTAATATTATTTAAAAAATATTTAATTTCAAAATACCTTAGTTTTAATTACAGAAAAATTCCAGAAAAACTCCAGAAAAATTATAAAAATCCATTTTAAAAAATTCCTGAAAAATCAGGGGGTTTACAATCTACCCCCCTTAAGAGGATTGCGTCCTCGCAATCAAGAATAACCGATCAACAAAGATGACACGGTTGCAAATATTGTTCGAAGTACATTACTATCAAGAAGAATCAAGGTTGAGGGTTTTAAGAAGAACACATAGGAAAAATCATTTCCCTAAGCATTAAAAGTTATGCAATTTCCCAGATGAAGAAAATCTAGAAAACTACAGTTTATCACTTATAAAAACATATTAGGTTATCAATTATTAGCAAGTTCAAATTACTAGGTCAACGCTAAGGTCACGAACCAATAGGCACGAACTACAGCAATACTAGAAACGAATAACTATGAAAAAACTTATGCGCATTAGCTACTCCATGAATCTGCACATTCTCTAAGGTCATCGTCAGGGCTTGTCCGCGTCCTCGCGGTCGATTCCTCTGCTGCTGTTGAGCTTGCTGGAAGAGTAGGGCCTGGGGTATCAAAGGTGGCCTCGGCTGATACCCTCATGGAGCTGGTGGTAGGACTTCTTCAACTCCCGTTTGCGGTACTCCCAATGCTGGATAAGCTAGCCTCGGTTTTGATAAAGCTTGTTTGTTTACCATCGGTGCTCCTTCTCGACGCTCAGGACATTCCTTCACTGAATGCTGACTGGATCCGCAAGCTAAACATAATCTTTTTTTTTCGTCTGCACTCGTTCTCAATGTGGCCTCGCTTGCGACAATATTGACAGATAGGCAGTACTTGTGGAGATACTTCTGGTGGCTGCTGCATGTGAGAACTCTTTGCAATTTCTTCCTGTGGTGCTCCAGCTGGTGCTGATGTGGCTGGTTGATGAATCATCAATGCTTTCTCTCGACATTCAGGGCAATCCCTTACCGAATGCTTTTTGGATCCGCAAGATAAACATAGTCCCAGTCTGAGTCGGCATTCTTTAGCGAGATGGCCTACCTTGCCATAGTAGTGAGAAGTAGGAAGGACTAGTACAAGTGGTGTAGATGCTCTCTGCAGTGGATTCATCTGTGGCCGCTTTGTAACTCTTTCTTGTTGTGCTTGGTCTGGTGCTGATGCATACGGCCGCTTCTGGCTAGACTCTATCCTTGTGATGCTCTCCATTGGTCGTGCTGCAGCAATAACGTCCGTGTCTAAGGTAGTTGCAATGGAGCTGATTAACTTCCGTAGCTTAGAGCTAAGTCTGTCAATGAACTTCTTCGTTTGGTTTTGCTGGGCTTCTTGATGAACCTTCTGATGGGCTTGCTTCATCGCGTAGAACATTCGAAACATTTGATGTTCGTCCATAGCCTGCCCTTATGGAACGGTAGGCATCGGTGGAGCAAACTGCGTCGATGGTGGAAGGTCATCTTGCTGGATTCTTGAGGCATGTTGACTTGCTTGTCTGTGTTGGTGAGATGATTGACCTTTATCCAATATTGTTACTTCATCTTCGTGGGTAACCACAACACCTTGTGGTATTCCTGGATGAGTCTTGTTGCCGGCTTGTGGATCCATTTCTCTGCAACCAAAAATAAACTATAAGAGGCGCATAGAAATCAAGGCAGGATACAAGTCAAGAAATAAATTCGAATTCGATATAGATATAAAGAACGTTTCAAGCAAGTGGATGAGATCCTATAACCTATCCTTTTCTTATTGCAAGATTGCTCGGTCCCTAAGTTGAAACCAAAGCAATTTAGTCGTTGACCTGCATGGGCCACCACAAAAACCATGTCTCGTTGACCTGCATGGGCCACCACAAAAACCATGTCACGCCCCAGTCCCAAAATATCGAGGGACTAGACACGTGGCAATGGCCAACAGCATACACCGATGGGCAAATCCAATTTAATGGACCCATCAGGGTGTACTTAAGCTGTAGTACAACAATAAGGTCTACTAATCTCATCCACAAAATGAATATATCAATATCAACAAAAGAAAACAATATCATCATCAAATCACAAGTAAATAAATCGGAGAACAACCCGATAACAAGTCTGATACAATTATTCATTAAACAAGAATGTAAATAGCAACACAGACTGAGTATAGAAGAAACATATACTCAGAAAATCTATGGCAATCACCTAGTCCTCGGTTCCTGGTTCTGCACCAATGTATGCACCTGTTCCTGCTTCTGCTTCTGCTAATGCTCCTGTCCTGTATACCTCAGGGTGGATCTCCTCTGCTAATCCTGGGGACATAATCCGGATCCAGGTCCTCAGGGGACATAGCAAGGTACAAAATAACTCATGCCAAAAATAAATGCAGTGCAGCAATGAATGAAATAATAGGATAAACTATGTAACCATCTATGTGAAATACAATTTGAGAGCATCACTAAAACTCAGGCTGAGACCACTACAAGCTCTGTCTCTGGGAGCCTGTAGCAGAGTTACTATGTAATTTACTATGTAATTTACTATGTATTATATATATAAAATCAGCCTGTAGCCTGTGTGTGTCTCCCCACCCAATGTAATCACACGTCTCATGTCCATGACACGCTAGATCAAAACTAATGCAGCAAGTCATAATGAGATCTAAGAATACAATATCTATGTCATGAAACATGTATCCTATACAGAATCACCATGAATATCTCAGGAAGATTCTGTCTCATGAATAGTGTCGGGTGTCCTGGGTATAACGTACTTCATAAGGCAAGTACGAGAATGTAAAGGGTCACGATATCCATCTCTAGGTGACGTTACACAACTCCGCGTACGGTGTTGGCACCCGACTATTAATCGAACGCTAAGTAAAGTCACACAGTCCTAGGTTAAGCATGTACAACAATGGATAAATAAGTCAAGGAATTATGTAACAAGAACTGCAAGATTTGGCAAGATACACTTGCATGTGGTTCTGGCTCCAACTGTAGCTCTGACTTCAGTGGGAATTGCAGGTACTCCTCCGGTTGCTGAAATAAATATCACTAACAGGTTCAAAAAATATCAAATAGCTAGAAACGTCTGTCCTTGAGTCCAATTTGAACACAGGGGCAAAAATGACAGTTTCTGGTCAAAGCGGGGTCCACATGTGGCACGCTTCGCACCGAAAAATGTGTCAGAATCAAAGGTCTTCAAATTTGTCAAACTTAGTATTAACAAGTCCAGAATGATGATACAAACCCAACGGAACTTCCAGAATTGGATTCCGATGAGCTGATCACAAAATTGCCCGTCAAGTGGAGTCGCGGGGCCCACGATACACGATTTTGTCAACGTTCTCAGAATCGAACCAAACTTGGGTCACAGGACCAGCGTATTGCTACGAGTCCTATGGCATAAGTTTCTTTTCGATCCGACATGTGTACACCAAGTTACAGTGAGATCCAGAACAGGCCGATACGGGGCGTTGTCGGCGGATACGCGTTGATTCCGGTGTGCACGCACATCCAAATCAACTTCGGCGAAATCCTGCACGTCCGTATCGATGGCGTGCACCTTTTGGTGAAGGCCGCACGCGACCAAGTCGTCCCGTTTGGCAGGGCGCACTCAGTTCCGGAGGAAAATGGGGTATTATTTTTCCTGTTTTTTGATCGCGGTTCGCAATTACTACAGGACGCGACACACCGAGCGGGTTGCACGGGCATCGAGAGGGTCACGCAGGATTTGTGTCACAATAGACGAAACTGAAAATGGGGCAACGAGGAGAGAGAAAAGGGTACCTGAACAGGGCTACGCAGACTGGATTTTCTCGTGTCCGCGAGGCGATACGACACACTGCAACACGGTACTGTGCAGTCTAGGGTTAGGGTTTCGATCACCGGAGATGGTGGATCTGGCCGGAGCTTCGCCGGAGGAGGGTATGGAGGGTCGGGCTTCGCCGGAGAGAGGCGCGGGTGTCGGCTTGGCTCGTCGAAGGCGGCTTAAGCGGAGCTGCGGGCGGCTAGGGCTCGGGGCGGAGAGGAGACGGGGTGCTGGAGGAAGCTCAGGGCTCGGGGTCGTCTCGCCGGGACTCGGGGAGAGTCGGGTGTAGCGTCTCGGTGGAAGAAGGTGGCGCTGGGCTGATGCTGGAGGAGAGGGGGTGGCGGAGCTCGGGCGGGGAGACGGGTGGTGGAGTTGGCCGGGGACGATGGTGGCGGGGTTTAAATAGGGAGTGAGGGAGGCGGATGGTCAACCGGTGCGGGGAGAGGAGAGGAGGAGCTGGGCGGTTATGGAGTAGGCGGAGCAGCGGGGTCGGGGCAGTTGCGGGGGAGGCGGAGCGGCGGGGATGCGAAGCGGCGGCCGGCGGCGAGCTGAAGGGTCGGGGAACGGGGTAGATTAGGGGTACATTGTAGCACGGGTCGGGTCGGGTCAGGTCAGTGGGTCGGGTCTGAGTTTTGGACCCGGATCTGACCTAATAAGAATTGGGTTGGGTTCAGCTCAGTTGAATCGGGTCTGGTTCGGGTTGGCTTGGTTCAGTTGAACCGGGTTTAATTTCTTGGGTTTATTTAAACTTAGTTTTTAGGGTTTTAAAAATGCTTCAAGGGTCCAATAAATTCCCAAAAAATTACCCTAGTCTAATTTTTTATTTTACACCAGAAAATATTATTCTCATAATATTTTAATATTATTTAACATCATTTAAAAATTATTTAATTTTAAAATATCTTAGTTTTAATTACAGAAAAATTCCAAAAAAATTATAAAAAAATTATAAAAATCTATTTTAAAAAATTCCTGAAAAATCAGGGGGTTTACACTCCGTAGTCCAGATTTTCTCCTGCTGACGGAACCATAGAGACAGATGAGCATATGGAGGATGTCATGCTGACGTTGTCCCAGCATCAGCTAGATCCTCTATGCGCACCTCCGGAGGAGACGAGGACAAAGATTTGGGCCGACGGTACAAAGTAAGTCAATTAGATATTTTAGCATTATATATATCGTGTATTTCTTTATTCATCATATATTGACTTTTTTGATCAAAATAATTATCTCTGTATAGATATGCTTTCGACGCTTCGACGCTCGCTTGCGCTCTCTCGCTACGCGCCCACAGATCTGCCTTATCGAACATCTAAGACATCCCTCGTCGGTACAGAGACGCATGTACCTCTTTCTGAGGAACAACTTTGGTGGCCCTTGGATCAACTACTCTGAAGCTCCGGAGGAGAGAAAGGCGTTCTGGTTTGCAAACTTCAAGGTAAAAATATATTATATAAATCCTCTAATTTATGTATATTATATAATTTACTAAATTATTTATTATAGCAAACGTATTTCTATCCTCCGCACCGGACCGAGTTGATCGAGCGGATGTTTCCTGCCGTTGCCGCCAAGCTTATCCGTGATGCTCTGGATGACCAGAAGGCTCGTGATCGCGTTGGAAAACCGATCCAAGGTTGGATCATGCCTGAGCAGTGGACTGCGATGAGGGCTAGATTCGACGATCCGAGGTACAAGAAAAGGTCTGAGAAGGCCAAGGCGGCTAGGCAGAATGCAGCAAAGTGGTGTGGTGGTTCGATTTCGATGACAAAATATTTTCGTCGTTTGGTATATTTTTTATTTTAGATATATTATTTTAATGTAAGTACGATAAAATGGTAGTAAAAAAATATTTAATTTTAGTACTAAATAATATATTTTTAACAGGTACAGAGGGGTGAGGATGCAAACATAGTGACCGTCTTCCTGGCGCCCATCGAAAGGACGGAAATTCCATTGATGAGAGGGCCTCGCAGACCTATGTAAGTATTACTTTACTTTGTGTTAATTTTAATATAACTTAGGCAATTATCGAGTATCCAAACTTTTCTAGGCTGACTATCTTAGGCAGCGTGAGCGGGCGACTGCTAGTGCACCTACAACGGGAGAGGCTGATACTTCCTCGCAGCCCTCTCCAGCTCCATCGTCGGACGAGCTGTGGGTGACCGCCGCTGGTGGT
Organism: Iris macrosiphon; assembly: GCA_036927795.1. NCBI lineage: Eukaryota > Viridiplantae > Streptophyta > Magnoliopsida > Asparagales > Iridaceae > Iris > Iris macrosiphon. Next base: position 3,230,985 of record JAYESA010000006.1, read on the forward strand.
CTCCAGAGGGGTACGTACTACGATACGGAATCCTATGGCGTCCTTGTTACGACGAAGTCATCTAGGGCCTCCCCGACAAGTGGGCATTCCCTTCAGCCCTCGCAGTCGTCGGCCCGAGTCTAGGAGGCCGTTGACAGTCAGATTGCGTCTCTCCGTGATGAGTTGCTGCAAAGGATGGAGGAGCAGCCCCTGTCCCAGCCGCAGGCGGACGATGTGACGCCCATCGCACGATTTGATATGCTCGAGCGCAGCATCACAGAGCTCCAGAATTTGACAACTGATCTTAGAGCGTCGACAGAGCGCAGCATGACGGAGCTGTATGCATCACAGCTGTCCATAGACGAATGGCTGATGATGATGCAGGATTCAATGGTTCATAGCAGTACGAGGCTATTATCTACCATAGATTCATACAACCAGCGACTAGCAGAGTTGGAGCGGATACGTCCTCCTGGTGCGCCTATATCGATACAGACTCCACCGACGTCACTGCCTTTTCCATCGATATCGGTAACGATTTTACGGGAGCAGTATGATCTGTTCTTATCCTTCATGCGCACCGGTGGTCATCCTCCTGCAGATCCGCAGTAGTCCTAGTTAGGACCGTTTATTGATTGTTTGTGTTTCAGACCTATGATATTTGGTCATTTATGAATATTTTTATTTTTTAAGCATTCAGATATTATATCTTGTATTCTTTAGGATGAGGCATTCAGATATTATTCCTGATTCGGATTATAATTTTAATATTTTGTTTTCTTCAATTTTTATTATATTATTCATATTAAATATATGTTAATTTATCGGTGTTGAGTGTTCAACCAAAGAGGGTCGGCGAACCCAGCAAATTCAATGGAGGGTTTCTCCTGGTCTATTTGTACAAATTGTGAATTAATAAACTGCATGAAGAATTGTTTCGAAACAATTCAGTATTCAATTTTTTTTTACTGTATCTTTAGTGACGTTTTGCGACGTTTACTAACGTCGCTAATTACGTCGCTGAATACGTCGCTATATACGTCGCTAAAGACGTTGCTAATTACGTTGCTAATTACGTCGCTATATACGTCGCTAAATCTGTCACAAACTGCTGACATGGCAGCATTGCCAGGTCATTATAATATCGCTAATAATGTCACTAATTACGTCGCTCATTTAGCGACATATAACGATAAAATATACGTCGCTAATTTAGCAATTGCGTCGCTAAACGTCGCTAATATAGCGACGCATTTACGTCGCTAAAAAACGTCAACATAGCGACGTTTGGCGACGTTTTTCTCTGTCAGCGACTAGTTTAAAAGCGACTTCAATAATACATCGCTAATTACGTCGCTAAGATTATTTAGCGACATTTTTGGATCATTTAGCGACGTTTCTTTACGTCGCTAATTTGACTTATTCTGGTAGTGTCCTATCGAACTACCTTCTTTTTAAGTGTTCTTCTTTTATATTATGTTTCTTGTTGTAACGAGTGTGTATTGTATTACAAAGGCTTAAATTTTCAGAAGCTTATAATCTCATTCTTTTGTTAGTTGTTGTAATTGTTGTTGTACAAGCATATTTTTTAATTTTTATGTATTTTTGTACGTAAGTTTTTAACCCGGATTCAACATAAATGCATCTTGTGCATATAACAGTACTCCCATAAGATGCAAAATCTATTTGCAACATTTAGCTAGATCACATCTTTGGTTCCTATATACCGCATGATACTCAAAAGCCAAAGCAAATAAAATCACTCAAATTTATATTGAACCGATATAAAAAAACAATGAGGGTCTGTTTGGATTGAGGATGAAAAGAGTTAAGCGAGAAAAAGTTAATTGAGAAAAAAAATCATAGTTGGTTTGAGGATGGAGGTTTATGAGAGGAAGTCATAGAGGATTAAGTGAGGATTTATTTAGGGTTAACAAGAGTGAGTGAGAGATTTTGTTTAAAAAATTATAAATATTTTTTATTTGTTCTATAAAATATTATGATATTCTCCTCTCTTTTTTAACTTGTTGTTACGTCTTTCTGACTTTTGATCTGTTGTCGTCCATGCGTGTAGTCTTTTCTTGATTTCTCTTATTACTCTTCCTCTCACTCAAAACCATATATGATAAGAATATTTTTGATAACTATTGTATTTTATTAATACTCGTTCTACTCAATATCTTCAAACAAAACAATAGTTATTAAACTCACCCTCTTAAATCTTATCTCAAACCCAAACAAGATTAAATGTATTGATTTTATTCTTCGTCACTTAAGTTTTCGTCATTTAACAACATTTTAGTCTGTTTTTTTTTCTCTCAATCCAAGCAGGTCCGACAGAGCTTTGTTCCGTCACCACGACTATTTAAAGAGAGGAAGTGTCTGAACTTCATTTTGTAACTACAAAGTTGAATCATGTTAAGCATAGTAAATATAAATAACATCAACTTTATAGCATCTCCAACCCTATTGTGAGTTTGAAAAAAAAAAGTTGTTTCCACGTAGAAATAACAAGTTATTATTTAAAAAGTTCTTCTCTAATACAAATATCAAATAAATTATGAAGATGACATGGCATGACATGTCAAAGACATTGTGATGTCGGTTGCCTTGTTCTAGACAATGCACTTCATAATGTCTTTACCTCTACATCATCAATTATGAATAAAAAAAAAAAAAGAAAATAAAAAATTGCCTTGGAAGTTGAAAAAATACTTTTATTATCTTTTGAATACTTTTGTATTGGAGAACATTTTTTATATATCATTGTCTTATGTGAATATAATCTTGCCATATAGAAAATATATTGTCTTGTATCTCATGCCACATAGGAATTATCTATTCTACTATATAATGTCAAAACTAGACTTCACCGTGTAAGTTTTTCGTTCCAAAAATATCCTTCACTACATTTCAATATGTATTAACTTTGATAAGGATATCTAAGTAATTAAAAACAGTAATTAAATACGTATTAAATGTATGTATGCATGCATGCATGCATGCATGCATGCAAAAGAGGCAACTTGGGAAATGATAGTTAATAAAATAAAGATATGCATGCATGCAAAGTAGGTAGTTTGGAGAATAAAGTAAAAGTTAATAAAGCATGCATACAAAGTAGGCACATGGGCCAAAGAGATAAGAGAAATCTTTCCTATTTTCGTCATTTAATTTCTCCCAACTTTCAAGCTCCTGCCTATTATATTTCCACCTATAATAAAATTAAAAATTGTCGTTTGCTCTTTTAATAAACTATTTTTTTTTCAAGTAATATAAAATACGTGCAACGCATGTGCGTATATACTAGTAACTAATAACAAGACAATAGGGTTGGAGATGATCCATATTAGACATGCTCTTTTCGTTGTAATTAAATTAAATAAATATCTCAATCACATGGTCCTTTTATTGCAAATAAATTTATATTGTTAGAAACCCAATTTAACAACCAAATGTCTTTTTAAAATCATAGTCAACAAAATACAAAGTTAAGTATGGCAAAAGCAATAAAATAACTTATGTGTGGATTGCTCGGTAGAGGTTAGGTCTACGGAACATAACTATACTAGTATTTTAAAAATAGAACCGGGCTGAGTGGTTCAACTGTTTCATCCGTAGACCGTAGTTTTTTCAGACTAGGTTAATATTGGCATAATGTTTTTTCAAAAATTAATGGTAAATAAATATTTTTGTAAATTCAGTGTCCACAAGGATTGAACTTGGATTACTTAGATTAAACTAGTTGAAACAACTGGTTGAATCAGTTTGATTCGACCTAATGCTTTATTCTGGCCGATCTTCGGTCAAATTTTTAAAACACTATCTTTGCTACTTAGTAATTGATCAAAATAAGATATTTGATTACAAATGAGTGAAGGGTATATATATTTGAGGAGGGATCGAGATCCTCACACTTAAGCATATCTGTATGTTCTCGAGATAGTATTAGTTGGATTGTCTCTCTTGGCTGTCTATATTAGATCAATTTTTTGCGAGAAATTGGGTAGTTTAAGGGTCTAATCTGGACCGTCAAAAAGAGAGAGAGAGAGAGAGAGAGAGAGAGAGAGAGAGGAGGGACCATGATCTTTGCACTTAAGCATATGTTCCGTAGAATAGCAGTCGTTGAATTGGTTTCATTGACGTTTTAGATTAGATAAAAAAACTTGTAAAAAATTGGATAGTTTAAGGATTTAATCTGAACGGTCAAAGAAGTCAATCCAACGGTTATTATTATGAGAAATATACGGGAATGCTTAAGTACGAAAATTTTAATCTCGCCTCATATATATATATTCAAGCGTCACTAGTGACGGAGTTAACTTCAAAAATTAGGTAGGGCTGGACTTTAGTTATAGTTTGAACGACACGAGGATACTAGCATCGTGCCATCTAAAATATCAATTTTTCAAAATTTTATTTATCATTTAATTATTGTATACTTCAAATCCGAACAAAAGAATAAAACATAATTAAGAAAACATAAAAGTCAATTTTTTTTGGGCTAAATTGTAATTTGATACCCTCTAACTTTCAAAATAGGTAACTTGATACCCTGAAAAAAATATCAAAAATATCCTCCTCTCTTCCCCAGCCCCCTAACCCTCTCTCCACCCCGTCCCCCCCCCGGCCACCTGGTCGGAGGCCGCATGCAGCCCGCGGTCGCACGTTGCCCGCGCGGCGCCAGCGTCCGCACGCCTTGTCCACGGCCGCGCGTAGCCGGGGCTCTCGCGCCTCGCCTTCTCGCGTCACCCCACTAGCGTACCTCGCCCGCGCGCTTCGTTCCGCTCGCTGCTGCTGCCGCCGCTCCTCGCCGGAGAGAGAAGAAGGAGAGAGGGAAAGAGAGAGAGGGAAAGAATGGAGGGGGCAGGAATATTTTTAAATTTTAATTTTTTTAGAATATAAAATTAAAAATATTCATACCTATTTTAAAAGTTTATGTTATCAAGCTGTCAAAGTTGAATAGTTGAGAGTATCAAGTTGTAATTAAAATTTTTTTTTCTTTCACAAAACATTTAGGCCGGCCGGGCCCATTGATAGCTCCTCTAGGCGTCACTGTAACTTTGGAGGGGAGATATACCAAGTTATCACTCAACTTCAACCTGCAAGGACCGTGCAGTGAAAGTCATCCACAACCACTTCAACAACCAACAGATGTAACATAAATTCCATTATAATCATTATATCGTCCCTCCTATGAATGGGATGGCAAACATCATCCTCAGCTCCCTAGCCCTCTTCCTTGCACGCCACAGCCCTGGCTGGCATCATGCCATGAAATTTGGCAAGTGGAAGTCTAAAACCCAACAAAAAGCTTGTCAACCGTCCAAATCAAGGACTGCGGGCATATATATTAGCACAGTCGATGAGTTAATAGTGAAAAGCTTATAATGATGTACACTGATCATGATGTCCTACTTGATGCTTTTTGATCCACCATCTTTGGGAATAGACTAATGATGTTCTACTTTTTGTACTGAATTCGAATGAATCTTGTGGTTATCGAAAATATGTATAAGATTTTGACTGGATGTCAAAAAATTAATAGATCGATCTACGAAAACGTACTATTATTTTTATTTATTAATGATGGATCTTTAGGAATAGAGTAAATATACTGTCCAAATTCAATTCTTTCTTTTATAGCAACATATATTCCCCCGATTTTATAAAAAAAATAACGCTCACAATCAGAAAGACCTACATTTTTATAAAAAGAGAGGATACACTGCATTCCGGGACAGTAGATCCCAATAGGGGTTAGTATTATTCGGTTTTGGACCGAAAAAGAACCTAACCGAACAGAATAAATGATTTTGTTCGGTTTGAAGAAAAAATTCAGTTCGATTTTGATTTTGAAAATGCTATTTTTTTTTAATTTGGTTATGCTTTCGGTCGAAAACTGAAAATTAAAAATGGAATAAGACTTATGCAATTATGCAAGTACTCTCAATTTTATATATATTTTGTGATTAAATTTTTTTAAAAACAACAATTTTATGTATATATTTTGAAGTCAAATTTTAATAATTTAACAATTAGTCCAACTTTGAATACAACTTTGAAATATAACAAATATGTATATAAAGATTATACATTTTAATATAATTTAACTATATTTTTAACATTGGATCCGATCTATTAAACAATAGAAATACTTCAACCAAATAAACTGAATCGATTATTCGGTTTGATTTTGGTTCAAGTTTTCGATTTCGATTTCGATTTTAAATTTTTTAAATTTTAATTTATTCGATTTTAAATTATTTCATCTCGGTCGGAAACAAATAAACCGAACGTTTAAAGACAAGATCCCAACCCGTCTTTGTTCTCTCTCTCTCTCTCTCTCCTTTTGATGCCCTTTTGTCGCGTGTACTTAAAAAAGTTTGGTACACTTGTTCATCATCTTCTTCTATATATATATATTTTGAATGGGAATTGCCATTCCTATCATCATGGACAAACTTACTTTCATCTCCTCCTTTTTGTTACTCTGCTGCCTATTGGCATTGGCAGCAGCAACAAGTGCAAGTCTAGAGCACAGCTCCAGTGACCTGCAAACATACATTGTCCATGTCCTTCCTAACCCCACTGAATCCAACTCGCGTGAGGACTGGCACAGATCATTCCTGCCTCCGCCGCAGCACCTCGCTAGCGCTGTCGACCCGACACCCGCCGCCGCCTCCGCCGAGCGTTTGCTCTACTCGTACCGCAGCGTCAGCGCCTTCGCAGCACGACTGACGGAGCACGAGCTGCACGACGCGGAGAGGCGGCCGGGGTTCGTTTCCGCGTACCCCGACCGGCTGGTGCCGCTTCTAACCACCCGCACGCCCGAGTTCCTGGGCCTGCACCGCGACGCCGAGAATGGCCTATGGAAAGAGTCTAACTATGGCGAAGGAACGATCGTCGGGATCATGGACACGGGCGTCGCGGCAGGCCTCCCCTCTTTCCAGGACAACGGAATCCTCCCCCTTCCGCCCGCCAAATGGAAGGGCGTCTGCGAATTCAACGCCTCCAGCTCGTTTTGCAACAACAAGCTCATCGGCGCCAGGAACTTCGTCCAGGGGCTCAATGCAATGAAGCATACTGCAGTCACCGCGGCCGCGCCCCCCTCCGACACGGAAGGCCACGGTACCCACACCGCCAGCACCGCGGCGGGCATGTTCGTCAACGACGCGAACGTAGACGGCCAGGTCAGCGGCACCGCCGCGGGCATCGCGCCGCGCGCTCACCTCGCCGTCTACAAGGTCTGCGCCGCCAGAGGCTGCGCCACGTCCGACATTATGGCCGGGATGGACGCCGCTATCGCCGACGGAGTCGACGTGATTTCCCTATCCCTCGGCGGGTCATCGACCCCTTACTACCGCGACGGCATCGCCGTCAGCTCGTTCGCGGCGGTCGCGAGCGGCATATTCGTCAGCTGCGCAGGCGGGAACAACGGCCCCTACGGCTCGTCGTTGTCGAACGAGGCCCCGTGGATCCTGACGGTCGCAGCGAGCACGGTGGACAGGAGTGTTCGATCCACCGCGACGCTAGGCGACGGACAACAATTCGACGGCGAGTCCCTCTACCAGCCTGCAGATTTCGCTCCCACCCAGCTTCCGTTGGTCTACCCCGGCTCCGTCTCCTCGTCGGCCGCCTATTGCTACTCGGGCTCGTTGTCGAGATTCAATGTCACCGGCAAAATAGTCCTATGCGACGACGGCAATGTAGGCAGGGTTGCCAAGGGGACGGCCGTCAAGAATGCCGGAGGAGCCGGCATGATCATTGCCAATCTCAGAGTCCAAGGCTACACCACCTTCACCGACCCACAAGTCCTCCCCGCGTCCGTCGTCAGCTACGCCGACGGGCTCAAGATCAAGTCCTACATCAATTCGACGACGTCGGCTGCCACGGCATCAATCACGTTCAAAGGAACCGTGACCGGAAGCTCGGTGCTAGCTCCCGTCGTGGCCTACTTCTCCTCCAGAGGGCCTAGCCAGGCCGACCGCAACATCCTCAAGCCCGACATCACCGGACCCGGCGTCAACATCCTCGCGGCGTGGCCATTCGACATCGGCACGCCAGCGGCCAAATTCAACCTGATCTCCGGGACATCCATGTCCACCCCTCACCTCACGGGAGTCGCGACGATACTGAAGGCCGCGCACCCCGACTGGTCGCCTGCGGCGATCAAATCGGCAATCATGACGACCGCGAGGCGCACGGCCAACAACGGGAGCCTGATCTTCGACCAGAACATGAACACTGCGAACTTCTTCACTATCGGCGCGGGCCATGTCGATCCGGCTGCGGCCAGCAATCCGGGACTAGTCTACGACCTCTCGCCGGCTGACTACGTCCCGTATCTCTGCGGTCTGAACTATACCGACAGCCAGGTGACTACTATAGTCCACAGAGCGATCACATGCGCCGACTACGGCCCCGCCGACTTGAACTACCCCTCGTTCATGGTGTTTGTGAGCGCCGGCAGTTCCGTCACCGTCACACGTACCGTGACCAATGTGGGTGCGGCCGACTCGGTGTACTCCGTGGAGATCACGAAACCCCCCGGCGTGTCGGTCGTGGTGCAGCCGGACACGCTGTCCTTCTCTGAAGCTAACGAGAAGGCGCAGTTTACAGTTACGTTCACGGGCGACGGAGGCGGAAGCTCGGGTGCAAGTTATTCGGAAGGTTATCTGACATGGGTCTCGGTCGACGGCAGCGGCATTAGCGTAAAAAGTCCGATCATGGCCGGTGTCAGTGGCGGCAGCAGGCAGTCCATGTAGTAGTAGTAGTTCTTGGGAATGCACCTTGTTATTTTCCGGCATTCAAATTAGAGAGATCCAAACGCCCATGTAAATGTACTACTAAAACCCATTGTCAAGATTTCTGAATAACTTATCCTAATAATATAATGTTTAATTATGCATTTGTGTTTCCTATTGAATTATGGGCGAATTGTTTTTTGAAAAAGAGAGAGAGAGAGAGAGAGAGAGGATAAGATCAAGACCTCAGAGGGAACGATATTTGTCGACAAAAGAAGCAAGAATCAAACTATGAAATCACCATCGACAAGTTAAACAAATCAAAAGATCGAAAAGAATATCGTTTCTTAGAATTCACATCGTTTTGCAAAGAACATAGAATTGTCAACGAAAAACGGTTCCGTATTTTCCCCAATCTAATGATGCAGCAGAAAGGAAGAACAAGACGCTGACAGAGATGATGAGCTCCATGTTGCTGACAACATGATTTTCAAAATGCTTCTGGGGAGAAGCATCGCTTACGACTACGTTTATTCTGAATAGAGTACCATTCGCGACATCTGATATTACTCCTCATGAACTCTGATTCAAGGTCAGACCCAAGTTGAATGTCATTCGAGTGTGGGAGTGTCTGGCGAATGTGAAGCTTCAAGACCTCAAGATTCAGAAGTTGGGAACGAGAACTACGGATACCATATTTCTGGGCTATGCTGATAAGAGTGATGCTCGGAGGTTCTTTGATATAGAATCTAATCATATCATAGAATCTTGCGACGCAGAATTCTTTGAAGACAAGTTTGCTAGGCACAAGAATGTTCGCGAATGGCCCGGAGAATGCTGCTAGCACAAATGAGGCAAGTACCTCTCAGAGATAAGTAGTCCAAGAAGACGTTGTCATTGATGAGACAACATTTGAACCAGAACCTGCTGAGCCAAGAGCAAAGCGAGTGAGGAGGCCAAAGAATTTCGGAGAAGAATTTGTTACCTATCACGTGGAAGCTGATCCGTTTACCTATGATGAGGCAATGAAGACCAGATATGCTATTTTCTGGAAAGAGGTCGTCCATGACGAGTTTGACTCGATAACTTCTAATAATACATGGAAGTTAGTCGATCATGGCCGGTGTCAGTGGCGGCAGCAGGCAGTCCATGCATGTAGTAGTAGTTCTTGGGAATGCACCATGTTATTTTTCGGCATTCAAATTAGAGAGATCCAAACGCCCATGTTGTAGCGCCCCGCTCCGTGTCACGCCCCGATCTCCCGCAGGCTAATCGGCCGTTCCCGCTAGGCGGGAATCACCCTCGCCAGCGCTCCCGCGGGACGATCGCTTTGACCTATCTGGGCGTGATGCCGCACGAGCGTGAGCCACGCCCGTGCAAGGCCGTGGTTCATTGGCTGGCGGTAAGAGTTCTAAACCACAGAGTCGCACAGATTGTCCGAGTGCAGCGCAGTCATAAACGCATAGCGATTTGGTAACAGATTCACTGAGTCGCCAATATAGCGGAAGCATTGAATAACACAAGTTGGAGTAAAGCAACTCTTTTATTGATATAAAGATGTGTTACAGGCGGCGCATAGCCGAGATTACAAGTCGCTCAAGCCTCTCTCTCTGAAACAGTAAAAACGTGCCAAGTGGCTACAATTGTGGAATGATTTTACAGGCGATGATCAGACGATGTTCAGGCGAGTTTCAATATTATGTCTTGTATATGTGCTTCAGTTCCGGACGCACCGTTGATTCGGGGTGATCTTCACACCTTAGCACGCACGAAGGAGGTATCCGTACTGAACGAGGTTCTCCCGCACCCTGCATACAAACTGGTGGATTATCAGTACATTGAATTCACTGGTGGGGAAGCTACTCGCCCGCTCGACAAATCCAAACACGTAATACAGGTTCCGTGCACCAACTATTAAGTTGTCTTCCTAGTTGCCTTAGGATCATTTTCATGCAAACATTTGAGTAGCCTAACTCGTGTGGCAGTCCGCCGTGCGACATGAGAGAAAACACGGCGTGTCACGCCCCGAGGCGTCCCCCGAGTCGCGACTGCCGTGCGGGCCTGGAATTGCGCCCGCACAAGGCTTTAATGATTTGCATAGCAAGCACATATTCAGAGTACGCAGATAAATTGAAACACAGATTTGAAACATGAAAAAGTTCTCTTTATTGATAATAAACATCTATTACAAACTCTTGAACGAGTTAGCTAATATGCCGAACGGCTTACAAAGAGATGACTCAAAATGAGATAGCAGTCATGTACATTACATCCCTTTATAAACTCAAAATAATAAGGACCTCCTGGCTGGAGGATAGCTTTGCCACGGAGCTGCATTTGTGTATGAAGAGTTGCAGGCTCCTGACTCCAAAATGCTTCGAGGGGCGCGGTGAAGATGCCCCAACAGCTGGACTGGATCGGGAAGACGACTTCGGCTCCTCGCTCGGTTCGCCTTAGTGCGGAGAACCTGTTTCAACGAGGGTCAGCATATCGAAACATGCTGGTGAAGGCGAGCTAGCCTGACTATACCAATCAACACGTTGTTTAATGAAGCAATGTAAATTTGTGGGTTTCTATCTTGCCTTAGTTCATTTACAAGTAAGCAGCATATAAAATTTACTGAAACGAACATGCCACCGTTCGGTGGATTTTACCTGACCGTCTGAATTACCTGCACAATACTTACCATGCCTTCCCTGCCACGGAGACACAAGTTAGTATGCAACAGGTTTAAATATACAGTGGATCACTGGCGTTGCTATAAAGGACACTAGTCATAGACGAGAATGGTTTGCAGCGAAAGTACAGTGGTGCTACAAGCCATTCCGTCTAGTACAGTCGACTATACAGTAGGGTTTCGTCCGGACCGGATCGGTACCAGTGCCCCAGCGACCATCCGCAGAAACCAGTTACCTTGTGCACAAGTTGTCCGTGATCGAACAGTACGTTTACTAAGTTAACAGTTCATGCAGTTGAGGCGAACAGTAGTACGGGACAGTCGGTATTGCATGATTCATTTAACATAGCCTCATTGAACAGTTTAATGCATACAAGGTGTTCCATACTTAGCACGATTCATAGAACAGTTATAAATGAACTAGCATACAGTATGATAACAGTTCACAGTTGGTTGACAAGCATAATAACCAAGTCTATTCTCTTTTATCTTGGTTTCTTTTATTATTACTTGGTATCGTTTGATCGGGGCAAGGAAGAATGCATATTTTATAGATGTGAAGCTTGGAAGCAGGGCTAGCTAATCGGGTTGGTAGCCACTCACTTAGATTTGGAAGGGAGAAGGAAAGAGGCGCTTCACGACTCCGCTCGCAAGCCGCCTACTGCTCGTTCACCTGCACACGAACAGCTCGATTAATATTTCTTTCTCTCTTTCCAATCTCGGAATAGAAGTGCAAGTCAATGAACGAAAACAATAAAAACCATCGAAACCGTTCAAGGAAACAAGCAAATCCCAAAACCAACTCAAAGCACGAAAGCAACAAGCGGCATCGAAAACCGAGGCAATAAAAGATAGCAGCGGAGAGGTCCCTCCTGACTCTGCCGCTAAGCCGATCCTTGGGGTACGGTCCACTGAATATGGAAAACGATTCCGAAAAAATAAATCCATAACGAGGACGAGTTCTTAATTCAATCTATCCCGATCGAACGATACCGTCTTGTGTTTCTTAGCCACGCTCTCCGCACCGGAAGAACGGGGCGCTACACGGCGAGACTTACCAACTTACCATTTGGCCTTCCCTGTCCGAGGCAAACATTATAAATTCAAGCACGGGCATGTATAAGAATTCAGGGGGCAATAGCATATGCAATACGAGTACTGTTATTTCAAGATCGTTCAGGTGTTCAGTTGTTTCCTTATGCGATGCAATGACTCGCACGCGGATAGCCGCTAAGCGATGATGACTTATCTATATGAACAATGAGTCTCTGGCATAGCCATTATAGACAATAGTCATAAACGAATGGTTTGCAACGAAAGTACCGTGGGCGCTACAAGCCATATCGTTCAGTATAGTAGACTACACAGTACAGTTTAGCCGTGGAGAGAATGGTATGCAGCAAAAGAATAATGTGTGCTACATGCCATCCCATCCAGTATAGTAGGCTTTACAGTGGAGTTTCATCCGGATCATAGCGGCCCCAGTGCTCCGGAGACCGTCCGTGGAACTATGCCTCATTTCCGAGTTGTCCGCAACATGCAGGTCAGGGTCTTTTCCAAGTTCACGAGATACACGAGTACTATAGAACAGGAGTACAGTAGTACAGTAGAACATGTAACACCCCGTTCCGTTCTAGCGGACTGCCATCTCAAACGGCAAAAGTGCAACTGTCCCGACCCGTTTTGCCTCAAACGAAAAGCAAAGGATACCCAGACTTGTCCCTACAGGAATTCAGCTTAGGCTTTCAGAGGCTCGTTTGACGTATCGCTCTACCGAGGCGAATCATCGCTAAGGTGGGTGGCTACGGTGAACTTGTCTTTGCTTAGCCAGCACACATAAAAATGTGGAATGTTTTATGCTAGTCGCTAGGTGAATCACCCCCTGCATGCTAATAAATCCAACGCACCTAGCTAAGGAAATAATCCTAACTTGTATTGCTATGCTAGAACATGGAAATTGAAATACTGCTCATATTCGGACCCTCGCATGCTAAGTCCCCTAACGGTTTCATCTCTCGGCTTACCTTCAGGCCCGAGCAATCGTGTTTACTTATGTTCCTTAGAAACGCATGCTTGTCTGCTTGTACGTTGCCTCGACTCAATACTTGTAACTTAAGCCAGGCCAACACCCTGTTATACAGGATATTGTTCAGAACGACTAAGAGAATGGAAAACAGGCAATGCCTCTTGTCTTGTACTATTGTTGCCTCAACAGCATGCCTCTTGTCTTGTACTCTTGTGGCCCCAACCATAGAAATGGATAACTTAACCAAGGCCCCGTTCGATCATGGAAAACCAGTGCACAGGGTTACGGTCTCGCGGGCGATGCTGGGGCACTGGCATCGACCCGGTCCGGGCGAGACCAATTGTTCTTAGTCTCTTGTTCGGCGGAATGGCTTGCAGCGCCTCTTGTACTTTCGTTGCACACCATTCTCGTCAAGACTATACCATCCATTATGGCATACGCCAGTGATCGCCTTGTACTTAACTTGTTGCATGCTTGCTGGTAAAAACAAAAGATAACAAGTCATCCTCGCTTAGCGGCTATCCGCATGCGAGATATCGTATCGCATGAAACAGATAAACTGAACACCTGAACGATCTTGAAATAAATACTTGTGTTTGCATATGCTATGCCTCCTGAATGTTTATACATGCCCCTGCTTGAAATAACAATGTTTGCCTTGGACAGGGAAGGACAAATGGTAAGTTGGTAAGTCTCGCCGTATTTCCTCTCATATCGCACGGCGCACTGCCACACGAGTTAGGCTATTCAACCTTTGTATGAAACTGATCCTAAGGCAACTAGAAAGACAACTTAATAGTTGGTACACGGAACCTGTATTACGTGTTTAGATTTGTCGAACGGGCGAGTAGCTTCCCCACCAGTGCATTTAATGTACTGATAATCCACCAGTTTGTATGCAGGGTACGGGAAAACCTCGTTCGGTGCGGATGCCTCCTTCGTGCGTGCTAAGGCGTGAACATCACTCCGAAGCAACGGTGCGTCCGGAACTGAAGCACATATACAAGACATAATGTTGTGAACATCGCCGGATCATCGCCTGTACAATCATTCCACAATTGTAGACACTTGGCACGCTTTTACTGTTTCAGAGAGAGAGGCTTGAGCGACTTGTAATCTCGGCTATACGCTGCCTGTAACACTTGTTTATATCAATAAAAGAGCTTTCTTTACTTCAACTTGTGTTTTAATGCTTCTGCTCTATTGTCGACTCAATGAACTTGTTACCGATCGCCTATGCGTTCATGACTCCGCTGCACTCGGACAATCTGTGAGACCCTGTAGCTTAGAACTCTTGTCGCCAGCCAATGAACCATGGCCTTGCACGGGCGTGGATCACGCTCGTGCGGTATCACGCCCGGATGGGACAAGCGATCGTTCCGCGGAAGCGCTGGCGAGGGTGATTTCCGCCTAGCGGGAATGGCCGATTTGCCTATGGGAGATCAGGGCGTGACATAGTGGTATCAGAGTCTAGCTTCTACGCCTTTGGACTTTGATTCGATATCTCTGTTTTGAAAGCTCGTTCGTGGATTATGTGCATGCTCTCTCTCAATGCCTCGATGGAATATTCCAACAATAAGTCTAAATACTTTCAAAATGCATTTTGAATGCTATGGTATGCTTGCTTGTATGTTGTTGTGCTGAGAGTGGCCTTTGTGCCAACCTGTGCGAACCCTTGAGAGTATCGCAGTAGCTTGTCCGATTTCACTAACTCTAAGTTTGGTTGAATGCATCTATTCGAGGGACGCCTTGAACTAGTGCACCATCCAAGACTTAAGAAAAGGTGAAACTCGAGTGCTAAGACTTTGCTATCACTAAGCTGGTTGACGTGTTCACGCTAGAGGGGCCCTTCAAAAGTGCGTACGATCCAGTCTAAGCGATATGCTGGTTTCGACGCTTGTGCAAGTGAATATCAAAATGAACAAGTACAATGACTTGTCTAGGATTGCCTCAACCCTAGATTACTGCTTGTCCTCAGTAAGTCTCAAGGACGAGACTTTTTCTGAGTTGGGTAGGATGTAACATCCCATTCCGATCTAGCGGACTGCCGTCTCAAACAGCAAATGTGCAACTATCCCAACCCGCTTTGCCTCAAACGAAAAGCAAAGGATACCCAGACTTGTCCCTACAGGAATTCAGCTTAGGCTTTCAGAGGCTCGCTTGACGTATCGCTCTACCGAGGCGAATCATCGCTAAGGTGGGTCGCTACGGTGAACTTGTCTTTGCTTAGCCAGCACACATAAAAATGTGGAATGTTTTATGCTAGTCGCTAGGTGAATCACCCCCTGCATGCTAATAAATCCAACGCACCTAGCTAAGGGAATAATCCCAACTTGTATTGCTATGCTAGAACATGGAAATTGAAATACTGCTCATATTCGGACCCTCGCATGCTAAGTCCCCTAATGGTTTCATCTCTCGACTTACCTTCGGGCCCGAGCAATCGTGTTAACTTATGTTCCTTAGAAATGCATGCTTGTCTGCTTGTACGTTGCCTCGACTCAATGCTTGTAACTTAAGCCAGGCTAACACCCTGTTATACAGGATATTGTTCAGAACGACTAAGAGAATGGAAAACAGGCAATGCCTCTTGTCTTGTACTATTGTTGCCTCAACATCATGCCTCTTGTCTTGTACTCTTGTTGCCCCAACCATAGAAATGGATAACTTAACCAAGGCCCCGTTCGATCATGGACAACCAGTGCACAGGGTCACGGTCTCGCGGGCGATGCTGGGGCACTGGCATCGACCCGGTCCGGGCGAGACCAATTGTTCTTAGTCTCTTATTCGGTGGAATGGCTTGCAGCGCCTCTTGTACTTTCATTATACACCATTATCGTCAAGACTATACCGTCCATTATGGCATACGCCAGTGATCGCCTTGTACTTAACTTGTTGCATGCTTGCTGGTAAAAACAAAAGATAACAAGTCATCCTCGCTTAGCGGCTATCCACGTGCGAGATATCGTATCGCATGAAACAAATAAACTGAACACCTGAACGATCTTAAAATAAATACTCGTGTTTGCATATGCTATGTCTCCTGAATGTTTATACATGCCCCTGCTTGAAATAACAATGTTTGCCTTGGACAGGGAAGAACAAATGGTAAGTTGGTAAGTCTCGCCGTGTTTTCTCTCATATCACACGGCGCACTGCCACACGAGTTAGGCTATTCAACCTTTGCATGAAACTGATCCTAAGGCAACTAGAAAGACAACTTAATAGTTGGTGCACGGAACCTGTATTACGTATTTGGATTTGTCGAGCGGGCGAGTAGCTTCCCTACCAGTGCATTCAATGTACTGATAATCCACCAGTTTGTATGCAGGGTACGGGAAAACCTCGTTCGGTGCGGATGCCTCCTTCGTGCGTGCTAAGGCGTGAACATCACTCCGAAGCAACGGTGCATCCGGAACTGAAGCACATATACAAGATATAATATTGTGAACATCGCCGGATCATCGCATGTACAATCATTCCACAATTGTAGCCACCTGGCACACTTTTACTGTTTCAGAGAGAGAGGCTTGAGCGACTTGTAATCTCGGCTATACGCCGCCTGTAACACTTGTTTATATCAATAAAAGAGCTTGTTTTACTTTAACTTATGTTTCAATGCTTCCGCCCTATTGTCGACTCAGTGAACTTGTTACCGATCGCCTATGCGTTCATGACTCCGCTGCCCTCGGACAATCTGTGAGACCCTGTGGCTTAGAACTCTTGCCCAGCCAATGAACCGTGGCCTTGCACGGGCGTGGATCACCCTCGTGCGGTATCACGTCCGGATGGGACAAGCGATCGTTCTGCGGGAGCGCTGGCGAGGGTGATTCCCGCCTAGCGGGAACGGCCAATTTTCCTGCGGGAGATCGGGGCATGACAGAACAGGAGTACAGTAGTACAGTAGAACAGGAGTACAGAAGATGCTTGAATCATGATTTTGTACAGTGATTAACTGGCCTTGAGGCATTCCCCTGGTTCGGGGATTTGCCTTGGGTGACCTAACGGTCTTGGATACTTGCAGGTTCAATCAGGCACGAAACGACTATGTAGTAGTCTTCCGGGGTTTGGATGAAAGCAAGGCAACATACAAGCAGACAAGCATGCGTTTCTAAGGAACATAAGCAGCACGTTGCTCGGGCCCGAAGGTAAACCGAGAGTTAGATCGTTAGGGGACTTGGCATGCGAGGGTCTGAATATAAGCAGTATTTCAATTCCATGTTCTAGCATAAGCAAGATGAGTTGGGATTATTTCCTTAGCTAGGTGCGTTGGATTCATTAGCATGCAGGGGGTGAATCACCTAGCGACTAACATAAACATTCCAGATTTTATGTGTGCTGGCTAAGCAAAGACAAGTTCACCGTAGCCACCCACCTTAGTGATGATTCGCCTCGGTAGAGCGATACGTCAAGCGAGCCTCTGAAAGCCTAAGCCGGATTCCTGTAGGGACAAGTCTGGATATCTTTTTGCTTCTCGTTTCAGTCAAAGCGGGTCGGAACAGTTGCACTTTTGCCGTTTGAGTCGGCAGTCCGCTAGAACGGAATGGGGTGTTACATCCTACCCAACTCAGAAAAAGTCTCGTCCTCGAGACTTACTGAGGACAAGCAGTAATCTAGGGTTGAGACAATCCTAGACAAGTCGTTGTACTTATTCATTTGGATATTCACTTGCACAAGCGTCGAAATCAGCATATCGCTTAGACTGGATCGTGCGCACTTTCGAAGGGCCCCTCTAGCGTGAATACGTCAACCAGCTTAGTGATAGCGAAGTCTTAGCACTCGAGTTTCACCTTTTCTTAAGTATTGGATGTTGCACAAGTTCAAGGCGTCCCTCGAATATATGCATTCAACCAAACTTAGAGTTAGTGAAATCGAACAAGCTACTAGCGATACTCTCAAGGGTTCACATAGGTTGGCACAAAGGCCACTCGCAGCACAATCTCATACAAGCAAGCATATCATTCAAAACGTATTTTGAAAGTATTTAGACTTATTGTTGGAATATCCCATCGAGGCATTGAGAGAGAGCATGCACATAACCTACGATTTTTGCTTTCGAAACAGAAATATCGAATCGAAGTCCAAAGGCGTAGAAGCCAGGCTCTGATACCAACATGTCACGCCCCGATCTTCCGCAGGCTAATCGGCCGTCCCCGCTAGGCGGTAATCACCCTCGCCAGCGCTCCTGCGGGACGATCACTTTGACCCATCTGGGCGTGATGCCGTACGAGCGTGAGCCACGCTCGTGCAAGGCCGTGGTTCATTGGCTGGCGGTAAGAGTTCTAAGCCACAGAGTCGCACAGATTGTCCGAGTGCAGCGCAGTCATAAATGCATAGCGATTTGGTAACAGGTTCACTGAGTCGACAATATAGCGGAAGCATTGAATAACACAAGTTAGAGTAAAGCAACTCTTTTATTGATATAAAGATGTGTTACAGGCGGCGCATAGCCGAGATTACAAGTCGCTCAAGCCTCTCTCTCTGAAACAGTAAAAGCGTGCCAAGTGGCTACAATTGTGGAATAATATTACAGGCGATGATCAGACGATGTTCAGGCAAGTTCCAACATTATGTCTTGTATATGTGCTTCAGTTCCGGACGTACCGTTGCTTCGGGGTGATCTTCACACCTTAGCACGCACGAAGGAGGCATCCGCACCGAACGAGGTTCTCCCGTACACTGCATACAAACTAGTAGATTATCAGTACATTGAATGCACTGGTGTGGAAGCTACTCGCCCGCTCGACAAATCCAAACACGTAATACAGGTTCCGTGCACCAACTATTAAGTTGTCTTCCTAGTTGCCTTAGGATCATTTTCATGCAAACATTTGAGTAGCCTAACTCGTGTGGCAGTGCGCCGTGCGACATGAGAGGAAATACGGCAAGACTTACCAACTTACCATTTGGCCTTCCCTGTCCAAGGCAAATATTATAAATTCAAGCACGGGCATGTATAAGAATTCAGGGGCAATAGGATATGCAACACGAGTACTGTTATTTCAAGATCGTTCAGGTGTTCAGTTGTTTTTTTATGCGATGCAATGACTCGCACGCGGATAGTCGCTAAGCGAGGATGACTTATCTATATGAACAATGAGTCTCTGGCATAGCCATTATGGACAATAGTCATAAACGAATTGTTTGCAACGAAAGTACAGTAGGCGCTACAAGCCATATCGTTCAGTACAGTAGACTACACAGTACAGTTTAGCCGTGGAGAGAATGGTATGCAGCAAAAGAATAATGTGTGCTACATGCCATCCCGTCCAGTACAGTAGGCTTTACAGTGGAGTTCCATCCGGATCGGAGCGGCCCCAGTGCCCCGGAGACCGTCCATGGAACTATGCCTCGTTTCTGAGTTGTCCGCGACATGCAGGTCAGGGTCTTTTCCAAGTTCACGAGATACACGAGTACTGTAGAACAGGAGTACAGTAGTACAGTAGAATAGGAGTACAGTAGAACAGGAGTACATGAGATGCTTGAATCATGATTCTGTATAGTGATTAACTGGCCTTGATGCATTCCCCTAGTTCGGGGATTTGCCTTGGGTGACCTAACGGTCTTGGATACTTGCAGGTTCAATCAGGCACGAAACGACTACGTAGTAGTCTTCTGGGGTTTGGATGAAAGCAAGGCAACATACAAGCAGACAAGCATGCATTTTTAAGGAACATAAGCAGCACGTTGCTCGGGCCCGAAGGTAAACCGAGAGTTAGATCGTTAGGGGACTTGGCATGCGAGGGTCTGAATATAAGCAGTATTTCAATTCCATGTTCTAGCATAAGCAAGATGAGTTAGGATTATTTCCTTAGCTAGGTGCGTTGGATTCATTAGCATGCAGGAGGCGAATCACCCAGCGACTAACATAAATATTCCAGATTTTATGTGTGATGGCTAAGCAAAGACAAGTTTATCGTAGCCACCCACCTTAGCGATGATTCGCCTCGGTAGAGCGATACGTCAAGCGAGCCTCTGAAAGCCTAAGCCGGATTCCTGTAGGGACAAGTCTGGATATCTTTTGCTTCTCGTTTGAGTCAAAGCAGGTCGGGACAGTTGCACTTTTGCCGTTTGGGTCGACAGTCCGCTAGAACGGAATAGGGTGTTACACTCCGTATAGGCGCTATGTACAAGTGATATCACCTTGCTTGCTCGAACGGAAGTCTTCTCGGAGAGTTTTCGATCGATTGATCAAAGTGAGTGGGCAGAACTACATTCTCTGATTCTCGCATGCCTTAATAATGAATCTGAGTTTTTAAAATGCTTTCATAAGAAGATTGTTTCATAAGAAGAATGATAGAACCTGCCTCAGCATGCTTAATAAGAGAACTCACATAGCTTGTCATTAAAATGAATCTGCTTGCTTGTCTAACTAGAGAACTAAAAATGCTTGTCAGAAATGAGATCAAACCATTGCTATGCTTAGAAACACCGACACAGCCATCGAATAAACCCATGCTATGCTAAGAAAGATAAGTAAATGGATCGCTTGAATATGTCCCTTTGAATATGCTAAGAAAGAGATAGTTATTGCATGTTAGATTTGAAATAAATCGCGCTTGTCATTATATGTTTCGCTTACCTGTTTTGCTATCGATCTGCTATAAGTTATAAGTGTGTGAGAGAGAGTCTAATAGTCTGCCCTGATGTTCCGGTCCTTCGAGATCTAGGGGGGTGTGCTATTAGATTGTTCAAAAAGATGTGTTTGCTTGAATAAATGAAAGAGAAGAGTCTAATATTCTGCCCTGATATTCCGTTCCTTCGGGTTCCTGGGGTGTGTGGCTATTAGATTGTTATATGCTTGTGAATGTGAATGTGATTGTATATTGTTTGAATGTTGCTTGTCATGCATTGGTCTTGGACAACTTGTGCACAAGGTAATAATCTCTCGATCGATTTCTGGGGCACTAAGAATCGGTCGGTCCAGAAGGGATTGTGAGAGCACCCTGATATTCCAGTCCTACGGGATCTTGGGGGGTATTATTGTCCAATAATGGGGAAACTCATGGACCGTCATATAGATAGGGCGCATGTTAGGTTTACCTTCTTGCATACCTATCATTTTGACACCAAAGTTTGTTATATAAGTTTATGCACATATACAAATTATGGGTAACTTGTGTGTCTGCTGCAGGGATAACCGTTCGACAATGGGGTAAGAAATGCAAGTGTTTACATATAAGCCTGCTTGTTCATTAAGATGTGCATCATAGAATTTATCTGATAGTGTTTCATGCATTTGCATCGGTCGGACAATGGCTATTGGTGAAGTGCTTAACCTTGGTCACGGCGGCTACAACGGTAGTGAAGAGCAACCATGAGTCACAGCTGCTAATAGCATCAGAAAGAGAGTCACTGGTTAGCTGGATTACCGCTACCGATCCTGAGTTTCTCTGGGATTGACCTCTGATTGATAGTTCAATTTGTGTGCTTAATTGAATGATAGTTCCTATATGCTACTTTTCCCATGGAGTTATATTTTGGATGCATAATACATGCTGTGCACTGCACGATAGAGCACTGTCCCGATCGTATGCTTATTGTTTGAATATGCAAAACTGTTTCAAAGTTATATTTTCAAAAAGATATAATCTGACTATAATCCTGAGCTGCATGAAATAAACTTAGGTAAAAGTAGCAAGATCACTAGTAATGCAATATTTTGCCACAAGTTTACTTAGTGTGGGTTTTAGGGGATGTAGCTTCTGTTCAGTTGTTTATACTCACCGATACTTATAAAAGTGCTGACCCACCAACAGTTTACTTGTTCTCAGGTGCTTGTCCTTCCGAGAAAGTGATAGCCGTGCCTCATCCCAAGGAACCGAAAATCTAGAGTCGATGCCTTGAGCCGCATCGAGTTTGTGCCTGCTTTGAGTTGCTTTTGTATAGAGGGACATAATGTATAGAACAGTGTTATAAAAATTGAGAGATAGAGTGCTTGAGCGAATTATAACCTCGGTCTTGCACCGCTTGTAACACTTTCGATTATCAATAAAAGAGCTTATTTTATGTGCCATTGTGTTCTTTACTTTTCTGCAATATTTGTGCCGCTGCTTCAGTATTGAATAGCTTACTTGCCCTTGTTCAAAGCTTTGGCCTTGTGCAAGCGCACTTTAGGCTTACACGGCATCATGCCCGTGTGAGGACGATCGGTTCCGTAGGGACCAAAGCGAGGACGAACGGTCCTACGGGACCGGGGCGTGAGACATGTAAATGTACTACTAAAACCCATTGTCAAGATTTCTGAATAACTTATCAAATAAAAAATATAATATAATATAATGCTTAATTATGAATTTGTGTTTCCTTTTGAATTATGGGCGAATTGTTTTTTTGAAAAAGAGAGAGGATAAGATCAAGACCTCAGAGGGAACGATATTGGTCGACAAAAGAAGCAAGAATCAAACTATGAAATCACCATCGACAAATTAAACAAATTAAATAAATGGAAAGAATATCATTTTTTGGAATTTAAATCGTTCTGCAAAGAACATAAAATTATCAACGAAACAACTATTTCATATTCTCCCCAATCTAATGGGGTAGCAGAAAAGAAGAACATGACGCTGACAGAGATGATGAACTCCATATTGCTGATATCAGGACTTTTTGCCACAAGTTTACTTAGTGTAGGTTTTAGGGGGTGTAGCTTCTGTTCAATTGTTTATACTCACCAGTACTTATAAAAGTGCTGACCCACCAACAATTTACTTGTTCTCAGGTGCTTGTCTGTCCGAGGAAGTGATAGCCGTGCCTCATCCCAAGGAACCGGAAATCTAGAGTCGATTCCTTGACCCGCATCGAGTTTGTGCCTGCTTTGAGTTACTTTTGTATAGAGGGACATAATGTATGGAACAGTGTCATTGTAATCGAGAGATAGAGTGCTTGAGCAAATTATAACCTCGGTCTTGCATCGCTTGTAACACTTTTGATTATCAATAAAAGAACTTGTTTTTATGTGCCATTGTGTTCTTTACTTTTCTGTAATATGTGTGCCGCTGCTTCAGTATTGAATAGCTTACTTGCCCTTGTTCAAAGCTTTGGCCTTGTGCAAGCGCACTTTAGGCTTACACTGCATCACGCCCATATGAGGACGATCGGTTCCGTAGGGACCAAAGCGAGGACGAACGGCCCTACGGGACCGGGGCGTGAGACATGTAAATGTACTACTAAAACCCATTGTCAAGATTTCTGAATAACTTATCAAATAAAAAATATAATATAATATAATGCTTAATTATGAATTTGTGTTTCCTTTTAAATTATGGGCGAATTGTTTTTTTGAAAAAGAGAGAGGATAAGATCAAGACCTCAGAGGGAACGATATTGGTCGACAAAAGAAGCAAGAATCAAACTATGAAATCACCATCGACAAATTAAACAAATTAAATAAATGGAAAGAATATCGTTTTTTGGAATTTAAATCGTTCTGCAAAGAACATAAAATTATCAACGAAACAACTATTTCATATTCTCCCCAATCTAATGGGGTAGCAGAAAAGAAGAACATGACGCTGACAGAGATGATGAACTCCATATTGCTGACATCAGGACTTTTTGCCACAAGTTTACTTAGTGTAGGTTTTAGGGGGTGTAGCTTCTGTTCAATTGTTTATACTCACCAGTACTTATAAAAGTGCTGACCCACCAACAATTTACTTGTTCTCAGGTGCTTGTCTGTCCGAGGAAGTGATAGCCGTGCCTCATCCCAAGGAACCGAAAATCTAGAGTCGATTTCTTGACCCGCATCGAGTTTGTGCCTGCTTTGAGTTACTTTTGTATAGAGGGACATAATGTATGGGTCATTGTAATCGAGAGATAGAGTGCTTGAGCAAATTATAACCTCGGTCTTGCGTCGCTTGTAACACTTTTGATTATCAATAAAAGAACTTGTTTTTATGTGCCATTGTGTTCTTTACTTTTCTGTAATATGTGTGCCGCTGCTTCAGTATTGAATAGCTTACTTGCCCTTGTTCAAAGCTTTGGCCTTGTGCAAGCGCACTTTAGGCTTACACTGCATCACGCCCATATGAGGACGATCGGTTCCGTAGGGACCAAAGCGAGGACGAACGGCCCTACGGGACCGGGGCGTGAGACATGTAAATGTACTACTAAAACCCATTGTCAAGATTTCTGAATAACTTATCAAATAAAAAATATAATATAATATAATGCTTAATTATGAATTTGTGTTTCCTTTTGAATTATGGGCGAATTGTTTTTTTGAAAAAGAGAGAGGATAAGATCAAGACCTCAGAGGGAACGATATTGGTCGACAAAAGAAGCAAGAATCAAACTATAAAATCACCATCGACAAATTAAATAAATTAAATAAACGGAAATAATATCGTTTTTTGGAATTTAAATCGTTCTGCAAAGAACATAAAATTATCAACGAAACAACTATTTCATATTCTCCCCAATCTAATGGGGTAGCAGAAAAGAAGAACATGACGCTGACAGAGATGATGAACTCCATATTGCTGACATCAGGACTTTCAAATATATCCCGAAGGACACAAGCAAGTTGTCACGCCCCAGTCCCAAAGTGTGCGGGACCAAGCCATGTGTCATTGGCCAGCTGATACGTTCTCTGAAGGATTACCCAATTTAATGGACCCAATGAGATGTGCTACGCTGTCCTAAAATACTAACAGGTCTAATACTAGTAGATAACAGGTAATGTCTAATCTCATCCATAATATAACAAGGAATACTAAAATAAGTGCTGAAATATAAGTGCTGAGTCTGAAATCTCATAGTACAATCCAGATATGTCTTGGTGGGAACAAACCCACTACAAAAGATAAAATAAGAGTGCTGAAATTATAGTATGACTAGAGCATCGTCTATCTAGATAAAGAGGCTCCAGCTCTAGATGGTGCGTCTACCAAAGATCAGGGAGACTCTGATGGCAGCACCTCTAGCTCCTCCTCGGATGCGTATCTCATCTCCTGCCCGGGTTTGTGCACCGTAGGATAGTACGCCTCATCTAGATCTGAAAGGAAACCAGGTCCTGAGTGGGACGTAACAAGATACATAAAAAGCATGCCATATATAAATACTGAATAAAATAAATAAATGGTGTGCTAACCATCTAAGTGAATGCAATATGAAGACAACCTTGGTACGTATGGGTAGGCGTAGGCATAACGTCCACTCTCCGAAGAGCGTGGTATCTGAACATGTAACGTCCATCATTCCAAAGAATGAGGTATCTGCAATATATAACGTCCGTATCGCTCCCGAAGAATGCGGTATCTGAATAAATGAAATCATTGGATCCGTGGCTCCTCTGGATACTACGGAGTCCAATGTGTGTATCCCATATGCCTACTAGTTGTCTTCCCCACCCAATTCGGATATACAAGTCGAATATACGACGTGTATACTACGTAGCTATATGCCGAGTCACAACTTTCTAGATAATCCTGATTACGTGCTAAACCGTGATGCATGTCTCACACACCGGTAGCTAGTCAAGTACGCAAACCCGTATCCCAACATGAATTGCAATCGTGATGCATGTACAAGCATCAGGGTCTAGGAGAATATCAAAATACCCTTACAATTATAGGTGAGTTTTCTAGAGTCTAAGTCAGTTACACTACATATCGACGTATTCGTCGATGGCAACCCGAGTCAATCTCGGACGCGCACAGTTATATATAAATTTCAACAGAATAACATACAAGAGTTTATAATTTAAACAGTAAAAATTTGGCAAGGTATACTTGCCTATGTCCTCAAGCTGTGAGTGCCAATAACCTGTTCTCGCAGTCTCGTCTGAATGGTCCAGCGACCTTGGACAGCTAACTACGACGTGTGTGCACGCTGCTAAGACGTACACGTGTCATGAATTTATAAAAGTAATTTAATATTTTAATATGCATGTATGCATATACATGTGTACATATAGTAATTGCATAGTATATACATATACATAATTACATATATAACTATATTCATAATATACATAAACAATAAGTGCATATATATACATATATAATATTTATATACCCAAAGATATATTTTAATACTTTATTTATCATATATATATATATATATATATATATATATATATATATATATATATATATATATATATATATATACTTATATACTTATATATATATATATATATATATATATATATATATATATATATATATATATATATATATATATATATATATATATATATATATATATATATACACATATACTTTATATACTCTCTCTCTCTCTCTCTCTCTCTCTCTCTCTCTCTCTCTATATATATATATATATATATATATATATATATATATAATATATATATAAAATACATATATACATACTTATATATATAATATACATACTTATATATTTAATATATAATACATATATATTATATATATATATATATATATATATATATATATATATATATATATATATATATATATATATATATATATATATATATATATATATATATATATATATATATATATAATAGTATATACATATAATAGTATATATATATAATAGTATATATATATATATATATATATATATATATATATATATATATATATATATATATATATATATAATACATATATACATAATACTATACTATAATATAATATGTATTATATATTATATACATAATATATATCATATGCATATAAATTAATATATATAATACATATAATCATATATAATAATAATATATATACATATATACATATAAATATATATATTTATATACATATACATTTACTTTATATACTATAATATATACATAATATAATACGTATATCATATATATATACACATAATATATAATATATACATATAAATATATACTTAATATATATTTTATATTTATACATAATACATATACATATAATAATAATATATATATACATATATATTTATATATATAATAGTATATAGATAATACATATATACATAATAATATATAAAATAATATAATATGTATATTATATATATACTTAATATATATATATATCATATATATATACATATAATTATTAATACATAATATATATATATATATATATATATATATATATATATATATATATATATATAATAATAATAATATATACATATAAATATATATATATATATATACATATACATATACATATATATACGTATACGTATAGGTATAGGTATAGGAGTACCTGTGTCGTGTCAGAGGGGGGGGGCGTGTCTGGAGGTGGTCGTCGCCGGCGGAGGGGGCGTGGAGCTCCGGCGGGGGTCGGGCACAACACTGCAGCAGCAACAGCCGCAGTAGCAGCAGTAGTTGCAGCAGCTGCAGCTGCTCCGGCGGGCACGGGGGCGGTGGCCGAGGGCGATCGGGGGTGAGGGTGGCGGTGGCCTAGGGTGGCTGGGGTCGTTAGGGTAGTATGCGGGGAGTTGGGGGTGGCGTGTGGGGATGATGTCGGTGAAGGTGGTGCTGGTGGTGTTGCTGTTGGGGCGGTGGGTTGTCACGCCCCAGTCCCAAAATACGTAGGACTAGGAATACGTAGCACGTCAGCCGTATATATACGAACTCCAATATATGGAAAGCATATACCCACGTACGCTGTACATGAATATCCAATCCACAGTGGTAATATACTGTCACAATAAGTCACACGCAAATCTATATCTCATCCACAGCAATAAATAATAGATAAATAGAAATTGATACTAAATATCAATAAGAAGTCTCAAAGTTTGATAGTTGGATAGAAACAAATCCACTGCAAATTGACTATAATAAACTACCAAAGAGAGAAGAGAATAAACTCCAATATATGAATAAATGTCTCGAAAAGAATAGCAACTAGAATCTCTAAACAGCTGCAATGAATCACATATAATCCGAAGGTAAGATCTTCTCGGACTGATAGGTAGCGTCAGGTCCAGGTCCATACTCCTGTGGATACTCCTGCTCATCTATGCCTGGAAAGATACCAGGTCCTCAGAGGGACGTAACAAGATACATATAAATATGCCAATAAAGTACTGAGATGTAAACATCCATTGGGGTCGCCTAACCATCTATGTGAATGCAGTTTGAGAACAACTTTCCACCAAGTGGGCTATCTGGCTGAAAACTGGGATTGGCATGACTCTCTCGGAGAATCAGGGGCCTCAAAGTATGACGTCTTTTGAACGACAGAGGCCGCCAAGTAGTATAGGGGTCATCACCGCCCGTATCTCCAGCGGAGCTTCCGGGTTACAGAAGGAAAAAGTACAAAGGAGCCCAAATGCCTTACTTGTTGTTCTCTCCACCCAATGCTCTAAGCATGTCATATCCATGATACGATAATAGCTCTAATAACTGCCAGGTCTACTAGCATGCAAAGTTTCTATCGACAGTTATCCCTATCCGTTGTACGACCTATACGTACCAGTGGCCAGCCGAGTACGCAAGTCCGTGTCCTACATATGACTCACACTCGTGTAAGAATAGTGTCATGGCCTCATGAAGATGGAGTAGTCTCATAAAGTAGGTCCAATGCATATACATAAATAAAAATATAGTACGACGACACCGTCGTTGCACCCAAGTTCCCTTGGATGCGCAATTTATATAGCAGTTAAAATAAATAAACAAAAATAAGTAGAAATAAATATGTATGCCTCATATGGAATATAAATACAGTACAATGGCAAGGTATACTTGCCTGGCAAGAAATCTGTAAATTGTACGTGCCTAAATGTCAAGGACACGGAATCAGAGACTAATGGCCTCCGAACGAACGTCTTCGGATGCTGAAATAGACATCACCAATATTTCCGGAATGAGCAAAATAGCTAAAAAGTACTTCCCTTTCGTCCAATTTGGACACGGGGACAAAACAATAATTTTGGATAAAAGTGGGGTCCACGTGTGGCCCACTTTGTACCGAAAAGTATGCCAAGGGTAATAGTCTCTAAATGGGATAAATTATAGGTCAAACAACTCTAAATATCAATACGAACCCAACGGTATATCCAAATGTGGATTCCGATGGGCCGAACATAATTTTGCCAAAAAAGTCAACCGTAGGGCCCGTCAATGGCGACTTGGTCAACTGTCTCATAATTGCGTGAAAATTGGGTCACAGGACCAGCGCGTTACCACGAGGCCAGTGGCGCAAGTTTTGTCGTAATCTGACGAGCATGCACAAAATGCGCACGACTTTCGCAAAAGTTACGACACGGGGTGTGTCCGTTGATACATGCCGATTTCGACGCGCACACGCGTCCGAGTCAGTTTCTGCAAACTCTCACGTGTCCGGGTATGCTGCACGCACCTTTTGGTATACTTGTTATACGGCGAGGCGGTCCCGTTTGGCGGGGCGCACTCTGTTTCACAACTTTTGAAAATCTGGGAAAAATATGTTCGCAGGATTTTCCAACAAATTTTATTCTGCCTACAGTAGTTAATAATCTAGGATTATATAATAAAAATTAAACTAGGTCTAGTGGTCTACGCATACCAAAAAGAATCATCAAATTTGAATCTCTGAGGTGGGAGATACGAACTCGGAAACATGGGTGATCATCGCAGTTTTTTGCGATCCCAGAATTTGGTCTATTTTCTCCAACTTTGGCGCTATTTTTGCCTATAGTTATACGTTGTTCGAGGTCTACTATAACACAGATATGAAAAAGGGTTAAGGGGTGAGCATACCGGTGAAGACGGGGTAGCGTTTGGTTGAGCGAGACGACAAAAAATAACTCCGGAACACAGGTACCTCGCTGCGAAAATCTGCAGTGCGCTGGGTGTGCGGGGTCGTGGTCGTCGAAATTGGTTTGGACGGCCTGGCGGGGTTCTTCGGCTGTGGTGGCGGCGCTCCTTAAGTCTAGATGGGAAGAGGAAGAGTTTGGATGTTCTAGGGTTAGGGTTTTATTGAAATATATGAATATATATATAAATATATATATATATATATATATATATATATATATATATATATATATATATATATATATGTTTATGAAAAGGAGAGAGAGAAGGGGGTTCGGTCGGGTTGCTAAAGGAAGGGGGTCTGGGTTTGCTAACAATGGGCGGCTGCTGTGGGGTTTGCATGCATGGGGCTGGTTGGCTCACAAGGGGGCTGTGCTTCACTGCTACAAAGGGGCCAGCGGGTTCTTATTTACTAAGGGGTAGGTGGGTTGGTAGTATATGGGTAGTAATAGTATTAGTTATTAATAGTTTTTTTTCTTTTCTTTTTCTAATCTTTTTCTTTTATAATTCCCTTTATATATATATATATATATATATATATATATATATATATATATATATATATATATATATATATATATATATACTCATAGAAAAATTCAAGAATTACATTAATACATACCATTAAGCTAGCAACTGCTCAAGGGGTCTCCTACATAAAATAAATTCGAAAAAATTTCTAATGGTCCCATAAATTCTCTATGTTCACCAACACCTAAAATAAAAATTAATAAAAATCTATTTCTTTTAATTAGCCACTAATTACTATAATTAAATTAATAATTAATAATTAAAATGGTATATACGGTTTCTAGGAATAGGGGTTTTATATTCTACCAAACTTATAAAAATTTCGTCCTCAAAATTAAAATTAAGCCACGATAGAATATCAATGATGGCATAAGATATAAATTAACAATGTAAATTCATACCTTCGTCTGCGAATAGGTTCGAAAAACGCTTGCGCATGTCGTCATCGCGCTCCCAAGTTGATTCTCCTGGCGCGCCATGCCTCAATGCTATGCGACCCAAGGGAATAGACTAGTTCCTCATCACTTTCTTTCGACGATCAAGGATTTCAACGGGTTGCTCTTAGTATGACAAGCTCGGCCCAATGGTGATCTCCGAATGGTCGAGAACATGACTGCTGTCTGCCACATATCGCCTGAGCTATGATACATGAAATACGTCATGTACTCCCTCAAGTGAAGGTGGTAGCGCAAGTCAATATACCACTTCTCCCACTCTCTCGAGCATGTCAAATGGTCTAATATACCTTGGACTCAACTTGCCGTTGATATCCTCAAGAAGACATGATCGCCCTCTTTGAACTCCAAGGGACGACGATGAAGGTCTGCCTACTGCTTCTATCTGTTTTGCGCTGCTCGCAAGTGTCCTTGAATCTTCTTAATTGTCTCTACGGTGTTGACCACCAACTCGGGTCCCAGAATCTGACGTTCTCTCACGTCACTCCAACACACAGGAGACCTATATTTTTTTCCATACAATGCTTCAAACGGAGCCATCTGAATACTGGCTTGATAGCTATTGTTGTAAGAAAACTCCACAAGATGTAGGTGGTCCTCCCATCATCCTCTGAAGTCTAACATGCAAGCCCTCAACATATCCTCCAATGTCTGAATAGTACGCTCCGACTGCCCATCTGTTTGCGGGTGGTAAGATGTACTGAAATTCAGACGAGTTCCAAGACTCTCTTGTATGCTCCTCCAAAAGTGAGATATAAAGCGTGAATCTCTGTCTGATACAATGCTGACTGGTATATCGTGCAATCTCATGATCTGCCTCATATATAAGTCAGCTAAAGCTTCTGTAGACTGGCCAACTCTAAAAGGTAGAAAATGGGCTGACTTGGTAAGTCAGTCCACTATTACCCAAACTGCATCTCTTCCACTTAGACTCTTGGGAAAATCCGTGACGAAGTCCATAGTGATGTGCTCCTACTTCCACTCTGGAATCGAAAGTGGTTACAATAATCATGCTGTCCTCTGGTGTTTCGCCTTTACTTGTTGACATACCAGACATTTAGCTACAAAGTGAGCTCTCTCTCTTTTTATTCTATGCCACCAAAAGTGCTGTCGTAAGTTACGATACATCTTGGTGCCTCCAGGATGAATAGAATAAATCAAACTATGAGCTTCTGTCATCAGCTCCTGTCAAATCTCTCTATTTGGAACATAAAGACGATCACCACATCGTAATATCCCATCCTCATGAATGCGCAATCCTGTCTGCTCTCCGGCCTCTGTCCTTTCCTTCAGTCTCCTGAATCTGGCATTTGTAGGCAAAGCTGCCTTAATCCTCTCTACTAATGATGATTGTACTTGCAAGTTGGCTAGTGTCCCATCTGCTCCGGATAATATCACTTCAATGCCAAGTTCTTGCAAGTCCTCCAATAGTTCTCTCTGTGCTATCAAGAAGTAAGCTGCTGGTTTCCGGCTTAACGCGTCTGCTACAACGTTAGCCTTGCATGGATGATAATGTAGCTCTATCTCAAAATCTTTTATCAACTCGAGCCATCGACGTTGCCTCATATTTAACTCCTTCTGCGTGAAGACGTACTTGAGGCTTTTGTGGTCTGTATAGATCTCCACTCGTTCCCCATATAAGTAATATCTCTATAGTTTCAGAGCAAATACAACGGCTTCAAGTTCCAAGTCATGAGTTGGATAATTCTTCTCATGTACTCGTAATTGCCTAGATGCATATGCAATCACCTTGCCATGCTGCATCAATACGCATCCCAAGCCTCTCCCTGATGCGTCACTATAGATCACATAACCTCCTGATTCTGACGTAATCGTCAATACTGGTGCTGTAGTCAGTCGCTTCTTCAACTCTTCAAAAGTGGCTTGACACTCGTCGGTCCATATAAATTCTTGATCCTTACAAGTCAAACGAGTCATAGATGCCGCTATCCTTGAAAAGTTTTCCATGAACCGTCGGTAATATCTCACAAGTCTAAGGAAACTCCTCACCTCTGGTACTGATTTAGGAATATGCCATGTCTCAATTGCGGAGATCTTCTCTGGATCAACAGAAATACCATCTCCTATAACAACATGCCCAAGAAATGAGAATCTGTCCAAGAAGAACTCATATTTGCTGAGCTTAGCATATAACTGCTCTATCCTCAAAGTCTCTAGAATAATCCGCAGATGCTTCTCGTGCTCCTCGTGGCTCTTTGAATCGACAAGTATATCATCTATGAAGATGACCATGAACTGGTCCAAGTACTGGTGGAAGACTCGATTCATCAAGTCCATGAAGATTGCTGGAGCATTGGTCAATCCAAACGGCATGACCATATCTTGTTCTGAATGCGATCTTCGGAATGTCTTACTTCTGTACCTTCACCTGATGATATCCCGATCTCAAATCTATCTTTGAGAATACCTTGGCTCCACTGAGTTGATCAAATAGGTCATCAATGTGTGGCAATAGATATTTGTTCTTCACAGTCACTGTATTCAAGGTCCTGTAGTCAATGCACATACGTACTGTCCCGTCCTTCTTTGGTACAAACAATACTGGTGCTCCCAGGGTGATGCACTTGGTCGGATGAAATCTTTCTCTTCTAGTTCTTTCAACTGTGCCTTCAGCTCATCCATTTTCTTCTTCGCCAGTCTGTAAACATGTGATGCTATAGGTTCTGCTCCGGGTGCTAGTTCAATTAAAAACTCTACATCTCTGTCTGGGGGTAGTCCTGGCAATTCCTTTGGAAAGATATCTAGAAATTCTGAAATAATAGGATGATAGACAACATCGTCTATTGTAAGATGAATACCATCTATGGCTTCTGTGGATCCTCTTGCAAACTCAAGTCCAGGCTGGCCTGGTACCTTAAAAAGAATGCTTCCTCTAAAGCAATCGAAGAAAGCATAGTACTTGCTTAGCCAATCCATTCCAAGCACAATATCAAAAGATGGCATAGGAAGGACTAATAGTTGGGCGTTCATCTCTCTGCCGCGTATCACTATAGGACCCGATCTACAAACTCGGCTAACTAGTACAACTCCTCCTCCGGTAAGAATTCTAACACAACTATCTAAAGGTGTAGAAGCAATATTGTGTTTGGCAATAAAACTAGATGATATGAATGAGTGGGTGGCTCCCGTATCAAATAATGTCACAGCCAAAAAAGTAAAAGCAAGAGTAATACCTGCTATGACATCTACCTCATGATCCATGTCATCTACCTCCAATGCAAAAGCTCGTCAGTTCCTCTGCGGCTGTCCATGTCCGGCCCTCATATACTGCTCCTTCTGGGTAGGTAGCGGTGATCCTTTCTAAAATCCTGCTGCTGCTGGGGGTCAAGGTGCTCCCGGTCCAGTCATCTGCTAAGTTGGTTTTGGTGCTGGAAGCGCTAGTCTCTGTGCTGGCGGTGGTAGTGTCAATGTCTGTTATTTTTGACAGTCTTTTGCTAAATGCTGTCCGAAACCACATCGTAAGAACTGTCCTAAGCGGCCTCGACAATCTCTTAAAATGTGTTCGATTTTCCCACAATAATTATATTGGGATTTCTCCAGAATCTGGTATAGTCCGGCTCTGTGTTGGTGATACTGCTGTGCCAAGGGACGTCTGATAGGTCCTCCCTATTGTGTCCTTTCCGGTCCCTGCTGTGTCCTTGCTGATCCTTGTTGTGTCCTCAGCTGACCTCCCTTTCCTCTGCTGATGGTTTCTTGTAATTTGGCTTCTGTCAGTAGTTCAGGCATAAGAGACTCGGGACTGCGAGCTTGTATAATATTGTAGCTCTTGGGTCAGTCCTCGATGAAACCTCTTAGCCTTGGCCAAGTCATCTAGTATCAGAGCAGCGCCATATTTGCTGAGTCAACTAAACTCGGCATCATACTCATCCACTGTTTGGTTTCCCTGCTCCAAGTGAAGAAACTGATCGTATAATGTATCTCTGATGGTGTCCGGGAAGTACTTTCTCTCGAAGCACTCCAAGAACTGCTCCCAAGTCTGGTATGTACCCAACCGGCGCTCCATGGATTTCCACTAGTGATGAGCATTACCATCTAGAAGCGTTCGTATACCCGTCATCCATAGGTCCGTAGGTAACTACGATGCCTCCAATAGCTTCTGCGTGTGAGTGATCCAGTTGGTCGTCTCCTCTGGGCTCTCAGTGCCCTTGTACTGCCTCAGACCCATCTGAATAAAGTCCTTTACTGATCCACTCTAGCTCGAGGTACTGGAGCTAGTGCTTGGGCTGGTATAGTAGCCTGTGCAGCCATCCTCTCAAGTGCTGCCAAAAATTCTTGCCTCTGCTCGGCTGCCTGCTGTCTCTGTTCCTGCATCATCATCTGAAAGAATTGGAACATCGGCGCTTGGCCATCTTGCGGTACTAGAAAAGTTGGAAGGTTTCCAATAGGTGAAGCGGGATGATGAGATGGAACTGGAGTGTGAGTCTGTCTATCTGGCCCCAGAAGCCTATGAATCATTGGGGTCCCTCCTTGAGTCTGACCATTGTCTCCAGAAGCTGTGTCGCCATCGACGGCAGTACATCCATTTTGCATATCCATCTCTCTGCATGTGATATACGAAACGATTAGAAGAAGTACAGGAATCAAACAGGATGCAAGTATTAAATAGGAAGGATGAGTTTCAGTCAAGCGTGGATAAGATTCTTATACTCTATTCCTATACACAAGCTTGTTCGGTACAGTTACGTAACTGAGATAATATATTCTCGACCTGCATGGGCCACCACCAAAAATATGTCACACCCCAGTCCCAAAATACGTAGGACTAGGAATACATAACATGCCAGCCGTATGTATACGAACTCCAATATATGGAAAGCATATACACACGTACGCTGTACATGAATATCCAATCCACAATAGTAATATACTGTCACAACAAGTCACACGTAAATCTATATCTCATCCACAGTAATAAATAATAGATAAATGGAAATCAATACTGAATATCAATAAGCAGTCTCAAAGTATGATAGTCGGATGGAAACAAATCCACTGCAAATTGACTATAATAAAATACTAAAGAGAGAAGAGAATAAACTCCAATATATGAATAAATATCTCGAAAAGAATAGCAACTAGAATCTCTAAACAGCTGCAATGAATCACATATAATCCAAAGGTAAGATCTCCTCAGACTGATAGATAGCGTCAGGTCCAGGTCCATACTCCTGCGGATAGTCCTTCTCATCTATGCCTGGAAAGGTACCAGGTCCTCAGAGGGACATAACAAGATACATATAAATATGCCAATAAAGTACTGAGATGTAAACATCCATTGGGGTCGCCTAACCATCTATGTGAATACAGTTTGAGAACAACTTTCCACCAAGTGGGCTATCTGGCTGAAAACTGGGATTGGCATGACTCTCTCGGAGAATCAGGGGCCTCAAAGCATGTCGTCTTTTGAACGACAGAGGCCGCCAAGTAGTATAGGGGTCATCACCGACCGTATCTCCAGCGGAGCTTCCGGGTTACAGAAGAAAAAAGTATAAAGGAGCCAAAATGCCTTTCTTGTTGTTCTCTCTACCCAATGCTCTAAGCATGTCATATCCATGACATGATAATACCTCTAATAACTGCATGGTCTACTAGCATACAAAGTTTCTATCGGCAGTTATCTCTATCCGTCGTACGACCTGTACGTACCAGTGGCCAGCCGAGTACGCAAGTCCGTATCCTACATGTGACTCACACTCGTGTAAGAATAGTGTCATGGCCAATGAAATATAAATGCCTCATGAAGATGGGGTAGTCTCGTAAAGTAGGTCTAATGCATATACATAAATAAAAATATAGTATGACGACACCGTCGTTGCACCCAAGTTTCCTTTATATAGCAGTTAAAACAAATAAACTAAAATAAGCAGAAATAAATATGCATGCCTCATATGGAATGTAAATACAGTACAATGTCAAGGTATACTTGCCTGGCAAGAAATCTGTAAAGTGTACGCGCCCAAATATTAAGGACACGAAATTAGAAACTAATGGCCTCCGAACGAACATCTCCGGATGCTGAAATAGACATCACCAACGTTTTCGGAATGAGCAAAATAGCTAAAAAGTACTTCTCTTTCGTCCAATTTGGACACAGAGGCAAAACAAAAATTTCAGATAAAAGTGGGGTCCACGTATGGCCCACTTTGTACCGAAAAGCGTGCCAAGGGTAACAGTCTCTAAATGGGATAAATTATAGGTCAAACAACCCTAAATGTTAATACGAACCTAACGGTATGTCCAAATATGGATTTCAATTGGCCGAATATAATTTTGCCCAAAAAGTCAACCGTGGGGCCCGTCAATTGACGACTTGGTCAATTGTCTCAGAATTGCATAAAATTGGGTCACAGGACCAGCACATTATCACGAGTCCAGTGGCACAAGTTTTGTCGTAATCTGACGAGCATGCACAAAATGCGCACGACTTTCGCAATAGTTACGATACGGGGTGTGTCCGCGGATACGGCCCGATTTTGACGCACACACGCATCCGAATCAGTTTTTGTGAACTTTTACATGTTCGGGTACGCTGTGCGCACCGTTTAATATACTTGGTACACGGCGGGATGGTCCCGTTTGGCGAAGCGCGCTCCGTTTCACAACTTTTAGAAATCTGGGAAAAGTGTGTTCGTGGGGTTTTTCAACGAATTTAATTCTGCCTACAGTAGTTAATAATCGAGGGTTATATAACAAAAATTAAACTAGGTTAAGTGGTCTACGCATACCAAAAAGAATTATCGAATTCGGATCTCTATGGTGGGAGATACGAACTCGGAAACATGGGTGATCACCGCAGTTTTCTGCGATCCCAGAATTTAGTCTATTTCTGCCAACTTTGGCGCTATTTTCGTCTATAGTTATGCGTTGTTCGAGGTCTACTATCACACAGATATGGAAGAGGGTTAAGGGGTAAGCAGACCGGTGAAGATGGGGTAGCGTTTGGTTGAGCGAGGCGACGGAAAACAACTCCAGAACACAGGTACCTCGCTGCGAAAATCTACAGTGTGCGAGGTGCGCGGGGTCGCGGTCGTCGGGATTGGTTTGGACGGCCTGGCGGGATTGTCCGGCTGTGGCGGCGGCGCTCCTTAAGTTTAAATGGGAAGAGGAAGAGTTTAGATGTTCTAGGGTTAGGATTTTATTGAAATATATATATATATATATATATATATATATATATATATATATATATATATATATATATATATATATGTTTATGAAAGGGAGAGAGAGAAGGGGGGTTCGGTCGGGTTGCTAAAGGAAGGGGGTCTGGGTTTGCTAACAATGGGCGGCTGCTGTGGGGTTTGCATGCATGGGGCGGGTTGGCTCACAAGGGGGCTGTGCTTCACTGCTACAAAGGGGCCAGCGGTTTCTTATTTACTAAGGGGTAGGTGGGTTGGTAGTATATGGGTAGTAATAGTATTAGTTATTAATAGTTTTCTTTTTCTTTTTCTAATCTTTTTCTTTTATAGTTCCCTTTAAATATATATGTATATATATATAAATATATATATATACACGTATATACTCATAGAAAAATTCTAGAATTATACTAATACATACCATTAAGCTAGCAACTGCTCAAGGGGTCTCCTACATGAAATACATTCGAAAAAATTTCTAATGGTCCCATAAATCCTCTAAGTTCACCAACACCTAAAATAAAAATTAATAAAAATCTATTTATCCTAATTAACTACTAATTACTATAATTAAATTAATAATTAATAATTAAAAGGGTATATACGGTTTCTAGGAATATGGGGTTTTATAGGGTGGAGGCGGCCAGGGGGTGGTGGCGGTGGCAAAGTCGGTGGAGGAGGGGGTGAGGGCGGTGGTAGAGGCGGTAGCAGTGGTCTGTGGTGGCGGTGGTTACTGTGGGGGAGGTCGGAGGTGAGTGAGGAGGTGATGGAGCGGATATTGGTGATAATGGTGTGGGTGGTGCTGGCGGTGGTGCAGCGACGGTTGGTGGCGGCATGGGGTGGCTGAGTGAAGGGCGGTTGGAGGGGAAGTTGAGGCAGGGGTGGCCGGCAGTGGGGATAGCTATGGTGGGTTTGAGGGAGGAGTCGGGTGAGAGGGGGGGTGTATTTATAGGGTTGGGAAGGTTTAGGGTTTAGGTGTGAACACTTGGAAGTGGTTGTAGGCTACATTCAATGCATGCACATGCACTGAATGTAGACCTAAAATAAAATAAAGGGTGGAGAATTCTCCATGTGTCCCCTCCAATGGGAGGTGGACACCTCACCCTCCAATTTTGCACACAAGTCCTTGTAAATTCATAAATTGCACTAAAGCCCTTATAAATTGGGAAATTGCACAATTATAAAATTGTATGAGAAAAATACCTCATTTATAGGGGTGATATAATGTGCTAAAATGGGGGTTGGTGTTTAGTAAGAGTCTTGAGGGTGTGAGGGTGAGCTTGGGTAGGAGTTAGGTCTAGTTTTGGGTGATGCTGGTCATCGTATTAATTTAATTAAAAATTAATGCGCAAGATGTTCTCTAATTAATAGGAAATATACAGGGTTAAAATTTGGTGAAGTGCAAGTATCCTAGACGTAATATACTTAAAATAGAATAATAACATAATTTGGATTGGACAAAACGGGTTGCTGTTGGTCTCCAATTTCGATTGGAACGGACAAAGAATGCAAGATTGGAATTAATTAAATTTTAGCACGGACGTTTGTAATAATTTTTGTGCGACTAAAATGAGGCACAAAACAGAGTATTTATGAGTTACACAAGGTTTAGAATAGTAGACTGGTATGTCTAGGAAAAGTATATAAAATTTGTTTGAGGGTAACAGTCAGTGTAGTGCTCTAAATATCGAGGTAATGGTAAGGTACACTAAGTAATATAAAATATTGCGTAATAATTTAAAATACTGAAATTAATTCCTAATTGGCTCTAAATTAATCCTAATCTCTCTATCTAAGCTAAGTGAACCTAAATTTGGTCGAAGGGGTTTACACAAGTCTAAAATTATAATTATAAATAATATGAAGAGCTAACTACTCATCTACGTGTCACGCTCCAGTCCCAAAATACCGTGGGATCAGACACGTGGCAGTGGCCAGCAGTACGCACCGATGGACAAACCCAATTTAATGGATCCATCAGGGCATACTTAAGCTGTAAAATCAAGTCTACGACAAAATGGCATAACTAATCTCATCCACACAAGATATAAAATATGATCCACAGAATAAATAAGGAATATAAATCATCAATGCGTCTCAACAAAGTACTTCGGGGAACAACCCGATAAATATCTA
The DNA here is from genome assembly GCA_036927795.1 of Iris macrosiphon. Classification (NCBI taxonomy): domain Eukaryota; kingdom Viridiplantae; phylum Streptophyta; class Magnoliopsida; order Asparagales; family Iridaceae; genus Iris; species Iris macrosiphon. The sequence continues at coordinate 3,271,437 of JAYESA010000006.1, forward strand.
GTACAATGGTTCAACAGACCAGAATATAAAAGACTGAAATAAATAAATAAATACTGAGCATGAAACAGGGATGCTCAGGCAAAGTCTTCTGCTAACACCTCGTCCTCGGGTGTTGGTCCAGCTCCTGCTCCGGTCCCGTATATCTCGGGATAAACCTCGTCTGCAAAATCTGGGAACAAAAATCTGGATCCAGGTCCTCAGGGGACATAGCAAGGTACAAGAAAGCTCATGCCAATAAATAAGTAAGCAGTGCAGCAATAATAAATAAATACAGCAATAGGGTAAATATGTAACCATCTAAGTGCAATGCAAGTGAGAGCATCACTAGTCTCAGGCTGAGCCACTACAAGCTCTGTGTCGGGGAGCCGGTAGCGGTAATAATCGGTAATGTGTCTAGCTCTGCTCCGAGAGTCTACGACCTCACAATAGTAGAAAATATATATATAAACAGCCTGTAGCCTGTGTGTCTCTCCCCACCCAATGAAATCACACGTCTCATGTCCATGACACGCAGGATCATAGCTAATGCAACCAGTCATACAATATCTAAGAATATAATATCCATGTCCAGTATCCTATACAGAATTACCACGAATATCTCGGGAAGATCCTGTTTCATGAATGGTGTCAAGTGTCCTGGGTCAAGGTGTCACGCCCCGATCTCCCGCAGGCAATCGGCCGTTCCCGCTAGGCGGGAATCACCCTCGCCAGCGCTCCCGCGGAACGATCGCTTAACCCATCCGGGCGTGATGCCGCACGAGCGTGATCCACGCCCGTGCAAGGCCATGGTTCGTTGGCTGGCGGCAAGAGTTCTAAGCCACAGAGTCGCACAGATTGTCCGAGTGTAGCGGAGTCATGAACGCATAGGCGATCGGTAACAGGTTCACTGAGTCGACAAATATAGCGGAAGCATTGAAACAAGTAAAGTAATCTCCTTATTGATATGAACAAGTATTACAGGCGGCGTATAGCCGAGATTACAAGTCGCTCAAGCCTCTCTCTCTGAAACAGTAAAAGCGTGCCAAGTGGCTACAATTATGGAATGATTGTACAGGCGATGGTCGGGCGATGTTCACAACTTATGTCTTGTATAAGCGCTTCAGTCCCGGACGCACCGTTGCAAGGCTTCAGAGGGAACTCCTGGCCTTAGCACGCACGAAGGAGGCATCCGCACCGCACGAGGTTCTCCCGCACCCTGCATATCAAACTGGTGGATTATCAGTACATTGAATGCACTGGTGGGGAAGCTACTCGCCCGCTCGACAAATCCAAACACGTAATACAGGTTCCGTGCACAACTATTAAGTTGTCTTTCTAGTTGCCTTAGGATCAGTTTCATGCAAATATTGAATAGCCTAACTCGTGTCGGCAGTGCGCCGTGCGATATGAGAGGAAACACGGCGAGACTTACCAACTTACCATTTCTCCTTCCCTGTCCAAGGCAAACATGATTAATTCAAGCAGGGGCATGTATAAACATTCAGGAGGCAAGCATACGCATACACGAAGGGTCGTTTAAACATGATCGTTCAGGTGTTCAGTTTATTTGTTTCATACGATATAGTATCTCGCACGCGGATAGCCGCTAAGCGAGGATGAATGGTTTATCTTTCGTTTACAAACAAGCATGCAACAAGTTAAGTACAAGGTGATCACTGGCGTATGCCATAATGGATACTAGTCTGTGATGAAGATGGTTTGCTACGTGCAAGAACGTTAGGCGCTGCATACCACCCTGTCCTAGTACGTGAGACTAAACGTTAGTTCCGTCCGGAGCCGGAACGGTGCCAGTGCCCCAGCAGCCGCCCGCAGGAACTATACCTTGTGCACAAGTTGTCCGTGATCGAACAATAACATTCGTTCGCCCGAAGGCTACGTGATTATCACCCGTAGGCTACGTGCGCCCGTAGGCTACGTGACTATCGCCCGTAGGCTACGTGAATATCGCCCGTAGGCTACGTGCGCCCGTAGGCTACGTGATTATCGCCCGGAGGCTACGTGAGTACAAGACAAGCAGTAGCATGATTCATTTATATTGCATCTACGTTCCATTCATGCGTTCAGGATTGCTTAAACATTGCACAATATAATAACGTTAGACATTCATAAGCAGACAAGCATGCGTTTCTAAGGGACATAAGCAGGGATGTTGCTCGGACCCGAAGGTAAGCCGAGAGTTGAAACCGTTAAGGGACTTAGCATGCGAGTGTCTGAATATAAGCAGTATTTCAATTTCTATGTTCTAGCAAGCAATACAAGTTGGGATTATTCCCTTAGCTAGGTGCGTTAGATTTATTAGCATGCAGGGGGTGATTCACCTAGCGACTAGCATGATCATTCCAGATTTTATGTGTGCTGGCTAAGCAAAGACAAGTTCAACGTAGCCACCCACCTTAGCGATGATTCGCCTCGGTAGAGCGATACGTCTGAGCGAGCCTCTGAAAGTCCAAGCCGGATTCCTGTAGGGACAAGTCTGGATATCCTTTGCTTCTTGATCGAGGCAAAGCAGGTCGGGACAGCTGTACTATTGCCGATTGAGACGGCAGTCCGCTTGAGCGGAACGGAGTATTACACAAGGTGTACTTGGTAAGACAAGTACGAGAAGATAAAGTGTCAAGAATTTCCATCTCTAGATGACAGTACCCAACATCGCGTACGGTGTTGGCACCCGACTGATAATCGGACGCTAAGTACGTCACACGGTCCTAGGTTAAGCATGCACAATAATATAATGAAGCAAGGAAAATATATAACAATACTGTAGAGTTTGGCAAGGTACACTTGCCTGTGGTATGAATATCAAAAGCTATCCCTGTATCCGTGGATCCGGTGGGTACTCCTCCAAAAGCTGTAATAAACATCACCAACAGTCTCAGATGATGTCAAATAGCTAGAAACGCCTGTCCTTATGTCCAATTTGGACACAGGGGCAAAAAGGTCATTTCCGGGCCAAAGCAGGGTCCACATGGGGGCCACTTTGTACCGAAAAGCGTGTCAGGGTCAAAGGTCTCCAACTTCCTCAAACTCAGTGTCCACAAGTCAAGAACGATGATACGAACCCAACAGAAGTTCCAGAATTGGATTCCGATGAGCCGATCACAAAATCGCCCGTCAAGTGGAGCCTGTGGGGCCCACGATACGCGATTCTGTCAATGTTCTCAGAATCAGACCAAACTTGGGTCACAGGACCAGCGTATTACTACGAGTCCGATGGCGCAAGTTTCGTCTTGATCCGAAGTGTGTACACGAAGTTACAGCGTGTTCCAGAAAAGTCGGATACGGGGTGTCGACGGCGGATACGCGTTGATTCCGGTGTGCATGCACATCCGAATTGACTTCTGCAAAATCCCACACGACCGTATCAACGACGCGCACATTTCAGAAAAGACTGTGTGCGACCAAGTCGTCCCGTTTGGCGGAGCGCACTCAGTTCCGGGGTGAAATGGGGTATTGTTTTTCCTGTTTTTGGATCGCGGTGTGCGATCATCACAGGACGCGATGCACCGAGCGAGTTACACGGGCATCGAGAGGGTCACACAGTCTACACATATTAACTGACAGAATTAAAAACGGAGTTACGTGGTGAGAGAAATCGGTACCTGAACAGGGCTCTGTGAATCTGTTTTTCACGTGTCCGAGAGTCCAATTTCGTGTCCTGCGACCAAGTTGCTGTGTCCTGTCGTCCAGACTAGGGTGCTGCCGGAGAACCGCCGGAGAGGGGCTGCTCTGGTCGGCGAGGGGAGGCTCGCCAGGCGGAGCAGAGGTGGCTCGCCTGGGCGCTGCGGCGGAGACGGCTCGGCAACCGACCGGAGGGAATTCGAGGGTTCTGGGTCAGGGCGGCCCGACTGCGATGCCGAGGGATTGAAGGAGGAACGTCGGGGTCGGTTGCTGGGCTAGGCGGCTGCTCCGCGACGACAGACGGAGCGAGTTCAGCGTCGTCGGCGGCTGTGCTCGGAGAGATCGACTGGCCTGGCCGGTCGATGGGGGAGGTTGCTGATGCTATCCGGTCTCGGGGACGACCGGGGTCGGTTCAGCGTGGGGGATCTCGGCGACTGAGGTCGGGCACATGGGAGTCGGCGGAAGAGAGGGGACGGCTGCCTGGATGTCGAGGTGATGGCTTTATAGTCGCTACTATAGCACAGGCGGCTAGGGTTCCAAGGGATTTCGGGTAGGGTTTGGCTCTGGTCCGACCCGACCCGGTCCAAGTTGCTAGTTTGGTTCGGGGTTTGCTTGGGTCTAGCTCGGTTTAACTAGCCAATAGTTTATAGGTCCCAAAATACATTTCCGGGATCCAATAAATTCTCCGAAAAATACTCTGCGTCCGGTTTTCCATTTTACACCATAAAATCTTAGTTCCATAATATTTTAACACCATCTAGCAACACTTAAAATTCTTTAAATCACAATCACTTTTGTTTTAAATTCCAGAAAAATACCAAAAATTCGGAGTAACTCATCTTAAAATTATTCTCAAAAATCAGGGTATTTACAATCTACCCTCCTTAAGAGGATTGCGTCCTTGCAATCAAAGAATAAGCTACTAAGAAAGAACTATAAAATACAAGGTTGCTTAGTTTACAACTGCCTCCTCGAACAAGTGGGGGTAACGCTGGCGCATACTATCTTCTCGTTCCCAGGTTGATTCGCCAGGAGAATGATGTTTCCAAGCTACACGAACCAGTCTGATTGTCTGTCCCCGCAATGTCTTCGCACTGATGTCGAGGATGCCAATTGGTTGTTCTTCATATCTCAAACTTGGGCCTACTGCGATCTCTGAATGATCAACTACGTGACTTGGGTCGGTCACGTACCTTCACAGCTGTGAGACGTGGAACACGTCATGCACTCCCTCTAAGGATGGTGGTAATGTAAGACGATAAGCCACCTCACCAATGCGCTCTAGAATATCAAATGGCCCAATATACCTTGGGCTCAACTTGCCTCTGCTCCCAAATCGAATAGTTCTACGGGTGGGCAAAATCCTCAAGAACACGTGCTCTCCTTCCTTGAACTCTAGGGAACGTCTGTGCGTATCTGCCCAATGCTTCTGTCTGTCTTGAGCTGCTCGAAGATGATTCTGGATCTATTTCACTTTCTCCACTATCTGTGTTACCAATTCTGGACCCAGTATTTGACGTTCACCAACGTCACTCCAACATACAGGCGAGCTGTACTTCCTTCCGTATAATGCCTCGAATGATGCTATCTGAATGTTGGCCTGATAACTGTTATTGTAGGAGAACTCCACTAAGTGCAAATGATCTTCCCAAGATCCTCCAAAGTCTAGCATACATGATCGCAACATATCCTCCAAGATCTGAATGGTGCGCTCCGATTGGCCATCTGTCTGCGGGTGGTAGGCTGTACTGAATTTGAGTCTGGTGCCCAGAATCTCTTGCATGCTTTGCCAGAAATGAGATGTAAATCTCGAATCTCGATCCGATACAATACTAACCGGCACTCCATGTAATTTGACGATTTATCGCATATACATGTCGGCTAGTACCTCTGTGGACTGTCCAACTCTAAATGGCAAGAAGTGTGCCGATTTAGTGAGTCGATCCACTATAACCCATACTGCGACTCTTCTGCTGGGGCTCCTCGGAAATCCGGTGACAAAATCCATCGTGATATGCTCCCACTTCCATTCTGGTATAGGCAGCGGCTGTAACATACCTGCAGTCCTCTGATGTTCGGCCTTTAATTGTTGACAGACTAAACATTTGGCCACAAATCTTACAATCTCCCTTTTCATTCCATGCCACCAATAATACTGCCTCAAGTCTCGGTACATCTTGGTTCCTCCTGGGTGAACAGAGTACATAGAGCTATGTGCTTCAGTCATTAACTCTTGTCTCAATTCTCCATTTGGAACATACAAGCGATTTCCAAACCTCAATGCCCCGTCTTCGTGTATGCGAAGTCCTGTCTGCATGCCTGCTTCTGTCCTCTCTTTGAGTCTTCAGAATCTAGCATCGGTGGGCAATGCCTCCTTAATCTTCTCCACGAGTGATGACTTAACTTCAAGATTAGCCATCAAGCCACTCTGTCCTGGTAGAACAACCTCTATCTGAAGTTCCTGTAGATCTTTTAATAACTCGGGCTGCATCATCAAGAAATAAGCCGTAGGCTTCCTGCTCAGTGCGTCTGCTACGACATTCGCCTTTCCCGGATGATACTGCAGATCTATGTCAAAATCTACCATCAATTCCAGCCAACGCCTCTGCCTCATGTTAAGCTCCTTCTGAGTATATACATACTTCAAACTTTTGTGATCTGTAAAGATGTCTACTTTCTCACCATAAAGGTAGTGCCTCCAAATCTTCAATGCAAATATAACTGCTGCTAACTCCAGATCGTGTGTTGGATAGTTCTTCTCGTAGACCTTCAACTGTCTTGATGCATAAGCAATGACTTTCCCATGTTGCATCAAAACACATCCTAATCCACTGCCTGATGCATCACTGTAAACAACAAAACCTCCTGACCCTGAAGGAAGAGTCAAGACAGGCGCTGTTGTTAATCTTCTCTTCAATTCTTCGAAGGCCTTCTGACAGTCTTCTGTCCATATAAACTCCTGGTCTTTACGTGTCAGCTTCGTCATTGGTTCTGCAATCCTCAAAATTTTTTCTACAAACCTTCGGTAATATCCCGCCAGTCCGAGAAAACTTCTCACTTCTGCCACTGATGTGGGTGTAGGCCAAGTCTCTATTGCCGCAACTTTCTCTGGATCCACTGAAAGTCCTTCTCCTGAGATGATATGTCCCAAGAAAGGCACTTTGTCCATACAGAACTCACACTTACTGAGTTTGGCGTATAACTTCTCCTGCCTCAAGGTCTCTAACACGATTCTGAGATGCTCCTCGTGCTCTTCGTGGCTCTTGGAATATATGAGGATGTCATCAATGAACACAACCACAAATTTATCCAAGAACTGATGGAAGACTCTGTTCATTAAACTCATAAATACTGTTGGCGCATTGGTTAAACCAAACGGCATCACCAAGAACTCATAATGTCCATACTTGGTCCTGAAAGCTGTCTTCGGGATGTCTTCCTTCCTTAATTTGATCTGATGGTAGCCGGATCGAAGGTCAATCTTCGAGAATACCCTAGCACCACTCAATTGATCGAATAGATCATCAATGTGTGGTAAGGGATACCTGTTCTTGATGGTCACAGCATTTAGTGCCCGGTAGTCAATGCATAACCGTACTGTTCCATCCTTCTTCGGCACAAATAATATGGGTGCTCCCCAAGGTGATACACTGGGCCGAATGAAACCCTTCTCCAGAAGGTCGTCAACCTGTTCTTTCAACTCCACTAACTCCTTAGGTGCTAGCCGATATACTGATGAAGTGATAGGCTCTGCTCCTGGAGTTAAGTCTATTGTGAATTCTATTTCCCGATCAGGCGGTAAACCTGGAAGATCATCAGGAAATACATCTACAAACTCTAATATAACTCTTGGGTAACCTGTCTCTCCTTCTACAGATAGTACCCTAAGAGTAGGCTGAACTCCTTGCTCTACTGCTCCTCGAAGAAACTCAAATTCTGGATGTCCAGGCGGTCTAAATATAACCCGCCCAAGTCGGCAATCAAGAGTCACATGATACTGACTTAACAAGTCCATACCAAGTACAATATCATAGTCAGGCATGGAAAAGATTAGGAATTGAGCTCGCATTTCTCGGCCACAAACTACTACAGAACATGATCTACAGACGTCACTAACCGGAATAATTCCACCTCCCGTAAGAATCTTCTTCATCTTCGGAAGGGGTGCGGTAGCTACTCTATGGGTGGCTACAAAGCTAGCTGCTATAAACGAATGCGATGCTCCAGAATCAAATAATGCTACAGCTGGTAATGAAGCTACTAAAATAGTACATGCGATGACCTCGCCTGCAGTAGCTTCCTCCTCAACAGCTAATGTGAATGCCTGGACTCGTCCTTGAGCTGGACCTCTCTGCTGGTGCTGAGTCTACTGAAATAGAGCTGCCTGCGGTGCCAGTGGTGGTCTCTGCTGATTTCCTCCTGGGGCTGGTGGCCTGACGCCTCCAACTCCTGCCTGCTGTGCTTCTACGGCTGGATAAGCTGGTCGTGGAGCAGGTAAAGCTAGTCTCGGTGCTCCCTCTCTGCGCTCGGAACAGTCCCTGGAAAAGTACTGGTTGGATCCGCAGCTCAGACATAGTCCCAACTTACGTCTGCATTCTCTCTCAATGTGTCCTACCTTGCCGCAGTGGTGACAAGTAGGGAGAGATATGGCCCTATGTGCTGTCCTCTCGGGCATACTCCTCTGGGTCCGTTTTGCTGAATCCCCATGTGCTGTCCTGGATGGTGCTGAGTTGTTAGGCCTCTTCAGGTTTGACTCTCTTCTGGTGAAGCGCTCCATGCGTCGTGCTGCTGCGAGAACGTCGGTGTAAGATGTGGGCACGACCGATCCAATCAATCTCTGGAGCTCGAACTTCAGTCCGTCAAAGAACTTCTCAGCTTTCTCTTCCTCTGTCGCAATCAAGGTCGGGGCAAAGCGACTGAGGGGAATAAATTCTGCATTGTATTCTTCTACTGTCATATTGCCTTGGATAAGGCGGTTGAATCTGTCTCTGAGCTCTAATCGTGCTACTGCGGGAATATACATCTCTTTGAAGAGTCTGGAGAACTCTTTCCAAGTGACTCGGTCCTGCCCGAGCCTCCTCTCCTTTGCTAACCACCAGTGATGTGCATTCTCAGTTAACTGCATTCTGACTGCAGTCATCCACTTCTCTCTCGGAAGTTCAGCGGCTTCCAACTGATGCTGAATGCTTGTGAGCCATTCATGAACTTCTGTTGGCCCCTCTTTACCAGAAAATGTACGAGGCTTGAGATGACGGAAGTCGGTGATAGATCCCGTCGCTGTTCGCCTCGCTGGTGGATTTGTCTGCTCCAATGCGGATACCAGGCTGGTCCTCAGATACTCTGCCTCCTGGCGATGGGCTTCTTGCTGAATCTGCTGCTGGGCTTGCATCATGGCATACATTATCTGGAACATCTGTTGCCCGTCCATGGCTTGTCCGGGCGGGAAAACTGGCATCTGGGGAGTGAACTGTGGTGGAGGTGGGATGTCATCTCTCCGTAACCTTGGATTAGGCTGTCCGGTTTGATCGCTCTGCGATGCTTGTCCTCCATTTCCTGGAGTCACTCCGTCTCCACAAGTAACCACAGCATCATGTGGTGTATCTAAAGAAATCTCGTCTCCGTTCCTGTGATCCATTACTCTGCAATCAAAGGATAAACGATAAGAACGCTCAGAGGAATCAATACAGGATGCAGTTCAAGTAACAAATTTCGAGTTCGATATAGAGTACAATAATGGTTTAGATCATGGATGAGATCCTATAACTTATCCTATTCTTAGGGCAGGCTGGTTCGGTCCCTAAATTGAAACCGAACAAATTAGTCGTTGACCTGCATGGGCCACCACAAAAACCATGTCACGCCCCAGTCCCAAAATACCGTGGGACCAGACACGTGGCAGTGGCCAGCAGTACGCACCGATGGACAAACCCAATTTAATGGATCCATCAGGGCATACTTAAGCTGTAAAATCAAGTCTACGACAACATGGCACAACTAATCTCATCCACACAAGATATAAAATATGATCCACAGAATAAATAAGGAATGTAAATCATCAATGCGTCTCAATAAAGTACTTCGGGGAATAACCCGATAAATATCTAGTACAATGGTTCAACAGACCAGAATATAAAAGACTGAAATAAATAAATAAATACTGAGCATGAAACAGGGATGCTCAGGCAAAGTCTTCAGCTAACACCTCGTCCTCGGGTGTCGGTCCAGCTCCTGTTCCGGTCCCGTATATCTCGGGATAAACCTCGTCTACAAAATCTGGGGACAAAAATCCGGATCCAGGTCCTCAGGGGACATAGCAAGGTACAAGAAATCTCATGCCAATAAATAAGTAAGCAGTGCAGCTATAATAAATAAATACAGCAATAGGGTAAATATGTAACCATCTAAGTGCAATGCAAGTGAGAGCATCACTAGTCTCAGGCTGAGCCACTACAAGCTCTGTGTCGGGGAGCCGGTAGCGGTAATAACCGGTAATGTGTCTAGCTCTGCTCCGAGAGCCTACGACCTCACAATAGTAGAAGATATATATATAAACAGCCTGTAGCCTGTGTGTCTCTTCCCACCCAATAAAATCACACGTCTCATGTCCATGACACGCAGGATCATAGCTAATACAACCAGTCATACAATATCTAAGAATATAATATCCATGTCCAGTATCCTATACAGAATCACCACGAATATCTCGGGAAGATCCTGTTTCATGAATGGTGTCAAGTGTCCTGGGTCAAGGTGTACTTGGTAAGACAAGTACGAGAAGATAAAGTGTCACGAATGTCCATCTCTAGATGACAGTACCCAACATCGCGTACGGTATTGGCACCCGACTGATAATCGGACGCTAAGTATGTCACACAGTCCTAGGTTAAGCATGCATAGCAATATAATGAAGCAAAGAAAATATATAACAATACTGCAGAGTTTGGCAAGGTACACTTGCCTGTGGTATGAATATCAAAAGCTATCCCTGTATCCGTGGATCCGGTGGGTACTCCCCCAAAAACTGTAATAAACATCACCAACAGTCTCAGATGATGTCAAATAGCTAGAAACGCCTGTCCTTACGTCCAATTTGGACACAGGGGCAAAAAGGTCATTTCTGGGCCAAAACAGGGTCCACATGGGGGCCACTTTGTACCGAAAAGCGTGTCAGGGTCAAAGGTCTCCAACTTCCTCAAACTCAGTGTCCACAAGTCAGGAACGATGATACAAATCCAACGGAACTTCCAGAATTGGATTCCGATGAGCCGATCACAAAATCGCCCGTCAAGTGGAGCTTGTAGGGCCCACGATACGCGATTCTGTCAATGTTCTCAGAATCAGACCAAACTTGGGTCACAGGACCAGCGTATTACTACGAGTCCGATGGCACAAGTTTTGTCTCGATCCGACGTGTGTACACGAAGTTACAGCGTGTTCTAGAAAAGTCGGATACGGGATGTCGACGGCGGATACGCGTTGATTCCGGTGTGCACGCACATCCGAATCGACTTCTGTGAAATCCCACACGACCGTATCAACGACGCGCACATTTCAGTAAAGACCGCGTGCGACCAAGTCGTCCCGTTTAGCGGGGCGCACTCAGTTCCGGGGTAAAATGGGGTATTGTTTTTCCTGTTTTTGGATCGCGGTGTACGATCACCACAGGACGCGATGCACCGAGCGAGTTGCACGGACACCGAGAGGGTCACACAGTCTACACATAGCAACTGACGGAATTGAAAACGGAGTTACGTGGTGAGAGAAATCGGTACCTGAACAGGGCTCTGTGAATCTATTTTTGACGTGTCCGAGAGTCCAATTTCGTATCCTGCGACCGAGTTGCTGTGTCCTGTCGTCCAGACTAGGGTGCTGCCGGAGAACCGCCGGAGAGGGGCTGCTCTGGTCGGCGAGGGGAGGCTCGCCAGGCGGAGCAGAGGTGGCTCGCCTGGGCGCTGCGGCGGAGACAGCTCGGCAGCCGACCGGAGGGAATTCGAGGGTTCTAGGTCGGGGCGGCCCGACTGCGATGCCGAGGGGTTGAAGGGGGAACGTCGGGGTCGGTTGCTGGGCTAGGCGGCTGCTCCGCAACGACGGACGGAGCGAGTTCAGCGTCGTCGGCGGCTGTGCTCGGAGAGATCGACTGGCCTGGCCGGTCGATGGGGGAGGTTGCTGATGCTATCCGGTCTCGGGGACGACCGGGTTCGGTTCAGCGTGGGGGATCTCGGCGGCTGAGGTCGGGCACAGGGGAGTCGGCGGAAGAGAGGGGACGGCGGCCTGGATGTCGAGGTGATGGCTTTATAGCCGCTACTATAGCACAGGCGGCTAGGGTTCCAAGGGATTTCGGGTAGGGTTTGGCTCTGGTCCGACCCGACCCGGTCCAAGTTGCTAGTTTGGTTCGGGGTTTGCTTGGGTCTAGCTCGGTTTAACTAGCCAATAGTTTATAGGTCCCAAAATATATTTCCGGGATCCAATAAATTCCCCGAAAAATACTCTGCGTCCGGTTTTCTATTTTACACCATAAAATCTTAGTTCCATAATATTTTAACACCATCTAGCAACACTTAAAATTCTTTAAATCACAATCACCTTTGTTTTAAATTTCAGAAAAATATCAAAAATTTGGAATAACTCATCTTAAAATTATTCTCAAAAATTAGGGTGTTTACACTACGTGTCCGTGTCAAAATATGACATGCTCAAACACCCCTTGTCGGAGGAAAACCCCTAAATTAACCCGTATCTCCAAATTATTGGGATACGGCCTACACGTATCCAATTGTGGATACGACACTAGCCACACACAATCAAACACATGTCAATTTGGTCTAATTGACCTATTGACAAACACAAGATGTGTCAATCTCGGAATTCCTCCAAAATTGACACAAAATATCACATAACTTTCTCCATAGGCCTCCTATGAACCTAATTCCAATTCCTATGGGTAGCCTTAGCATATGGAGTAGTTCTTAATAATTAAAATATAGATTTAGAGTCTAATTAGAGAGAAAAAATTGAATTATACCTATTAGGAGATGGATTCCTAATAAAACCTCTAAATTGAGTGAAAAGAGCTCCAACTTGTATATCATTGCTCCCCCTTGTAGATCCTTATTTTCTCCTTGTAGATCTTTGCTTTCTCCTTGTTCTAATGGCCTCCAATATGATTTAGGAAGAAATTAAGAAAAAAATTGGATAGAATTTGATGTGGGAATGAAGAAATTTGGAAGGAAAAAATTCTAGATCTAGATTTGAAATAAAAAATAAAGAGAGAGAATTTTTCCTCCATTATAACTAGGCCAACCCCTTTTCTCCTTTCCAAGCTACTATGAAATATCTAGAATACCCCTTGGGGCTTGTCATGAAGAAAATAATTAAGGAGGGAAAGTTTTAGTCTAATTGGTTTAACTTAATTAATCCTCCTCCTAATGATTGGACTTCTTATTGGGATCAATTCTAACTAGAATTAAATGTTGGTCCATGGATCTAATATAAACTAGTTAGGTCCACTAACACAAGTCCAAAATAATATCTAACATCTAACAATAAATAAATAATATAATAAATAAATTTATAATATGCATAATATTTAATTAATTATAAAATAACCAAAAATACCCTTTCATAGAAAATATGGTAGTGACACCTTTAGAGTTTGAGGTATAGTTTTTTTTGTAATTGCTTATTTTAGATTGTGTATTAAGGCTGTATTTTATTCTAGGTTGACGATTTGGTATTCTTGCGGATTTCTCTGACACGGAGCATCATTCGCTTTGGTGAAGACGAGAAGCTTAGTCTACGGTACATCGGACCTTTCAATATTCTTGCGAGGGTCGGTACAGTGGCCTACTGACTAGACTTGTCGCCTGCACCAGAGGGTGTACATGAAGTATTCCACGTGTCGCAGCTGAGATGGTATATGGCAGACCCTATTCACGTATTAGATGACTCGGCGATCGAGGTTGGTCTGACTCTCAGCTATCCAGAGCAGCCAGTAGAAGTTATGGATCGTAGGAAGAAGGTATTGCAGAACCAGACTATTCCTTTGGTTCGTGTCGCGTGGAGACATCACTCTCCAGGTGAGTCAACCTGGGAGAGGGAGGATAAAATACGCGAGCAGTACACGTATCTCTTCGAGCCATGAGGTAATGTTCTTATTATTCTGATTGTGTTCTTGTGCTAGTTTAGTTTAATTTCGAGGACAAAATTATTTTAAGGAGGGTAGACTTGTCACTACCATATTTCTAGAATAGGAACATTTTTGTCAATTTTAATACTTGTATATAATGTGTTTATAGTTTATATATTGTGTATTGTATATATATTTTAATTATTAATAATATGGATTAATGGACTAGACTTGATGAGACCCGATATCTTGTGCACAAGTTGTCAGCCAATACATGAATACAATTCTATCAAATAAAGACTATATGATGCACATGTCCATGAACAAGCAAACATTCAATCAAGCAATAGAGCCAGAGCTCTCAATTCTCTTATTTTCTAATTTGATAGATTTGATCATTTCGATAGGTTCAACTTTCTTTCTTTCAATCAATCAATAGGTTTAATAGTATACAATAAAAGTTATTCAAAAAATTCTATCTTTAGCAGTTCGATAAAGGAAACATGTAAACAATCTTTATTTAAGCAAGCATGGAAGCAGTTCTCTATCTCTTTTAACTAAGCATGCAGTTCTACTCTTTCTTTAGCATACGATACATAGACAAGTTCTAACAATATTTTACTCTTCTTATTAGCATGACAGTAGTTCGTTCAATAGCTGTGTCAGTGTAACTTAGCATGCATATTCTTTTTTTTAGCATGGCAAGTTTCGTTTGATAGCTGTGTCCGTGTAACTAAGTATACAACATATCTTTCTTGACTTAGTATGGCAATGATTCTATCTCTTTTAGACAAGCATACAAGTTCTCTATATATTAAGCATACAGGTTCTCGTTTTATCATTCTTATTTGAATATTATATTTTAGCAAACAATCAATACAAAAACTCAAATTTATTATTAAGGCATGCAAGAATCAGAGAATGAAGTTCTGCCCACTCACCTAGATTAGTCGTCCTCTGGTTCAACAATGTGCTCTTCAGGAAGGTTTTTTTTTGAGTCAACAAACCGATATCTCTTGTATATAGTGCCAATGCGGAGCGGGGCACTACATATTCGTATGGAAAATTATGGCTAGGTTCAGTTTTTGGCATAGTTGGCTCTGATTTTGAGTATCATGTGTCAGTATGTGGGTGTGATAATAGTTAGGCAGCAACAACAAGTGATCACCAGCACTATCAGAGTTTGGGGGTATTGGAGTGTAAGAGTTAACTTATCATGTGTAGATGAGTGCTTGTGTGTCATGTGGGTTAGTATGGTTAGCCGTAGGGTATTAGTTAATAGTGTGTTAGTATTAGTATTAGTGGTGTGTCAACCCCTAGTGGTACTGATACATTAGTGTATTGGTCATGTCAGTAGGTTGTTAACTTGGTTAATAGTAAATAAGGTTGGGCACTTGGTATCAGTCAAGCGACTGAATCCAGGATAGGTGCCAGGTATGAAGTGTGCAAGCTAGGGGCAGTTTGCACCTGGGTATACTGGATTGTGGGTAACCAACTGATGTATGGGTGCTACTGATACATTATGAGGTATCAGTAGCAAGTATGGGAAAAGATGTGTCTGTGCAGAGTGTACAGAACATGAGGGTAATATTAGTCTAGTAGTATTAGGTATATGTTAAGGTTGTGGTATATAGCTAAATTGTAGGTATTTAGTTGAGGAAATTGGTATCAAGATAGTTGATAAGTGTTAAGATACTAGTGTAGTATATTATTATAAGTTAAGTATTAGATTATAGTTAAGTAAGTTCATATAGTTAAGTTATACTTGATACCAATAGGTATATATGAGTTATACATATTAGTAGCATCTGGTATAGCCTTATTAACTAAGTATTAGTTAGTATAAGTCTAGTAATGACTAGATTGACCAGAAAACTTAGTGTAACAAGGTATTAACCTAGTATGGACCTATAAGTGGCTAAGAAATATCACAATTAGCTAGTTACACATAAATATCACTTTAAATCATTCTTTGACACTTATATTTTATATTTTGGTCTTCATGATTCTATCTTGGACGTCGATCCTCATTTGTTGCTCAGGACCACAGGCGAGTATATTTTTTGACAGTTTTTATTATTTTGATTATTACCATGATTCTAGTTGTAGTGTATACTTGATTCTGACATATTGGATACATGGGCTAGTATCATAGATACCTGTCATGAGAATTTTTGATTGGATCCATCGTACTAGCTAGGGACGGAAAAATATTAGCAAGTTATGTGTAGCGTCCCGTTCCCCCTATTCGGGGAGCGCGACTAAGAAATACTGGTATCGTTCGATCGGGAAAGATTGAATCAAGATCCTTTCCTCGTTATTGATTAGTTTCTTCGAAATTAGGTCTCATATTCAACAGATCGTGCCTCAATAAAGGACTTGTCGGCAGAGTCGAGATGGGCCTTTCCGTTGTGCTGGTTTCTTTGTCCTTTTTTGATGCCGCTTGGTTACTTTCTTGTTGGTTTTGTGCCTTGTATTTTCTTGAACGGTTTTAATAGATTTCATTGTCTTCGTTCTTTGGATTTTGTATTTTGTATCGAACCATTTGAGACCGAAGCAGAAGATATTGATCATCTGTTGGTGCGTACATGTGATCGTGTAGGCGACGCGCAAGCGGAGTCTTGAAGATCTTCCTTTTTCTCTCTTTTTCGAATCACCAATTTGTGAGTGGCTTTACTTCGATTTGCGCCCTTCTTTCAAGTCTTCATTTCTAATAAATTGACTCGTTTGTGCATCCTGATCAATGATACAAAAAAATAAAATTGATTCAAGATAAAAGAAGAAGTAGACTTGAAACACTTAGAATGCTTGTCACATAAAGTCTCAAACAATCACATTATCGCGTGCTTGTCTGCTATGCATACAACTATTTTATGTTTAGTTGTAGTTAGAACTTATTCATCTATAACTGTTCAATAAGTAGTCCATAACTTGTCAATTGATCATATCAGCTAGTAGACTATGCCATCGCACTGTGCTAAAGTAGTTCTGTTCATATCGATGTTTTAAAATGCTTCGTATGTTAACTTAGTGTTTAGATCGTCAATGGTCATGGATAACTTGTGTACAAGGTATATGGTTCCTGCGAATGGGTGCCCGGGGCACCGGGGCCGATTCGTCCCGGACGGAACAAACAGTTAGTCGTGCTAGAAACTCAGCACATGTGAGGCGAAAGTTTGTAGCGGGACTCTCTACTCGCGCTGCAAGCATCGCCGTCTACCCAAACTATACTCCATGATGGCTAGTCAAGAAAGTGATCCTTATATATATTTAAATTGTGCAGACTAACTATGTCTTCGTGGCAGGAAATATCATGGTAAGTTTTGTACAGGTGGTTCAGACGGTCCAGAAAAAGTCACCGAACGGTGGCACATTTTGTTATGTCATTCCCTTCTATCATATATAAAGAATTAAACTGAGGCAAGATATAAAGATCACATAATAATATTGTTGCATGTTCACATAAATAAAATATCAATTTCGGTATGTTGGGTTAGCTCGCCCTCACCGGTACTTTTTAAAGTACTAACCCTCGTTGCAGCAGGTTCCCCGAGCCGAGACAACGTGGCGAGGAGATGAAGCTTTCCCTAATCCTCCACTGATCGGGTGCATTCGTATTTTATGACTTTTGGGAGCTCAAGTACATAATCACAAGGAGCCCACACCCGTCTTTTGAAGCTCCTAGGCGATGGTGCTGACTCGTACCCAAGGTGGTTTACATATTTTGAAATATTAGTAAGGATGTAATGTATGGATCGGCTATCTCATTTTGCATCTAAGTTGAAAGCCCGTGCGACATTCTTATTATCTTTGGGTCATGAGTCTATAACCAGATGTTCATTATCAATAAAGAGAACTTTTTTATATCTCAAAGTATGATATTTTATTTGTGTACTCTGTTGTATTTGTTCTAAAGTATATCGTTATGCCTAGGCCTTGTGCATGCGCGCTTTACTCATGCACGACATCACGTCCAGGGGACGATTATCGAATTAGCAAAAATTAGGACATGACATTATGTGATCATACTCCACCTTACATGCATCATAGCTCACCCCATATTTCACGTCGGGTGTAGCCTGATCATTTACATGCCTCATAGCTTGTTATATATGATTAACCTGACTCTTGCTCGCATTATAGCTAACCAGATGGTTAGTCTGACCTCACATGTATCATAGCCAATCATATATAACAAGCATGATCTAGTCCCAAGCCGATCACATATCAAACTAATATTTTAAGATACTTAGCCAATATTTATATTCTTTATTCCAATACATTCATTGCTAGTATTATCATATATCTGTTTTACTGCTAGTTATTTCTCTATGATGATTATATGTCTCTCTAGGTTTTTCTTACATTCCAATATCTTATTCTATCATGTATTTTCTTACACCACTTTATAGTTTTTATCAATATAATTGGAATTACTATTAGTGTTTTACTTCACTCCAATCCTGACTGGATAATATTTTTTAAAGGATCTCGAAGACTTCTGTTTACTCATTATGGTCCAGGAGTAGATGATGATTATATCCAGGAGGGTCCAGAGGAGCCACTCCATGTAGAGGAGACACCACCAGCAGTTGCTTAGTTAATACCTAGTTTATTTATGTATTGGATTATTCCAAACTTAAGACTTGAGTTGTATTATGTTGACACTTATATTGTATTGAGATAGCTAGACTCTTAGACTCTGACTTGTTGAGTTATATATTATTTTGTCTCTCATATTTTTTATATCTTTATCGTGCCATCTATCTTCCTTATAATTATTGTGATTGAGTACAATGTGAGTTAATGATTATATATATTTATTGTCCTACGATTGGAGTTAAGATACATTGATAGGTTATGATATTATATATTGTGTGAGTTGTTAAATAGCTATATTGATCTAGACAATGGTCTACTGCCGATGCTGCGGTGTAGGCTGGACGTACCCATGACTCATGTCCAATTTTTGGGTACGTGTCATGATATTCTCTTGGCTCCGAACCTCAACCACGTCAATGACTCCAGTTTTTATCAGATCATTTACTGTCCTGTGCCTCAGCCGCACAATCCTCTTTTTACCATTAAATAGGTTATTTGATGCCACCGTTGCAGTCTCCTGGTTATCGCAGTAAATCGGTATTATCAGAATCTATGCACTAACCAATGAAAGATCATACATGAGCTCTCGAAGCTATTCTGATTTATCTACTGTAGCCACCAGTGCATAAAACTAAGATTTTATCGAGGAATGAGAGAACATTGTCTGATTCTTCGACTTCCATGATATAACAGCTCCACCTATGGAGAAGACGTATCCTCCTGTGGATATTTCGCTCTCTACTTCTGAACACCAGCTTACATTACTAAAGCCTTCCACTACTGTTGGATACCTGCTTACTACCAGAAAAAGTCAAATTAGCGACGTCTAAAAACGTCGCTAAAAAATGAAATGACGTCGCTAATTTGGTTTAGCGACGTAATTAGCGATGTTATAAAGTTGTCTGAAAAAAAAAGTCGTAAAAAAAAACGTCGCTAAACGTCGCTATACCGACGTTTTTAGCGACTTTAGTGTCACAAAATTTAGCAACGTTTAGCGACGCCTAGTCACTAAATAGCGACGTTTTTAAAGTCACTAAACGTCGCTGATTAGCGACTTATATAGCGACGTTATACCGACGTCTTTAATGACCTGGCTATTCTGCCATGTCAGCAATTGGCGACGTATAGCGACATTTTTAGCGACGTCATTAGCGACGTATTTAGCGACTTGTTACAGCATCGATAATTAGCGACTTATTTAGCGACGTAACTTAACGTCGCTAAACGTCGCTAAAAATGTCGCAAATTTTAAAAAAAAATAAAAAAAATTTGTGTCCAGAAGGAATTGAAATTGGGGCTACTTAAATTAATCTACTGGTGGGGACATATCAAGTAAGTATATATTAAGTAAGTATTCAATATATATTAATATTTTGGGAACTATATATATTAGACATTGTATTGTGCCTTGTGGGGACATATCAAGTAAGTATTCAATGCTGGAATTAAGTATTCAATGCTGGAATTGTAGATGTAGCCAAAGTTTAACAATATATAAGATGAACAGTACAAATACAAGATAAGTATCCAATACCAAGGACTATTGTTGAAGTATCAATAATTCATAATATAGAAATCGAACTTGAGTGACCATTGTGTTTACCGAAGATAGGTATAAGTTCCTGACTAGGTGGCGGAAGATCAATGGATCAAGCCATGGAGGCGTATTATTCCTTCCATTTATTAATGGTGGGAGTTGAGGGGGACAGTGGGCCCACAAGACGTGCAACGAAGTATGCGCAAAGTCCCGTACAAAATATCGGGCCACATAAAAAAAATTATTATAGTATAGGACAAATGTGGATATGCAAGATAACTATATAATCCAATTAAATTAACTAAAAAATTAAAGACCACAAGAAGCATCATACATCATGCCTATTGTTGAAGTATCAATAATTCATAATATACAATCACATCCTAAATAATAATAAAAATAGCTATACTACTGCGGATCTGCAGGAGGCTGACCACCGGCGCGCTTGAAGGATAAGAACTCCTCATACTCGTCCCGTAGAATCGACACCGATGTCGACGGAGAAGACAGTGACATCGGTGGAGGCCGTGCCCGCTCCAAGTCTGCGAGTCGCTGGTTGTAAGAATCTAGGGTAGATAACAGCCTCGTACTGCTATGACCCATTGAATCCTGCATCCTCGTCAGCTTCTCGCCCATCGATAGCTGTGACGCCTGCAGCTCCATGATGTTGCGGTCATTGGAGGCTCTAATATCATTTGTCAAATCCCGTAGCTCCGTCATGCTGCGGTCGAGCATATCCAATCGTGCGATGAGCATCGGATCGTCCGCCTGCTGCTGGGAACGGGGCTGCTCCTTCATACTTTGCAGCAACTCGTCACGGAGAGACGCAATCTGACGGTCAACGGCCTCCTGGATGGCCTCCTGGACTCTAGCCGACGACTGCGAGGGCTGCGACTGCGAGGGGTGTGTGGAATGCGCAGCTGTCGGGGAGGCCCTAGATGACTGCGTCGCAACCAGGGCGCCATAGGAGCCCATACTGTAGTACGTACCCCTCTGGAGACCACCAGCTGCGGTCACCCACATGTCGTCCGCCGATGGAGATGGAGCGGTCTGCGACGAAGTACCAGCCTCTCCAGGTATAGGTGCACTAGCAGTCGCCCGCTCACGCAGCCTAAGATACTCGGCCTAGAAAAGGTTTGAAAACTCGATAATTGCCTAAGTTATATTAAAATTAACATAAAGTAAAGTAATACTTACATAGTTCTGTGAGGCCCTCTCATCAATGAGATTTCCGTCCTTGCGATGGGTGGCCAAGAAGACGGTCACCATGTTTGCTTTCTAGAAACATCGTACGTGTTGGCACCTACTTCCCACAGCTGATTTAACTCATCTATCAAAGGCTGTAAATACACATCGATGTTCCTTTTCGGATTATTCGGACCCGGGATAATAACGGTTAGGAACATATATGGAGTCTTCATGCACATCCAAGGCGATAGATTGTACGGAGTGACGATCACAGGCCAACACGAATACTGGAAGCCCGAAAGTCCGAATGGGGTAAAACCGTCAGAGGAGAGCCCCAATCTGACATTACGCGCTTCCTCGGCAAAATGTGGATACTTTCAGTCAAAGTGCTTCCATGCTTCTCCATCGGATGGATGATCCAATACTCCTTCGATCTGTTTTCGTCTGTGCCAACTCATGTTTTCTGCAGTCTCCTTAACCATAAACAACCGCTGCAACCGCGGCGTCAAAGGCAAGTAGTGCATCGAATCGGTAGGCTTCCTTGCACCGACAAACTTTCCTCTAATAGTGGCCTTGTAGCGATCAATACCACAGAATCTGCACGCATCTTCATCCTTGTCGTCTTTGTAGTACAACATGCACTCGTTGCGACATGCATCGATTTTCTCGTATCCCATCCAAAGCGATCTCACCATCCTCTTAGATCGATAGAAGTCTTTAGGCAACTTTGCACCCTCGGGCAAGATCTCTATAATTAAATCGAGCAGTCGATTATAGCATTCTTGCGACATGTTAAAATCGGACTTGATGCTCAATAATCTTGTAACCACCTCCAACGGTGAATGATCCTCACAACCAGGATATAGTGGAGTCCTTGCATTCTCCAGCAACTCCATAAACTTTGCAGCATCGGCATTCGGTGCCTCCTCAGCTGCATCATAATTGTCTGGATTGAAACTAGGTCCCGCCGCATCATAATTGTCCGGATTGAAACTAGATCCCGCCGTATCATAATTGTCCGGATTGAAACTAGGCCCCGCCGCATCATAAACCATGTTCACCAACCCGTCGTCGTAAGCATCGTGGTCTTGGACATCCATATACGGCTCCATATAGGGCTCCGACTCCGATGCTAGAGATACAAGTTCTCCGTGCGCGGTCCACTGATAGTAATTCGACGTGAAGCCCTTCGAGTATAAATGATATGTAACTTCCACTTCTGGATGATATTTTCTGTTGCGACATCTCACACACGGACACTTAATTTTGGTACCGTCCATGTACTGAGGGAAAGCCTTGGCGAACTGCAGGAACTGCTGTACACCCTCAATGAATTCATTCCGCACACCGCACATGTCATCAGGATGACGGTTGTACATCCACGAACGATGACGCAGATAGTAATTCATATCCATTTCTAGATACTTCTGCAAAAATGACAGTATGTATCATATAAATCATTACATACAGTGGTTTATCATCTAACTTTATAACTTAACCGTACTATAAAAATCATAACTGATATAATACATACTTTCATTTATCAAAGTCTAAAATAAGCAATATTTAAAACAACTGAAAAGAGGCCAAGTCTCTTAGTTTTTTAATATTTTATACTGTTGGTAAAAGCTTGGGTTCTTTACTGTATACAATGCTTACTAGGACATATAGTTACTTAGCTAACTTTTAACAAAATCAAGTATATCAGTAAGTAACTATTTAACTACACTAACTATGTACTAATTTAATACTAAACTGATACCCTTAACTTCTACCCAATAACTCATGCTAACCCATCTTAAACCAACTAACCAATACCTTGACACTAAGCTAACTAACACTAGTATACATAGCTCACTAAATGCAACTGAAAACGGATACTGATACAGTGGGACTTGTTGATACTTACTGATACATGGTTGCTGAAATGACACAGTGCTGATGGTTTTCCTCTTCAGTTGCCTGCTCACTGTTGCAGACCTCCTTCTCACTGCCCACTACAAGGCTCGACCACTAGTACACTGATACACAGTGTGGTCGAGGCACACTGTGCACACCATAGTGAAATCGATTCCCCCCTGATACACTGGCATACTGATGCACAGTTTTACGGCCCGAGCTTTCCCTTCCTCACACAAAAATATAAAGTCACTAAACTTACTCACTCACTCACTCACTCACTGATACACTAAACTCACTGATACACTAAACTAAACTCACTGATACACTAAGCTCACTGATACACTAAGCTCAACATAGCCCTACCTTCATGTAAAACAATACTACCCACATTCAACACCACCAAATATCTCATGATTGAAAACTTAGCTAAATACTTAGAAAAACCTTAACCCTCACTCCTCTTTTACTGAACTACCCATACAAAGAAACCCAAGCTCTCCACTGACTGATACACTGAGGTATCAGTGCCAACACAGTGCACATACAGTGAAGACACAGTAAAGAACCCGACTCCCTGTGTAAATCAGTCCCATGTCAGTGTCTGTGTGAGTGTGTATGTGTGTGTGTGTCTGCGTCTGTGTGTGTGTGTCATGTGTGTCTGTCAGTGTCTGTCTGCGTGTGTCGTATCTGTGTGCGTGTGTCGTGTCTGTCCAGTCATCAGTTGTGTCAGTGTCATATGAGAGAGAGAGAGATTACCTAGAGCTCGAGGAGGAGGAGGGGGGTGTCGGAGTAGCCGCAGCCGTGGAGAGCCGGTCGCCGGAGAGGGGGGGGGGGCGGGGAAAATCCAAAACTTTCGAAATTTTCGACAGATGGGGGAAAAGAATCTGAGCCCTAATTAACCAAACATTAGCGACGTCTAATAAAAACGTCGCTAAATTAAAATTTAGCGACGTCAAAGACGTCGGTAAACACGTTGCTAAATATTTTTGATATATACGTCGCTAATTACGCCGCTAAACGTCGCTAAATCAGATATATTAGCGACGTATAGCGACCTTAATTGAACTTATAGCGACTCATCTTTTAAAATCTGAATAAAAGTCGCTGAACGTCGCTAAATATCGCCATTTGGCGACGTTTAGCGACATTTTTAATGGAGTCGCTAATTTAGCGACGTTTACACCAGGAGTCGCTAAAATATATCGCTAATCCCGCTTTTTCTAGTAGTGGCTGTAGTGCAATGCATACTTCTGAGTTCTCTTAAGATATCTCATCACTCTCTTCACAGCTTTCTAGTGCTCAACACCTGGATTGCTCGTGAACTGACTCAGCATCCCTACGGTGTAATCTATGCCAAGTATTATGGCAGTTATTGCATACATCAAACTCCCGATGATGCTTGAGTATTCCAGCTGCCTAACACTTTTTCTTAGATTTGGCTTCAGCTTCTTATCGTACCTGTATGGAGTATTGATTCCCGAAAGATCCTGATATCCATAGCATGTGAGTATCTTCTTAATATAATAAGACTGTGACAGCGCCACTCCAGTATCCGTTCGGATGATCTTTATCCCCAGGATAAAATTAGCTTCCCCTACGTCCTTCATACTGAACTTGGATGAGAGAAACTTCTTTGTCTCAGTGACACGTGCTAGATTGTACCCAAAATTAATATGTCGTCCATGTATAGATAAACGATGACTCCTCTCCGGTCAGCAAATTTTGTGTATATATACTTGTCCGTCTCACTGACTATGTAGCCATTTGATCTTACAATTTTATCAAACTTTTCATGCCATATCTTGGGAGCTTGCTTCAGAACGAATAATAATTTTACCAACTTGCAGACTTTGTCTTCAAGCCCTTTGACGACAAATCTTTCTGGCTGTTGCATGTAAATCTCTTCGATCAACTCTCCATTCAGGAATACTGTTTTAACATCCATCTGATGAATAACTAGATTATAAATTACACTCAGAGCAATCAATATCCCGATGGTTGTCATCCATGCTACTGGAGTATATGTGTCAAATTAGTCGATCCCCTGCTTTTGAGAAAATCCCTTGGCTACCAGACATGCCTTGAACTTGTCAATAATTTCATCGGCCTTCATCTTCTTCTTGAAGATCCACTTGTACCCGATTGGTTTAGCTTCTTCAGGTAGATTGACCAACACCCAAGTGTTGTTGGAGGTTATTGAGTTATACTCATCATTGATAGCCTTCCTCCAGAAAATAACATTTTTGGTCTTCATTGCCTCATCATAGGTAAGTGGATCTACTTCTATATGATAGGTGACAAAATCATCTTCGAAGTCCTTTTGTCTTCTCACTCGCTTAGACACCGGTTCTGCGAGTTCTGGTTCGATCATTATTTCTGGAATGACAACTTCTGTTTGGACTACATCTTTATTGGAAACGTTAGCCTCCTGTGCACTCACACTATTCTCCAGAATATCCGTGATAACAATATTCTTGTGCCTTGCAAACTTATCTTCAAAGAATTCTGAATCACGAGATTCGATGATATGATTTGATTCAATATTAAAAAATCTTCGAGCATCACTGTTCTCAGCATAACCAGGAAGATGGTCTTTGTAGTCCTTGTACCCAGCTTCTGAATCTTCAAGTCCGAAAGCTTCACATAGGTCAGTCATCCCCACACTCAAATGACATTCAAGTTGGGTTTGACTTTGAACCAGAGTTCATAAAGTGTGACTTCGGAAGTTGCATACGATACTCTGTTCAGAATGAACGTAGCCGTTAGAGCAGCTTCTCCCCAGAAGCAGTTTGGAAGACCCGCAATCAACAACATTGAGTTCATTATCTCTGTCAATGTTCTGTTCTTTCTTTCAGCTACTCCATTCGAATGAGGAGAATAAAGAGAAGTCATCTTATTGACTATTTCATGTTTCTTGTAGAACAATGCAAATTTAATAGACCTATACTCTCCGCCTCGGTCACTTCTGAGTCTCTTGAGTTGTTGCCTAGTTTGACGTTCAGCCTCAGCCCTGAACTCCTTAAACTTCTCAAATGCTTCATCTTTTGACTTGACCAGGTATACAAACGCGTACTTAGTCGTTGATGAATGTAGTAAAATACTTCATCTTGTCCTTTGTGAAGAACTGTTTGAAGTCACAGATATATGAGTGCAGCAACTCCAGAAGATCTGTGCTTCGATTTACCCATTTGAATGATTTTATTATGATCTTTGTCTGCCTACAAATCTTATACTTCTCTATCTCCCTACTCCTATATTTGGAGATAAGCCATAGACTATACATCTTGTTAATTCTTTTACAATGAATAATCTTGGTCTATTATGCCATAACTAAAGAGAATAACCGGAAGAATAGACTGCATTAATATTATTTGTAGGAGTTACAAGCTGAAGTTTGAACATTCCTTCGATAAAAAGGCTTTTTCGAAGTTTGTTCCTTTGTACGACATCATTATCTGTCCAGCATTGATATCTATTCTCAAGCCTACATTGCAGAGCAGACTTCTTGAGACCAAGTTCTTAGCTATCACCAGTATGTGCTTAACTTCCTGAAGCGTCAGTGGCATCCCCCAAAGTCAGATTCAATATTACTATTTCGGTCCCAAGTACTCCAGCTTGTGCCTGGTTTTTTATCATGACCTTCTTAGATGTAGGCTTGTAGGTGGTAAATAACTCCTTCTTCGAGAAAATATGGCATGATGCGTCAGTGATCACCTACCAGTCAGTATCGGCACCAATCGTCACAACCTGCACAATTATAGCAACTTTATTAGGCTCATCTTGCTCTGTCTGTTTGGGCTTGGTTCTGCAGTCTTTCCGGTAGTGCCCCTTCTTGCCACAGTTAAAGCAAGTCACATCTGACTTGGGCTTGAGCTTCGGCTTGAACGAAGCCGACTTCACCTTCAGATAGTTGAAATTCTTTTTATTATTGTGATAAGCGTTCTGCTTCTCCTTCGAGTCACCAACATGCACCAAGTTGGCCTTTGCCAACTGCTTGGACAACGTGTCCACCTTTTTTTAGCCTGCAGCTCATCTTCAATGTGAATGTTGTGCAGTAGTTGATCAAGGCTGATCTCTATCTTCTTTCGGTGCATGTTCGAGATAAATTTTCTCCATCCAGGTGGGAGCTTGGCAACAATACCTCCTACGACAAAAGCGTCGACCATGGGTATGCGATCATCCTCAAGTTTTTGACGAAGCTTAAAAAATTTCTTGACTTGAGGCAACATCGTCTTGTAGTCCTCAAATCGCTTGTTTAGACCTTTTCGGTCACATGGATCTTGTTGCGGTTCTCATCTGCCTTGTAATACTTTTCCAGTGACTCCCAGACGACCTTAGCATGGTCCGTCTTACTGTATGACTCCACCAGAGTATCCTCCATGGAGTTCAGAATCAGAAGCTTGCAGAGGCTGTTGTCTCTCCTCCACTTGTTCTGTTTAGTAGTTGCATTAGCAATCGTCCGAACAATAGCATCATCACCCTTCGGAATAATAGGCTCGGGATCTGTCAACACGTTATCCACACTTATGAGTTGAAGATTAAGGCTGACCTTTCTCTTCCAGACGTTGTAATGCTCTCCGCCAAACTTCTTAAGCTTGTTAAAACTTGTGTCGAGAAGGTTTGCACGGTTGTTCTCCATTTTACTCGGATCTTGTTTTGAGATTGTTAGTCCCGAGGCTTAATCAAAGATGGTAAAACCCGAAGTTGTAGCCGAGATCAGGAGTTCACACAAAAGTTTTCTCTCTGATATACCTCGATTCCAATGAAGAACTATATCCAATATATATATATATATCTCGATTATAACTTGCAGAAGATTACTATTAATCAGAAAGCAATTTCTGTTCTTTCTTGAAATCGCAGTTACAGACGAATAGAACAGATTACAACCAACAGAAGAGAAGTAGTAGAAGAAGAAGGATCTCTGCATGCTGGAGTGATAAAAATTACCGTTGCTCAAAGCAAGATTCGTCCCACACGATCTGCTCCCAGGAACCAGCAAGTTCATGTAGAACTTTTGGAATGCTCGCTGTCACCTCTTTTCTTGACTCGCACAAACTCATTGGACTCCAAATGATGGTAGCAACAGCATCAACAACAACTCTCTTCTTCTCCCAATTTTTGAAGTAAGTTCTCAAAGGGCTTACGAAGAAAGTATTAATAGAGAGATGGCGAAAACCCTAGCCGTCAAACAGTTACGAAAATATAAGAACGATTTAAATTCAAATCCCATAAAAAACATATATGGATAACTGATTATATCTTTCCATAACCGTTAAATCTCGCAATCAGTGGGATCATGTGCCCACGCGCCCATGCGCGCAGCAGCGTTGCGCTCATGCGACAATGCTAGCAACAATGCATGTAACTCGCGCATAAACCGAGCGCATGAGCCATGCGCCGATGCTAAGTGCAAAGTGTACCAACAAAGCCCCACTTTGCGTCCTTGAGCCCGAGTCCGAGTCACAATTTGGGGCTTAGATCTTAAGGAAATATTCTCAAGAGAATGATAAAAAACATAAATGCTTTCTTTGAGGAGTTAAGCCTTAATCCTCCTAGAAAAACATCCCACATGGTACCCCCCCTAGGCCACCACCTCATGTGCATCTCTCAACACCCACATGGTATTATATTGAGATACCCATTTGGAGTATTTTCTAATGTGGGACTATTTTTCTAGTCATACAAGCAGGGTCGGACGCAGAAATTCAAAATAGGGGGGTCAACCTCAAATGCAAAGAAAGTCCAAAATTCTGTTAAATAAAGTTAGCTACATCAAAAATTTATTTAGAAGTAAGATATTTTGTCATGTGATTGCATAAGCTTGTTTAATATTATTAAATTAAAATTTGATGCATAATAATCTTGACTATTTCTTTTTTCATATCTGTTCAGCCTCGTCTCAAGTTTAGCAAAAATTTAGGAGGAATAAAAATAAAAATTATGAAGGAACAAAGTAAAATCTGATTTAATATGTATATGGAAATTGAAAATTACAAATTTCGGAGAAGACAAAACATAAAATTGATGAATAAAATTTAAAAAGAACAAAAATATTTAACTCGTAAGCAAAAAAAATTCAGTGCGAGCAACTGTCCCCACTCGCCCTCATGTAGGTCCGCCCCTACATGCAAGAGGAAAACCTCCAACACACCAAATGAAAAACTCCAACATAGAACAAGTTCTTTTGTTTCACTTTGGTAAAGCTGTGGATCAAACAACTACATATCTTTGAATTGTATTTCCCAATTTGTATACATCACTTCAGGAAATTCTTAACTAATAGAATGTCAAAGCCAACATGATGTGTCAAAGGTGGGAAAAAGCATGATCCTCATCAAACTTACATAGTGGCTAACATAATCAACAATCTTCAAAATATACAAATGAAGGAAGAGAAAGAAGCGATGATTTCCTTACATACAGCAGGAGTGAAGATAAACTTGATATATTGGCTGACATCATCTACTATCTTCAACATCATGCCACAATTGGGAGGAAGACTGCTAGGCCACTTCACTTTGGCAGACCTAACAATTACTGAACTATGAGATTACAATATGGAAATGTTACATGTTATTTTTGTCTACGGGCAACCAAAAACTCAATAAGTGGATGTGTGATCATCTTTGCCAAAAACTAAAACTATAGAATATGGAAGTACATTAAGTACTGCAGAATCTGTTTCCTATATCTGTTCTGTATCTTCGCCACCCAAACCTTAATCTCTGGATTCGGATCGCCATAACCTCTCTTGTAGATTGTTCTGGATCATACACCAAAACAAACACAAAGAATACATGAAATATGACAAGGTTAGAGTCCATATATTTCATTTGAGTATTCACAAATGATATAGAATTCAAAGTCCATATATTGAACATAAAGTCAGTAATTTTTCAAAACAAGTTCTATGGTCATAGGTTTGCAATGTTCCAAATAAGTAAAGCATTAAATAACATTTAAGCGACTTCTTCTATTTAGATAAACCCACAAAACTATTCCTTGACAAAATCCCTTAGAGGAGGTAGTTTACGTGTTAATGCAGAGAACTAGGGATTTTCTGAGAAACCTTGTATCGCCTAGTGCTGGATAGTGTTGAATTTCGTGTTTCGTTTATTTCAACACTTAATGGAGCTTTTGGACACTAAATCATTTAGGTTGATTCAGAATCTCTCTGCAAAAATATTCATATTAGTACGTTGAGATTGGTTCACTGTAGACATGCTACGCTTATTTCTCAAGAACTGGTACATCTTAAGATCATGATCTGGCAATGAAACATTTCGAATGAAAAATTAACATAACACTAATGCATTGCATATTCTTTTGCAAATAACAGCAAATCAATAGAAATTACGGTAGACTATAAACTGATTTGTGATTATATAATGAACTCTAGCTTGTTAACTAGTATGATCACAGAAAACAAAATCACATAAATTTTCCTAGAAACTAGTATCATATTGACTACTGCTCTTTCCCTAACATCTTTCTGTACAAAATTTGAAAAAAAATAAACTGTTTTTGATCTGGTCTACATTTGTCAGTCCATTGTAACTATTCTGCTTGTTTTTGAATTCTAACAAGGAGGATCACTTCTTGCACCTCCCTATACAATTTAGTTTATAGATGTGAACTCTAACAAATAGGAGTTGGTCTTTTGCTTTGCTTTGGTAAATCTGTGGACCAAGCACCTACTTGTCTTCTGAATCATATTTCCCAATTTGTATACATCAAATCACGAATTGCTTAACTACTACAATGGCAAGGCCAGCATGATGTTGTCGATCACTTGTAAAAAATGGATAAAGCATGATCCTTGCATCAAATTTGATATAGTCTCTGACATCAAATCTTCAAAAATATTAGACGAAGGAAGATAAAGAAGCGAAATTTTCCTTACATACAGTGGGAGTGAAGATAAACTTGATATATCAGCTGACACCACCTACTATCTTCAACATCATGCCACAATTGGGAGGAAGACTACTAGGCCACTGCACTTTAGCATACCAAACAATTACTGGAACTATGTGATCACCATATGGCAATGCATGTTGTATTATGTGCCAGGATCTCTACTTCTGATGAAATTACATATTTAGCCGTCGATATTAACTTCAAAGGAGCCTGATTTGATTCAAATGAAAATACTCATTATATATATACATAGAAACCGAAAGGCTAGGAAAAGGAACTGAAAAATGCAAAGATAAACCTCTAAAATTTGTTTTATATAAGGTACCAAACAATTTGTACACATTAATTCAGGATTTGCTTAACAAAGAAAGTGGCAAGGACAACGTAAGCTTGTCGAAAATGGAATAGTAAGTGACTTGATGTATCGGCTAACATCATCAACTATCTTAAGAAACATTAGATACCAAAGAAAGATAAAGAAGCATTGAAGATTACATATCTGTCATTTGCCTCATATAGGTATCAATGTGTGTAATATCATGTAGAACCTATAGTCATTAGGTAATTAATGTAGCTTTCTGGGCAAGGAATTCATGACCATTTCCACTCTCCGGTTCAAATAACATCATCCTGATAGTGGATAATTCATCAACGAAGACCAACTGGCATCAATGAAGATTGATTTTGAACAAGTCTTGTTTCTGCTCTATATAAAGACTGCAGTATGGAGGTTATTATCCACAGAAACAGCATTGCCTTCTACTGTCTATAGCTGCTTCCATCACTTGGCTGTTTCAGCAAAAAATGGAGGGTTTACTAATTGATAGAAATCATGAATAACTAGTACAACATATAATTCTTTTTTATTTGAATTCTTAACAAAGAGGAGCAGCACTTCTTGCTCCTGCCTATATAATTCAGTTGATAGCTGTGAACCCTAAAAAATAGGAGTCGTTCCTTTTGCTTCAATTTGGTAAAGTTGTGGACCAAGCATCTACTTGTCTTTTGAATTGTATTTCCCAATTTGTATACACCAATTTAGGAATTACTTAACTAATACAGTGGCAAGGCCAAGACAATGTTGTCAAACATGGAAAATCATAATACTCGAACCAAACTTGATATTGTGGCTAACATCATCTACAATCTTCAAAAATATTAGATAGAGAAAGATAAATAAGCGAAATGTTACTTACATATAACGGGAGCGAAGATAAACATGGTATATTGGCTGACATCTATTTTGCACAGATAAGGAGAAATGGTATCCGTATCTATATTGTATCCATGCAACATTGTACCCTATGTTGTACGCATATGGACGCGGATAAGGACACCATACAGGTATATATGGGATGCAGATATTTTCGAGAAGGTATAGTTCAGTCACCTAATTGCACAAATGTGGACACAGATCCTTGTATGGACACAATACAGGCACTGGCACTTATTTTCCCGTGTCCGTGAGACATAAATTTACATATTTCAAAATTATCCGTATCCCGTATCCGTATCCTGTCCTTGTCAGTGTCCGTGTTAGTATTCGTGTAACCTACACTGACATCATCTACCATATTCAACATCATGCCAGGGGAAGACTACTAGTCAATACACTACACATTTATTTGTCAATATTCACTTTCAAAGGAGGCTGATTTGATTAAGATCAAAATAGTCAGCATGTACATAGAAAAGAAAAAGACTAGGTAAAGGCAAACCTCTAACGTTTGTTTCATGTAAGGTATTGAACAATTTCCACACATCAATGCAGGAGTCCCTTAAACTAATACTGTGGCAAGAACAACATGATCTTGTAAAAAAGTGTGATCCTTACATCGAACTTGATATTATGGCTAACGTTATAGACTATCTTTAGAAATATCAGAAGATAAAAACGCGTAGAAGAGTAAGTATAGTGCCTGTGCAAATAAAGCAGAGGAACTATGGAACCTACATTCATAGGTTCATGTAGCTTCCATGGGCAAGGAACTCAGGACCATTAAGATAGATGACCATTTCCACTCTCCAATTTCGGAAACATGGTCCTGACAGTCGACAGTTCATCGACGAAGATCAATCGATGAACATCGATTCGGAACAAGTCTTGGCATGGGCTCTATATAAAGAGTGCAGTATGGAGGTTTATCATCCAGACAAACAACATAGCCTCGTACTGAAAAACAAATGGAGGAGTGCTACATTTCCTTCTTTCTGTTCCTCTTCCTCTCTAGCTTTGCATCTCCAGCCATTGCAAGCGAAAACCGAACTCAAACAAGCCAGCTACAGACTTACATTGTGCATGTTCACCAGAAGTCAGCTACTGCTTCTTTCTCCACAGACGATGAACGGGAGGAATGGTACAAGTCCTTCTTGCCTACCAGCACCGCGGCGTCAGAGGGTGAACGGTCGAGGCTGGTCTACTCGTACAAATGTGTCGTTACCGGCTTCGCGGCAAGGCTGACACCCGATGAACTGACTGAAATGAAGAGGAAACCGGGGTTCGTCCACGCCTATGAAGATATCAAGCTCTCACTAGCAACCACCCACAGTCCCGACTTCTTGGGGCTGCACCGGTACACTGCTGGCCTGTGGAATGATAGCAACTACGGCAGAGGGGTGATCATCGGCGTGGTGGACACGGGGATCTCACCCAACCATCCGTCATTCTCCGACGGAGGGGTGCTGCCACCTCCACCGGCCAAGTGGAAGGGCGTGTGCGAGTTCAACGCGTCCGACTGCAACAACAAGCTCATCGGCGCGAGAAGCTTTCTTAAAGGGTCGACTGCAATGTCACCGGAGGAAGGACCCTACGACTACGACGGGCACGGGACACACGTGGCGGGCACTGCGGCAGGTATGTTCGTGGACTGCGCCAGCGTCGAAGGCCAGGCGTACGGCACGGCTTCAGGGATTGCACCCTACGCCCATCTAGCCATATATAAGGTGTGTCGATATGGTGATTTGATATGCGTGTCGTCGGATTTGTTAGCCGGGATGGACGCTGCCGTCCATGACGGAGTGGACGTACTGTCCATCTCCTTCCAGCCCTTTCGCCTCCCTTGGTTTTCCTCGCAGGGAACTTACCTTCCTTTCTATAGTGACCCCATTGCCATCGGAACGTTCCGCGCGATCGAGAAGGGCGTCTTTGTCAGTGCCGCTGCCGGAAACGACGGGCCGCGACTGTCCTCGTTAGAGAACGGAGCGCCATGGATTCTGACCGTGGGCGCAAGCAGCATCGACCGTTCTATCGGGACAACCGTGAGGCTAGGCTCCGGAGACGAGTTCGACGGCGAATCCATCTACCAGCCCAGCAACTACACCTCCCCCGACCTGCCTCTGGTTCACCTCGGAGGAACAGCTGCTTCTGCCTACTGCCTCAATGGCTCCTTGGACGGCTTCGACGTCAAGGGGATGATCGTGTTCTGCGACGACCCTGGCTATTCGACTACCTACGAGACTGGACTAGTTGTGAAGGCTGCCGGAGGTGCCGGCATGATCCTTGCCAGCACGAGACGCGATCGATACGTCCCCATCCCCGACGTCGCCCACGCTCTTCCGGCATCGCACGTGGGCTACTCCGATGGCCTGACGATCAAAGGGTACATCAGAGCAACCAGAGGCCCTACCGCATCGATCCATTTCAAGGGTACGGTGCTGGGAACGTCTCCGGTCCCGGTGGTCGCGG
Organism: Iris macrosiphon; assembly: GCA_036927795.1. NCBI lineage: Eukaryota > Viridiplantae > Streptophyta > Magnoliopsida > Asparagales > Iridaceae > Iris > Iris macrosiphon. The sequence continues at coordinate 3,306,018 of JAYESA010000006.1, forward strand.
ACTTCTCATCCAGGGGACCAAGCAGGGGTGACCCGAACATTCTGAAGCCCGACATTGTCGGCCCCGGTGTGAACATCCTAGCAGCATGGCCGTCTCCGGCGTTCAATATCATCTCCGGAACGTCGGTGGCCACTGCCCACCTCAGCGGCATTGCAGCTCTCCTGAAGAACTTACATCCCGACTGGTCGGCAGCCGCAATCAAGTCGGCGATCATGACCACTGCCGACTTGACCGCAAACGACGGGAACCCGATAACCGATCAAACCATGCAGCCTACCAATTTCTTCGCACTCGGGTCCGGCCATGTCAATGTGACCAAGGCCAGCAATCCGGGCCTCGTCTACGATATCGCTCCGGGCGACTACGTACGTTATCTCTGCGGCCTCGACTACACCAGCGATCAGGTAACCACCGTCACCGGCCGTCCCGTCGACTGCTCCAAAGTTGCGGCCATATCAGGCTCCGAACTCAACTACCCTTCCTTCGCCGTGAGCCTGAATGCCGATAACGGTTACTCCGCGCTAGTCGGCCGCACGGTGACGAACGTCGGAGCGCCGAACTCTGTGTATGCTGTGAAGGTGAAGAATCCTCTCGGCGCTTCGGTGGCGGTGTGGCCGGAGAGCTTGTGCTTCTCTCGGGCCAACGAGAAGGCGCAGTTCTCCGTCGCTTTCACCGGCATTGTCGGCATTAGAGGAGTTGCTTCTTACTCGGAGGGGTATCTGACATGGCTGTCAGCCGATAACAACACCGTTGTCAACAGCCCGATCATGGTTTCTGTCGGCTGAAAATTAATCAATCCTTAGTACATCTGAATTATATAAGATTCAAGTAATCAACAACTGTCACCGTGTCATCGATCTATTGCATGCGTTTTCTGTACTGTGTGGGAATATTAAGAATCTAATATTTGTCAAGTTTGAACTCATTTTATTCTTTGATCCCGTTATGGAAGAATCCCTTGGCTACAACAATGAGGTATCGTCCAAGCTAAAGCCATATTAGTACTACCATTATGCAGAGGTGTAGCTAGGACCATATAAAGTACGGAATTTTTTTTTACAGAGCAATAAAAATCTAACGAATCTTACTGAAAGCATAAATTTTTTAAAATTTTCACATAAAGTATTATAACACCTATCCGAAGGACATTTTACGACTTTCCAATTTTTTTTTATTTTTTCTTCTGATTTTCGTTGCCGCCGTTATATTTATATATATATATATATATATATATATATATATATATATAAAATAAAAAACGTTTTTTGGAAGGATATTTATTCTAAAAAAAACACGAGCGTTTTCTATTTAATATTTTTTTTCTCTCACTCTCTTACTCCCTAACCCCCTCTCTCTCTCTCTCTCTCTCTCTCTCTCTCTCTCACGTTCGTGCTCTCTCTCTCACTCCCTAACTCTCTCTCTCTCTCACCTTCGCACTCTCTCTCACTCCCTAACTCTCTCTCTCACACGTTTGCGCTCTCTCTCTCTCACTCCCTAACTCTCTCTCTCTCTCTCTCTCTCTCTCTCACGTTCCCCTCTCTCACCCTTGCTCTCTCTCTCTACTCTCTGTGCTCTCTCTCTCTCACTCACTCTCTGCTCTTTCTCTCTCCCCCTCTGTCTATCTCTCTGCGCTCTCTCTCTCACTCACTCTCTGCTCTCTCACTCTCGCTCTCTCTCTCTCACCCTCGCTCTCTCTCTACTCTCTGTGTGCTCTCTCTCTCTCTCTCACTCTCTCGTTCCCGTTCTCTCTCTCACTCACTCTCTGCTCTCTCTCTCTCTCTCTCTCTCTCTCTCTCTCTCTCTCTCTCTCTCGTTCCCGCTCGTCTCTCTCTCTCTACTCTCTATGTGCGCTCTCTCTCTCTCTCTCTCTCTCTCGTTCCCGCTCTCTCTCTCACTCACTCTCTGCTCTCACTCAATCTCTGTGCTCTCATTCTTTCGTTCCTGCTATAGGGACATTAAGTTTACATATAGGGTGTTCCTGTCCTGCAAATTTTGTCTTTTATTTCTGTTCCCATCCTATTACATGTGAGTCCCAACCGATTTAAAAAGAGAGAGGGCCCACATGTAATAAGATGATTACAGAAATATGATACAAAAATACATGACAACAGGCTGTTATGACCCTACTACTTAGGCCAATGCACTTTGGCATACTAAACAATTGGTGGACTGTCTTTACTATATGTAGGACAATGCGTGAATTCTATTAGGTACAAGCAAATGTTCCACGAATACGGATAAGAGCTTTTAGATGGAATACAGACACATATATAGAGATTTTAGATAGGTACAAGATAGTCATATTTGTTGCATAAATACGGACACAAATAAAGATATGATACGGATACAGATTTTTTTTTTTTTTTTTTTTGTCTGTGTCTGCTCACCATAGGGTACAGATTGCTGCTTCTTATGGAATTACACATTTATTCGTCAATATTAAGTTTCAAACGCAACTGATTTGATTAAAAATACAAATATTCAGTATGTACATACAAACACAAAGTCTGGGGAAAGAAAATACTAGAATTCAGTGATAAGTGAGAGGCAAACCTCTATCATGTGTCTCATGTAGGGTAGGGTATTGAACAATCTGTAGACATCAATTAAGGAATTTCTTTACTGATCACAATGGCAAGGCCACCATGATCTTGTCAAAATGGGAAAACGTGTGATTCTTACACCAAACTTGATATACTGGCCAACATCATCTACTATCTTAAGCAATATCAGATAACGGAGATAGGGAAATAAACAAAGTGTTGAAGATTACATTTAAGGTCTGCAAAAATAAACTAAAATAACCAGGGAAAGAAAATACAGATACTCAGAAAAGTTCAATGCCAAACCTCTACCATTTACCTTATATAGGTATCAGAGGTGTGTTATTTCAGCACCAACTAATAGGTAACTGGAGATGTAGCTTACCTGGATAAGAAATCAGTAGCATCAAGATACATGACCGTTTCCAATTCGCGGAACAAGATCTTGGAAGTTGATGATTCACCGAAAGAGAGTATTTCAAGATACATGACCATTTCCAATTTCACAGAACAGAATCTTTTTAGTTGATGATTCGCCCAAAGAGATTGTTTCGCATTGATGAAGATCACTCTAGAACAAGGCTTACCTTGACTCTATGTAGAGAGCGTCATTTGCCTTGTAGGTATCAGAGGGATGTTATTTCAGCACTAACTAGTAGGTAATGGATTTGTAGGAAATCAGTAGCATCAAGGTACATGACCATTTCCAATTCTCGGAACAAGATTGAAAGAGATTATTTTCAAGATAACCATTTCCAATTCAATGAAGAAGATCTTGGAAGTTGATGATTAACCAAAAGAGATTGATGGAGATCATTCTGGAACATGGTTTACCTTTGCTGGCTCTATATCTTATATAGGCATCAGAGGGATGTTGTTTCAGCACTAACTAATAGGTAATGGATTTGTAGGAAATCAGTAGCATCAAGGTACATGACCATTTCCAATTCTCGGAAGAAGATCTTGGAAGTTGATGATTAACCGAAAGAGATTGTTTCACATTGGTGAAGATCACTCTGGAACATGGTTTACCTTTGCTGACTCTATATCTTATATATGTATCAGAGGGATGTTATTTCAGCACTAACTAATAGGTAATGGATTTGTAGGAAATCAGTAGCATCAAGATACATGGCCATTTCCAATTCTCGGAACAAGAGCTTGGAATTGATGATTCACCAAAAGAGATCATTTCAAGATACATGACCATTTCCAATTTCACAGAACAAGATCTTGGATGTTGATGATTCACCAAACTAGCTCGTTTCGCATTGAGGAAGATCACTCTGGAAAAAGGGCTTACCTCTGATACCTATCTAAAGAATGTCATTTACCTTATACATACATAGGTATCAGAGAGTATGTTATTTCAGCACTAACTAATAGGTATAGGATTTGTAGCTTACCTGGAAAAGAAATCAGTAGCATCAAGATACATGACCATTTCCAATTCTCGGAACAATATCTTGGAAGTTAATTCACCGAAAAGAGATTATTTTCAAGATACTTGACCATTTCCAATTTGCACAAGTTCTTTGAAGTTGATGATTCACCGAAAGAGATTGTTTCGCATCGACGAAGATATCACTCTGGAACAAGGCTTACCTTGAATCTATATAAAGAGTGCAGCAATGGAGGTTATCATCACAAACAAACAGCATTTGACTCTTTACTGTCATAGCTTTTTTTTTTTTTCCACAAGGAAAATGAGGCAGTTCTACAAGTTCCGGTTGATCTCAAACACATCCATTTCCTTGTTTCTATTCCTCTTTCTCTCTAATTTTTCATCTCCAACCATTGCTAGAAAGCACACTGTTGTTCCCTTGAAAACTGAAACAAGCCAGCAACAAACTTACATTGTTCATGTGCACCAGAGCTCCGCCACCACCACCACCACCACTTCTTTCTCGACGGACGACGAAAGGGAGGAATGGTACAAGTCCTTCTTGCCCTCCAACACCACATCCTCTGACGGTGGTGAATCATCAAGGCTGATTTACTCGTACAAAACCATCGTTACCGGCTTCGCGGCAAGGCTGACACCTGAGGAACTGACCGAAATGGAGAAGAAACGAGGCTTCGTCCATGCCTACCCGGATAGTCTGGTGCCACTTGCAACCACCCACACTCCTGACTTCTTGGGGTTGCACCGGTACATTGCTGGCTTATGGAACGATAGCAATTACGGCAAAGGAGTGATCATCGGCGTGATGGACACTGGAATCTCGCCGAATCATTCCTCGTTCTCTGACGGAGGGATACTGCCACCTCCGCCAGCCAAATGGAAGGGCGTGTGTCAGTTCAATGCATCTGATTGCAACAACAAGCTCATCGGTGCAAGGAACTTTGCTGAAGGACTAAATGCAATGCGAAGCCCTTCCGGTGAGTCATCTCTGCAAGGACCCTACGACTACGATGGGCACGGCACGCACACGGCCAGCACTGCAGCAGGAATGTTCGTCGACAATTCCAGCATCAACGGTCAAGCCAATGGCACTGCATCAGGAACAGCACCCTACGCCCATCTAGCCATCTATAAGGTCTGTGGTGTCTCCGTCTGTGCAGTGTCGGATTTGTTAGCCGGGCTTGATGCTGCTGTCGACGACGGGGTGGACGTACTGTCGATCTCCCTCGGATCGACTTCCCTCCCTTTCTACAGCGACCCTATCGCCATCGGAACGTACGGTGCGGTGGAGAAAGGCATTTTCGTCAGCGCTGCTGCCGGGAACTCCGGGCCGACACTGTCCTCGCTGTCGAACGAGGCGCCGTGGATTCTGACCGTGGGAGCGAGTAGCGTGGACCGTTCTATCCGGACAACCGTGAAGCTAGGCTCCGGCGACGAGTTCAATGGCGAATCCATCTACCAGCCCAGCAACTACACCTCCCCCAACTTGCCTCTGGTCTACCTAGGAGGATCATCGGATTCTGCCAATTGTCTCAACGGCTCGTTCGACGGGTTCAACGTGAAGGGGATGATCGTGTTCTGCGAAGACGACGGGTTTGCAACTACGTTTGATATGGGATTGACCGTCGAGGCCGCCGGAGGAGCCGGCATGATTGTCGCTAGCACGACAAGGAACGGATACATCCCCGACGTCGTCCATGTCCTCCCGGCGTCGCATGTGAGCTACTCCGACGGGCTGGCTATCAAAGCGTACATCGAAGCGGCTACAGGCCCTACCGCGTCCATCTCTTTCAAAGGTACGGTGTTGGGAACATCTCCGGCCCCGATGGTCGCCGGCTTCTCTTCCAGAGGACCAAATGTGGCCGACCCAAACATTTTGAAGCCCGACATAGTCGGCCCTGGAGCGAACATCCTAGCAGCATGGCCATCATCGACCTTCGAAATGATGTCCGGAACATCGATGGCCACTCCCCACCTCAGTGGCATTGCAGCTCTACTGAAAAGAGCACACCCGGACTGGTCGCCGGCCGCCATCAAGTCGTCGATCATGACGACTGCCGACTTAACTGCCAACGACGGGAACCAGATAGCCGACCAATGTACCATGCAGCCTACCAATTTCTTCGCACTCGGCTCCGGCCACGTCAACGTCTCCAAGGCCAACAATCCAGGCCTCATCTACGACATCACTCCGGACGACTACATCCGCTACATCTGCGGCCTGAACTACACCGACGGCCAGGTCACTGCCATCACTCGCCGTCCCAACACTTGTTCCGACGTTACGGCCATCGCCGGTTCCGAGCTCAACTATCCTTCGTTCATGGCGGTCCTAAATGCTGCCAACAGTTACACCATGGTGGTCACTCGGACGGTGACGAACGTCGGAGCACCGAACTCTTCGTACGCGGTGAAGGTGAAGGCTCCGGTTGGCGCTTCCGTGGCGGTGAACCCGGAAAACTTGAACTTCTCTCGGGCCACCGAGAAGGCACACTTCTCTGTCACCTTCACTGGAACTGTTGGCCTCAGAGGAGTCGTCTCCTACGCAGAGGGTTATCTGACATGGATCTCGTCCGATAACACGGCTGTTGTCAACAGCCCGATCATGGTTGCCATTGGGTGAAATCCTTAAGGCATAGATGTGACCTACGTGAACTAATTATGCATAAGAAACTGATCAATAACAAAGTGTCCATGTGTCGGAAATTGTGTTTAAACTATTCAAAAGTTTGCATTCCAAATTATCTTTCACAACTCCAGTCCAAGTTATACATAAGAAGATGTCTGGAAGAGCACAATCAAATATTTCAGCTTTCCAATAAGTCTTCTAGATTGAGACTTATCCTCAATTTGCTCGTCATTCTCAGACCACAAGCTCATACTTGTTTCTGTATCAGTTTGATTAGATCCAAGTAGACCAATCTCATGTAACAGGTTTGTAACATATTTTTGTTGGGAGAAAACTATTTCTTCTTGCTCAAGCTCAATTCCAAGAAAGTACCTCCGCTAAGGAAGGTCTTTATTGACAAAATATTTATGGAGATGCATCTTGATCTCCTCAATGTCTGCGAGGTTGAAACTCGATACTAGAATATAGAATATCCTTAACATATACCATAAAAATGACTGTCCCAGTCTTGGTGTTCCAGATAAATTCTAAGTAGTTTGTGTGACTAGAGAGACAACTAGTTTTTTTCAATCCAAACATGTAACCACCACTTTCCACCTTAGAAATATTTTTGGTAATATTACATGTTGCTAATTTTATTTTATTATATTATATTAGTGGTTAGTTTAGAATTAATCAGTGTTAGTTTTAGTGCTAGCTAATTAGAATTAATTAAGTTAATTGTCAGGGATTGAATATTTCCAATTAGTTAGATTATATTCTTTTCATAACTAATTAGATTCCTATCCCACTTAAGTTTGAATTCAAATTAGTGAGTAGAGTGACATGTGTAACGACCCGTTCCGTTCAAGCGGACAGCCGATTCAAACGACGCAAGTGCAACGATCCGACCCGCTTTGCTCAGCGAGATGACTCGTTTGAGACAAATGATTTCCAGACTTGGCCCTTCAGGAGTTCAGATTTAGACTTTCAAAGGCTCGCTCGGAGTATCGCTCGACCGAGGTGAATCATCGCTAAGGTGGGTGGCTATGATAAACTTGTCTTTGTTTAGCCAGCACACTTAAAATATGGACGATACATGCTAGTCGCTAGGTGAATCACCCTATGCATGCTAATAAAGAATACAACGCACCTAGCTAAGGGAATAATCCCAACTTGTATTGCTTGTGTTAGAACATGGAAATGAAACTTTGCTTATAAATGAACCCTCACATGCTACCTTTGCTTCGTGCAACTAGACCCCGCTATGCCTCGAGTAGATCGTTATATACTCTTCGTAGTGTACTGTTCACTTGTTTACACTGCACGTCCCTAGATTATATCGCTTGATATGTCCCATTACGGTTTCACTCCCCGCTTTACCCACAGACCGTGCAAACATAAATGTTTATGTTTCATATAAATGGATGCTTGCCTACTTATACTTGTAGTTTGTACTTGTTGCCTTATTTCAATGTTTGTCGCACGAAATTATGCCATAATCAAGTAATACTATCCGTATCGTGTATGCATCTAGTTAGCCAGAAGACTATCAAATAGTCTTTATGTGCAATATGAACCTGCAAGTATCCGGTACCGTTAGGTTCCCAAGACAGTTCTCGAACCAGGAGAATGCATCAAGTCAAGTTGAACACTGAACGAGAATCATATCAAGCAAATCAAGAATCATAGCTCGTGGAGCAATACTTTTTCAGAACAAGAATTATGCATTATCATGTCAAGTTGTGAATATGGAAGACCCAAGACTTGCATGTCGCAGATAACTTGGAAACATGGGTGATCTTCGGATCTCGTTCCACGGACGGTCTCGGGGGCACCAGGGCCGATCCGATCTGGATGGAACTTCACGATAGTCTCACGTGCTAGACGGGATGGCTTACAGCGCCTCTTGTGCTTTCGTTGCATACCATCCTCGTTCAAGACTATAACTCATCCTTTATGGCTATGCCAGCGACTCATGTTCACATAAATAAGTCATTCTCGCTTAGCGACAATCCGCGTGCGAGTCATTGCATCACATCCAATAATCTGAAATACCTGAACGATATGAGTATAGCACATCTATACATAAATTGATCAACCTGAGCAATCCATTGAACAGTTGAACATCCATTACAACACGCCTGGATAATCCGTGTAACTCGTGCACCCAAAACATAATCTCATTCACGATACTTGAGTTTGCTTATTCAATTGCCCCTGGATTTCATTATAAATGCTCGTGCTTGATTTAACTTAATTTACCTTGGACAGGGAAGGACGAATGGTAAGTTGGTAAGTCTCGTCGTGTTCCTTTGTATATCGCATGGCGCACTGCCAATCGGGTTAGGCTTTATATTATTTCCATGAAACTGATCTTAAGGCAAGACTAGAAAGATAACTTAATAGATGGTATACGAAACCTATATAACGTGTTTGGATTTGTCGAGCGGGCGAGAAGCTTCCCCACCAGTACATTCATGTACTAATAACCCACCAGATTGCTTGCAGGGTGCGGAGAAACCTCGTTCGGTGTGGAAACTCCCTTCGTGCATACTAAGGCATGGAGTTCACTCTGGAACCTTGGAGCATTGCGTCTGAAACTGAAGCACATATATAAGACATAATGTTGGAACATCGCCTATGTATCATTCCACAGATGTAGCCACTTGGCACGCTTTTACTATTTTGAGAGAGAGAGAGAGAGAGAGTGAGAGAGAGGCTTGAGCGACTTATAATCTTAGCCTAACGCCGCTTGTAACACTTGTTCAATATCAATACAAGAGCTTGTTTTACTTCTATACTTGTGTTATTCAATGCTTCCGCTATTGACGACTCTGTGAACTTGTGTCATGACCCGTACCCGATGTAAGGATACTAGTCGGAAACAACGCCCAGCCTACGCCGCAGAATCGGCGGTAGAACGCTGTCTAGATAGTCTATCTAAAGTAATGAACCACCAATAATGATAGAATACTCAATCACAGAACTAAGATAGAATGAGCACGAATCAGATAAGAATAGAATAGTCATCAACTCATGAGTTTAAAATAATACATCAATGAGTCTGAAGAGTAACAAAATAAGCTGGAGACAAATCCAGTACAAAAGAATACTATCATACTACAAAGCTACACTCCAGGGTCAACTGTCTCAGTTGGGATAAGTCCCTCTTGAGCCAGGGTCTCCGAATCTAAACCCACAATATCCTGGGGTCCATAATAGGTAGGGTACTCCTCAGTGTCATCTGGAAAAATATATCTAGTCAGGAAAGGAGCATAGTACATCTCTAACAGCAGTTCTAATCCATGATAAAAACTATGTAACAGTAAATAGCTGTGGATAAACAAGATGCACAAAATAGATACAAGAGATATATAGACAATAAGGAAATACTGGAAAGAAATACAATAATGAACAATATGTCAATGAAACAATAATACTAATGACTAAGTGTGTGAGTACTAGCTTAACATGTGATCGGCTTGGGCAAGATACAATGCGGCCTGGCTAATCATACGTGCGGTGCATGATCAACACTATTCGCTTACCAATACTTTATTCAATAGGGATTTGATCACATATCTATACTAATACTCCCCACCCCCAACTGGTATAATAGATCCAACCACGGTATGCTATGGCACTAGATTCCCCAAGAAGATAGCTAGTCTCCCCGAGAATCGGTGTCTGTACATGTACAAGATAACCAATAAAACAATACTTGCACCATATACACCATATACCAAGGAATAACATCTCATGACGAGATCCGGATATACCAATCCGTGTAACCATAGTGTCGAGAGAAACATGTAAATCTACACTAGATACAACGAACATAGAGGATATCATAAATGAGAAACTATCAGAGAATGTACTCGCCTGAAGTCCAATGAACAGTCTCACAGATGTCTGACTCGGTACCTCGAAGACCTAGATATGGAATACCACATTAATACAAGGTCCCGGAAAGAGAACAAGTCAAACTAGTCAACTCCTAGGTCGATAAATAAATTCTAAGTCAAAAGTCAACTATGGTCAACTCTAAAGTCAACTAAAGTCAAACCAAGGTCAACCTCACAAGAAATCTATATAAATAATATAGAAATAAATACAACAATTTAGGAATCAAAATTAGATCCCAAAAGATACTCACACAAAGTATACTAATAATACAAATAATACATACTCTAATATAATATATAAACAACCAATATTTATACAAATAAAATAATATATTATTACAAATATTATACCTCACAAAACACATATATATACACATATATATATATACAATAATAATATATAAAATATAATTTAAAACTGCCAAAGCGTCACTGAAAACAGTGAACAAAACAAGATAAAATAAAAACAGGTTTAATAGTGACAGTCTTGACTGTCACTGAAAATTCGTCGCAGAAACTTCATATACAAAACCGCTGCTGTCACAGTTTGCTGACAGTTTCAAACTGTCACAAAAAAACGTCGCTGAAAGGTTGCCGCTCAAAACTGCCGCAGCATTAATGACAGATCTGTCATTAATGCTGACCACTGTACAACGGCTGCTGCTGACCCGCCTATTTAGCGACAGTTTCACTGTCACAAACCCACTGTCACTAAAACACAGAAATATATATATATATAAATATATATATGCAATAATAATCACAATACATATATATAAATAAATAATTATATACTTATATATATATGCACATATAAACTTATAATTAAATACCAATAGTTACAACACATGCACATATTAATGTTCATATTTTACATGGCTAGAAGCACACCTAAAATATATACATTAATATACAAATAATTACATAATAATTATAAATAATATAATTAAACAATTAAACACATAAATATATTTTATAAAACATTTATGTATAATTTATACTATTAACATAAGTACATATATAATTACATGCAAGAAAGCTACATATTATATTTGTACATCATATTAGCACACACAAAAATATATAGATCTATGCTAAAATAATTACTATAATAAATACACAAAATAAATATATAATATCTATATATATTTACTAATTATAATTGAAGAATTTAAATCATACATAATTAGATCTATTCAAAAATCCACACAATTGGAGAGTATCACACCGTATCCCACTAGATCTAGGATACGCATGTGACACGAGTCCAACACACAACCAATTGCACCCCGAAGGATACAAACAAATCACAAATAATATTTATGAATAAATCAAAGTGTCAAAAGTAGATCTATGTGTCCGTGTCAAAATACGACATGTACAAAGTCCCGTGTCGGAGGAAAACCCCCCAAAATGACACGTATCACCAAATAGTTGGGATACGAACCACATGTACCCAAATATGGACACGACACAAGCCCCAAACACATAAGCACATGCCCAATTGATCTATAGGATCAATTGACACACACAACAAAATATAAATTTGGAATTCCAACAAAATTAACACAAAAAGTACCATAACTTTCTCCATGGGTCTCCTATGAACACAAAACAAAGTCCTATGGGTAGTACATACATATAGGTTGATTTTACATGATTAAATCTCAGATTTAGAAGCTATTTTAATAGAAAAAACTAAATTATACCTATTGGGAGATGGATTCCCAATGAAACCTCCAATTGAGATGAACTTGCTTCCAAATTGTAGATCCTTGCTCCTCTTTGTAGATCCTTGCTTCCTCCTTCTAGATCCTTGCTTCTCAACTTTCTAATGGTGAATTAGGAAGAATTTGAAATGAATTTGGTAGGGAATTGGAATGGGAATGGAGGGAATTTGGGAGTGGAAAATTCTAGATCTAGATTTGGAATGAGAATGAGAGGAGAGAGAAATTTCCCCCCCTCTAATATAGGCCGGCCATGCCCCCTTTCCCAAGCAATTGTAAAATGTCCAATGTACCCCTTGGGGCCTCTCATGAAGAAATAATTAAGGAAGGAAGCTTCTAGTCTAATCACTTAATTAATTTAATCCATCTCCTTAACTATGGGCTTTCTAAATGGGCCAAGTCTAACTATTTAATTCATGTTGGTCCATGGGTCCAAACTACACTAGTTGGGTCCACTAAAATAAGTCCAAAATAATTAATTAACATCCAACAACAATTAAATAATACAACAAAAATTATTTACCATGCACAATATTTATTTAAATAGGAAATTACTAAAATACCCTTTTCCTAAAATGTGGTAGTGACAAGTCTACCCTCCTTAAAATAATTTCGTCCTCGAAATTTAAAGATGAAAACTACCCCCAGAAAAATCACAGAACAGAACTAAATAATCACAATTAACTAATGAACAGAACATAACTAGAAAAATAACATACCTCAAGGTACAAACAAATATGGATAACGCTCTCGCATGTCATCCTCTCTCTCCCAGGTAGACTCCCCCGGAGAGTGATGCCTCCATGCGACGCGTACCAAAGGAATAGTCTGGTTCCTCAGCACCTTCTCTCTCCGATCCAGAATCTCAACTGGCTGGTCTGGATAGCTAAGAGTAGGGCCGACCTCTATCTCCGAGTGATCCAATACATGACTAGGATCTGCCACGTATCGTCTCAACTGCGACACATGAAACACGTTGTGCACTCCCTCTAATGCAGGTGGCAAGTCTAGTCTATAAGCAACTGCACCGACCCTCTCTAGAATAGTGAAAGGTCCGATGAATCGCGGACTAAGCTTTCCGCCTCCACCGAAGCGAATCGTGCCTCGTGTCGGAGAAATCCTCAGAAACACCAAACCACCCACCTAGAACAAAAAACCATCTTAAGAACTTAATCTATAACAAACAAAAACAAGCACAAACAAAATCTAAACTATACCTCAAACTCCAAAGGTCTCCGATGGCTATCGGCCCAATGCCGCTGTCTGTCCTGCGCCACTCGAAGTCTGTCTCTGATCAAATGAACCTTCTCCACTGCATCCACAACCATCTCTGGCCCAAGCAAAATTCTCTCTCCAACATCGTCCCAAGACAAAGGAGTACGACACCTCCGACCATATAGAGCTTCAAAAGGTGACATCTCTATACTGGCCTGGTAACTGTTGTTGTAAGCAAACTCTACCAAATGGAGATGGTCCTCCCAAGAACCCCCGAAATCTAGTACACAAGTGCGCAACATATCCTCGAGAGTCTGGATAGTCCTCTCTGACTGCCCATCTGTCTGGGGATGATATGCAGTACTGAACTTGAGCTGAGTGCCCAAACTCTCCTGCAAACTCCTCCAGAAATGAGAAGTGAAATGACTATCCCGATCTGAGACTATGCTGACGGGAACTCCGTGTATCCTAACGATCTGCCTCACATACATCTCTGCCAGCTTCTCCGTAGACAAACCCACTTTGAAAGGCAAAAAGTGGGCCGACTTGGTCAATCTATCAACAATGACCCAAATCGCGTCTTTCCCTCCTGGAGATCGTGGAAGTCCGGACACAAAATCCATAGTAATGTGTTCCCACTTCCACTCTGGAATGGGTAATGGCTGAAGTAAACCTCCTGGCCTCTGTCTCTCGGCTTTCACCTGCTGGCACACTAAGCATCTGGATACAAACTGTGTCACTTCCCTCTTCATGCCATACCACCACACACTCTCTCGCATATCCCGATACATCTTGTTAGCACCTGGATGTATGGAATACTGAGAGCGATGCGCTTCCTGCAACACCTCCTCTCGCAACTCCCCACTAGGCACACACAATCTAACTCCATGCCTCAAAGATCCATCCTCTGCAATAGTGAAATCATCCTCCAATCCTGCTCTCACCTGAGCTCTGATACTCCTCAAAGATACATCATCATACTGTGCTGCCTTAATCCTGTCCATCAAATCTGAGTGTATCTGCAGTCCCCACATCTGCATAGCACCACCAGAAACAATCACCTCAATGCCCAAGCTCTCCAAGTCCTCCAATAAATATCGATCCTGCGTTAAGAACATAGCTACCGGATACCTGCTCAAAGCATCGGCAACTACATTGGCTTTTCCAGGATGATATTGCAAAGAGATATCAAAATCCTTCATCAGTTCCAACCACCGACGCTGCCTCATGTTCAACTCCTTCTGCGTGAAAACGTACTTCAAGCTTTTGTGGTCTGTGAAGATCTCCACACGCTCTCCGTACAAATAATATTTCCACAACTTCAGGGCGAATATGACAGCTGCCAACTCCAAATCATGGGTAGGATAGTTCTTTTCATGAGGACGTAATTGCCTGGATGCATAGGCAATCACTTTTCCATGCTGCTGAAGAACACAACCTAAACCCTTCCCCGATGCATCACTATAAATAGTGAAACCTCCGGACCCTGATGGCAACGTCAAAATAGGAGCAGACGTCAAACTCTTCTTCAACTCCTCAAAAGCAACCTGGCAATCCTCCGTCCAAACAAACTCCACATCCTTCCTTGTGAGTCTGGTCATCGGCTCGACAATCCTCGAAAAATCTTGCACAAACTTCCTGTAGTAGCCTGCCAATCCCAAGAAACTCCTGATCTCTGCTACCGAACTCGGAGTCTTCCAAGATTCCACTGCTGAAATCTTCTTCGGATCCACTGAAATACCATCACCAGTCACAACAGGCCCCAAGAATTCTACTTTGTCCAAGAAAAACTCACATTTGGACAACTTTCCATACAGCTTCTCCTTCCTCAGCACATCCAACACAATCCTCAAATGCTCCTCATGCTCCTCCGGTGTCCTCGAGTATATGAGTATGTCGTCGATGAACACCACCACGAACTTGTCAAGGTACTGGTGGAATACCTTGTTCATCAAGTTCATAAATACCGCCGGTACATTAGTCAAACCAAACGGCATCACCATAAACTCGTACTGACCATACTGAGTTCTAAAAGCAGTCTTCGGTATGTCCTCCGGCTTCACCTTCACTTGATGGTAGCCTGATCTCAAATCTATCTTAGAAAACACCTTCGCACCACTCAACTGATCAAACAGATCATCAATCCGTGGCAAAGGATACTTATTCTTGATAGTGAGATTATTCAAAGCCCTGTAATCAATGCACATGCGCACCGATCCATCCTTCTTCGGTACAAACAATACCGGGGCTCCCCATGGTGAAGAACTCGATCTGATAAACCCCTTATCCTGCAATTCGTCCACCTGCTTCTTCAACTCGACCAGCTCGCTGTTGTTTACTCTATAGACATGTTGCGAAATTGGTTCTGCACCTGGCACCAAGTCTATAGAAAATTCAACATCTCGATCTGGTGGCAATCCTGGCAATTCCTCAGGAAACACATCCAAGAATTCTGCTATCAACGGATGTGGCAACTCCTTGTCTTCTACCATAGCTCCACAAATAATGCCTTCTTCCTGCTCCGTAGCTCCTCTAGTAAACTCGAACTCTGGCTCTCCTGGCGGACCAAACAAAACTCTACCTCCTCTACAGTCTATGCTAGCACGGTGCCTACTCAACCAATCCATCCCAAGTACAATGTCATAGCTTGGAAGTGGCATTACAAGTAGACACGCACTCAACTCCCGGCCTCCCAAAGTAACTCTCCGATCCTTGCAAATATCATTAACCAGGATAATGCCTCCCCCGGTCATGATCTTGCAAGTCCTAAGCAAAGACTCAGCTACCAAACCATGCTTCAGAGCAAAAAAAATAGATACAAAACTATGGAAAGCACCACTATCAAACAAAGCTAAAGCTGGAATGGAATCAAGAAGAATAGAACCTATGATGACATCTCCGGTGGGTTCCTCCTCTTCGACGGTCATAGCAAATGCTCGTCTCTGCCGAGCACCTTCCTGCTGTTGATGCTGGACAAAACGCTGCTGCTGTGTCGGAAGCGGTCCCCTCGGCTGTGCTGCAGGTGGTCTCGTCTGTGTCCTCGGAGCTGGAGCTGCTCCTTGAACTGCACGACGAGGACACTCCCTCGATTGATGCCCTTCAGTACCACAATACAAACAAACTCCTAGCCTCCTCCTGCAAACTTCCCAGATGTGGCCGGACTTCTTGCAGAAGTTGTATGGGGCCTGCTGTAACTGCCTCTACTGCTGAGGTGCCTGGTGAAAAGGCGCTCTAGCTGGAGTCTGGTTCTGCTGTGGCTGCTGGAAAGGTCTGGACTGGAAATGAGGACGTTTGGCAGATACTGCACTGCCGTTGGCCCCCAGAAAAGAATCACGGTCTCTCTTGGTCTTCAAACCCAGATCCCGCTCAACCTTGCGTGCCTCCGCAAGTATCTCCGAGTATGTCTCATAAAAAGACGGAATAAGAATCTTCACCTCCCAGTTTAGACCCTCTCGAAAACGAATAGCTCGAACCTCCGGCTCCCTCACCAAGTACTCTGCAAATCGGCTCAACCTACCGAACTCCGCAGCGTATTCCTCCACAGACATGCTTCCCTGAATGAGACTCTCAAATTGTCTCCCCAAGTCAAGCCTGTCTATCCGAGCGAAAAACTTCCTCTTGAAAAGGTCCTTGAATACCTCCCAAGATTGTCCTGCGTCAACTAGAACCGGCTCATTCCTGAACCAAGTGCGAGCGACGTCAAATAGTTGAAGTCCTACCGCCTCAACCTTCAGATCTTCAGAAAGACGGGACACCCTCATAAGACGCTCAATGTCCTCGAGCCAATCATCAGCATAGACGATGCCCTCCGTCCCTTTGAAAACCCTAGGCTCCAGTTTCTTGAAGTCCTGAATGTTGCCTGGCCGAAGCTGAGCAACTTGAGGAACAACCTGCTGCTGGATCGGAACTCCTCTCTCAACTACAGCACGAGCAAGCTGATGAGCACTCTCGATGCCCTGCCGTAGAACGTCGGTCTGCCTCTGATGTGCCTCTGACTGAGCCCTCTGTGCCTCGAGCATCTCACGAAACAGTGTAAACATCTGTGACGCCTCTGCTGGCACAGGAGGTGGAGGTGGAAGCCCCTCAGATACAGCTGGCACAGTCCTCTGAGTAGGTGGTGGACCTCCGAAAGCAGCTGACACTCCAATCACCGGAGAAGTGACTGGTGCAGGCCCTCGGGATGTCGCAGACCTCTCAGAAGCTGCTCTCCCCTGCTGTGATCTAGTCTTAGGCGGCATCCTGAGACAAGCGAAAGAAAGAATCAATATGGCACAAGATGTAAGACATCAAGGAAAGGACATTTTAAGAGATCAAGTATCAATATCAAAGGAGAATAGTTGAATCAAAAGAATTTTCCTAGATGTGATTGAGTATCTCAGCCTATATCCTATATCCTATTGCAGGCTCGCAGTAGTACAACTAAGTTGTCGCACTACCACGACATCACATACTTGTGAAGCTAGACCTACATGGGCCACCACCAAAAATGTGTCACGACCCGTACCCGATGTAAGGATACTAGTCGGAAACAACACCCAGCCTACGCCGCAGAATCGGCGGTAGAACGCTGTCTAGATAGTCTATCTAAAGTAATGAACCACCAATAATGATAGAATACTCAATCACAGAACTAAGATAGAATGAGCACGAATCAGATAAGAATAGAATAGTCATCAACTCATGAGTTTAAAATAATACATCAATGAATCTGAAGAGTAACAAAATAAGCTGGAGACAAATCCAGTACAAAAGAATACTATCATACTACAAAGCTACACTCCAGGGTCAACTATCTCAGTTGGGATAAGTCCCTCTTGAGCCAGGGTCTCCGAATCTAAACCCACAACATCCTGGGGTCCATAATAGGTAGGGTACTCCTCAGTGTCATCTGGAAAAATATATTCAGTCAGGAAAGGAGCAGAGTACATCTCTAACAGCAGTTCTAATCCATGATAAAAACTATGTAACAGTAAATAGCTGTGGATAAACAAGATGCACAAAATAGATACAAGAGATATATAGACAATAAGGAAATACTGGAAAGAAATACAATATTGAACAATATGCCAATGAAACAATAATACTAATGACTAAGTGTGTGAGTACTAGCTTAACATGTGATCGGCTTGGGCAAGATACAATGCGGCCTGGCTAATCATACGTGCGGTGCATGATCAACACTATTCGCTTACCAATACTTTATTCAATAGGGATTTGATCACATATCTATACTAATACTCCCCACCCCCAACTGGTATAATAGATCCAACCACGGTATGCTATGGCACTAGATTCCCCAAGAAGATAGCTAGTCTCCCCGAGAATCGGTGTCTGTACATGTACAAGATAACCAATGAAACAATACTTGCACCATATACACCATATACCAAGGAATAATATCTCATGACGAGATCCGGATATACCAATCCGTGTAACCATAGTGTCGAGAGAAACATGTAAATCTACACTAGATACAACGAACATAGAGGATATCATAAATGAGAAACTATCAGAGAATGTACTCGCCTGAAGTCCAATGAACAGTCTCACAGATGTCTGACTCGGTACCTCGAAGACCTAGATATGGAATACCACATTAATACAAGGTCCCGGAAAGAGAACAAGTCAAACTAGTCAACTCCTAGGTCAATAAATAAATTCTAAGTCAAAAGTCAACTATGGTCAACTCTAAAGTCAACTAAAGTCAAACCAAGGTCAACCTCACAAGAAATCTATATAAATAATATAGAAATAAATACAACAATTTAGGAATCAAAATTAGATCCCAAAAGATACTCACACAAAGTATACTAATAATACAAATAATACATACTCTAATATAATATATAAACAACCAATATTTATACAAATAAAATAATATATTATTACAAATATTTTACCTCACAAAACACATATATATACACATATATATATATACAATAATAATATATAAAATATAATTTAAAACTGCCAAAGCGTCACTGAAAACAGTGAACAAAATAAGATAAAATAAAAACAGGTTTAATAGTGACAGTCTTGACTGTCACTGAAAATTCGTCGCAGAAACTTCATATACAAAACCGCTGCTGTCACAGTTTGCTGACAGTTTCAAACTGTCACAAAAAAATATCGTTGAAAGGTTGCCGCTCAAAACTGCCGTAGCATTAATGACAGATCTGTCATTAATGCTGACCACTGTACAACGGCTGCTGCTGACCCGCCTATTTAGCGACAGTTTCACTGTCATAAACCCACTGTCACTAAAACACAGAAATATATATATATAAATATATATATGCAATAATAATCACAATACATATATATAAATAAATAATTATATACTTATATATATATGCACATATAAACTTATAATTAAATACCAATAGTTACAACACATGCACATATTAATGTTCATATTTTACATGGCTAGAAGCACACCTAAAATATATACATTAATATACAAATAATTATATAATAATTATAAATAATATAATTACACAATTAAACACATAAATATATTTTATAAAACATTTATGTATAATTTATACTATTAACATAAGTACATATATAATTACATGCAAGAAAGCTACATATTATATTTGTACATCATATTAGCACACACAAAAATATATAGATCTATGCTACAATAATTACTATAATAAATACACAAAATAAATATATAATATCTATATATATTTACTAATTATAATTGAAGAATTTAAACCATACATAATTAGATCTATTCAAAAATCCACACAATTGGAGAGTATCACACCGTATCCCACTAGATCTAGGATACGCATGTGACACGAGTCCAACACACAACCAATTGCACCCCGAAGGATACAAACAAATCACAAATAATATTTATGAATAAATCAAAGTGTCAAAAGTAGATCTATGTGTCCGTGTCAAAATACGACATGTACAAAGCCCCGTGTCGGAGGGAAACCCCCCCAAAATGACACGTATCACCAAATAGTTGGGATACGAACCACATGTACCCAAATATGGACACGACACAAGCCCCAAACACATAAGCACATGCTCAATTGATCTATAGGATCAATTGACACACACAACAAAATATAAATTCGGAATTCCAACAAAATTAACACAAAAAGCACCATAACTTTCTCCATGGGTCTCCTATGAACACAAAACAAAGTCCTATGGGTAGTACATACATATAGGTTGATTTTACATGATTAAATCTCAGATTTAGAAGCTATTTTAATGGGAAAAACTGAATTATACCTATTGGGAGATGGATTCCCAATGAAACCTCCAATTGAGATGAACTTGCTTCCAAATTATAGATCCTTGCTCCTCTTTGTAGATCCTTGCTTCCTCCTTCTAGATCCTTGCTTCTCAACTTTCTAATGGTGAATTGGGAAGAATTTGGAATGAATTTGGTAGGAAATTGGAATAGAAATGGAGGGAATTTGGGAGTGGGAAATTCTAGATCTAGATTTGGAATGAGAATGAGAGGAGAGAGAAATTTCCCCTCCTCTAATATAGGCCGGCCATGTCCCCTTCCCCAAGCAATTGTAAAATGTCCAATGTACCCCTTGGGACCTCTCATGAAGAAATAATTAAGGAAGGAAGCTTCTAGTCTAATCACTTAATTAATTTAATCCATCTCCTTAACTATGGGCTTTCTAATTGGGCAAAGTCTAACTATTTAATTCATGTTGGTCCATGGGTCCAAACTACACTAGTTGGGTCCACTAAAATAAGTCCAAAATAATTAATTAACATCCAACAACAATTAAATAATACAACAAAAATTATTTACCATGCACAATATTTATTTAAATAGGAAATTACTAAAATACCCTTTTCCTAAAATGTGGTAGTGACAACTTGTTACCAATCGCCTGTGCATTTCTTATTCCGCTGCACTCGGACTATCTGTGCGACTCTGTGGCTTAGACATCTTACCACCTATTCGGATCATGGCCTTGCACGAGTGCGACTTACGCTCGTGCGACATCAAGTCCAAGTGGGAAAGATCATACCGCGGGAGCGCTGGCGGAGTGATTCGCGCCTAGCGGGGACGACCGATTACCTGCAGGAGATCGGGGCATGACAACATGATTAGTAATTAAACCCAATCCCAATCCCTATGATGTGGCCGACCCTATCATGGTGGATTTCAAATTTAATTTTCCCTCCAATTCACCCTACTTCTTCCACAAGCAATGCTTCATTAGTTCATTTTATTTTCCACCAAATTATAGATCTAGAATTTATAGTATTTTTTTTATTATATATCTCTTGTATCTATTGTTGCATCTTGTATATTCACATCTATTTACTGTTACATAGTTTATATCATTGATTAGAACTGCTGTTAGAGATGTACTCTGCTCCTTTCCTGACTGAATATTTTTTCAGATGACACTGAGGAGTAGTACCCTACATATTACGGGCCTCAGGATGTTTTGGGCTTAGAGTCAGAGACCCTGGCTCAGGAGGGACTCACCCCGACTGAGACAGATGACCCGGGACTTGTAGCTTCTTAGTATTCTCTTGTACTGGATTTGTCTCCAGCTTATTGTTTAGTATTTCTTCAGACTCGTTGATGTTATTATTTGACTCATGAGTGTATTGTGACTATTCTATTCTTTATCATATTCGTGCTCATTTTCATCTTAGATTTGTGATTGAGTATATTGATATTGTTGGTGGCTCATTATATTGCTAGATAGATTACCCAAACAGCGTTCTACCGCCGATTCTGCGGTGTAGGCTGGACGTTGTTCCCGACTTGCATCCCTATATCGGGTGCGGGTCATGATAGCTTTCAAGAGTTGGTAGAGGTTTGACATAACCTAATCCTCTACCCGCATGTTGGTAGTAGTATTTAGGTTTATCTTTTGGAGTAAAGTCTCGCAATGGTAGACGTCGTCCACTGCCAAAGTTAAGACCCTTATTGTTTTTAAAAGTCATAATCCATCTTTTGTATGATATTTTTGGTTTGTTACCATATCGATAAAGTTACATCTTGCATATCTCGTAGATGGACAGTCGAGATGGAGTATTGGCAAGTTGTGCCAATATATCAAAGTTGTACTGATTGTCAAGTCCCTGAGGTGAAGTCTTATTCAAGGATTTGTGAAAGTGCACTTTCTTTTGTTTTCTATTATCCACCATTGGTTTCTTTGATGAACTAGCTTCATGACCAGAAGGTGATGCATCCTTCTGAATTGGGTTATAAGTCCGTAGGTAAGTTTTATCGGACCTAGTTTTCCTGAAAAGTGCTTCATCCTAAATTAGAGAAGCATGAAAGACCATGTTGCATCATGACTTGCCCTTCTTATTCTTCTATTTGGATTTGGAAGGACTCTCTCCCATCATTGAACCCACATTATTTTCCCTGTTTTAGTAATCAACGACACCACTCCACTTGCTTTATTACAAGACAGGGGGAAGATTGACGATCTCCATCCTAGCTTTGGGTATTGGGACGACACCATCCTGGACCTCCACCTTCGAGAAAATTTCAAATTGTAACAACACCATGTTGGTAGTGACCTTATTTTGGTCATTGTGGAGTATGATAACTTCTGAATCAATCAGCTGCTGGATCTTCTTATCTTTCAATATGTAGCATTCCTATATTAGGTAATGTACGTATCGATGGTAAAAATAATACATGGGGGTCATTGGTACGCCCAACATCATCCGGTCGTCTAATATGTCGGGAAGCTTTAGCTTATTTTCTTTCATCAAGATATAGAAGATAGTTGTCGTCGACTCTTTGTTGAAGGTGTACTCCCGAAGTGGCCTAGAAGTGTTTGTACCCTTCAGCTTCGACTGAGAAGCAGCTGTCGAGACATCGATAGTCATAGACTCATTTCTCTTGCTATTATTGCGGTTGGAGTTATTGTTTTGGGGAAGCTTGCCTCTGTCTTCAGAATTGGGAATTTTAAGACCCATGGGCTCCATATTGGCAGCCCCGGAACAAAACCTGATAGCTGGAAGGAAGCTGTGTCGGCATGTATCCAGTAGCATGATAATCAGGATAATCTGAAGCAATCCAAGTGCAAGTCATCAGAAGCGTTGGTGACTAATGACTCTTTCGTAAAACTTGGCCATGAATAACGACTCCAAGTCCTTCCAATTTTAATGAAGTCATTTGGCAGACTTCAAAAATCATAAAAAGGCCACCCCTTGTAAAATCTTGGAATGTGTATTATGTTTGATCAAAAGTAGTACAAATATTGACAAGGAAATGTCATCAACCTGCAATACGGTAGTAGTGTCTGTGGCTTGAAATTTGGTGAACGCATCACCTCGTCCCATTTACATTGGTAAGGCTGAGATCTCTCAAAAGATTTTTTCCTTTAGCAAGAGAATCCACATAAGATTCTAGCATACGAATAACATCTGAAATTTGTGTCACAGCCGCATGTTGGACAAGTGCTTGCTGAGCAGCTGACATAAATGTCGAAAGCCCATCACCAGTATCTGCTGCATTCAGGGGAGTAGCGGGTAACTAATTACCCAAAAAAATTTAAATTTAAATTTAAATTTTAAATTTTAAATTTAATGTTAATTTTAATTTTAAAATTTAACATGTCATCTGTCACATTAACTGCCACCTCAGCTGCCACATAAGAAAGAATGATTTGGAGGGACATTTTAGAGGGACAAATAGCATTATTCATATTGGTATCAATACTTTCTTTCAATTCTATTTTTTATCTTTTTCCAACTAAAATTTGTATCCACGTAAACTCCTTTATTTTTATTAGTGTTACTAGTCCGTTACTAAGACGACGTCAAACTAGTCCGTCGTTAGTTTGACAACAAGTCGTCGCTACGTCGTGCGTCGCTGCATAGTCGAAGAAGAGTCGTTGAAGATTCGATTGCTCGACGACGAAAATATGATAGCAACTGTCCGACCATCACCGACGTCGATAATCTGTCCTATATCTATCCCCAGGTCGCCACTATTGTTTTTTATCAGCAATTTGATGATGGATTCGATCGTCGTTAAAATCCTTAATGGTCAAATTAACATAAATTATTACTCGTTTACTTTTTCTTATTTTCAAGTCCTATGTGGTGCATGATCCTTGCAGGGAATATTGCTGACACACATGGTGAATCAGAGATTATGACAGGTTCTTGATAATTAGGTTTTTTAGCCCCTTTGGTTCTGCTTGCACTCCACAAATTTGAGTCGTCAGAAATTAAGAAACTATATATGACCAGGAAGTCTAGTATCAATTATTCGCCATATATAAATCACTGTTAGAATGCTTTGACAAGTTCATAAACGTGTATTTAAACTTGTTTGGTGCAATAGTTTTGCTGCTGAGAAGAGTTTCTTAATGCAACTACTTCGATTCTTCATTTGTTTGGTGTGCAAGTTGATCCAAAATTCTTGAAGACTTTCTCTTGCAAGTTACTTTCTTGGTCTTGCCTGCATATATTGACACAGTAGGAATGTTTGTTAAATAGTTTGATCGGCCTATATATAATTGAGATCATAGTTAGGAGGTTTGTAAATCAAACATGTCGTGAAATCTAGATCGAGGGCGTACGAAATAAAAATTATATATTACGTGCATGTATTACATGAAAGGTGTATGAATTAAAAATTATATTTTAAATATATTACAACGAGAGTGTATAAAATAAAAATTAACATTTTAATCTACAAGTTACTAAGTATATATAGTTGCAAAAGTTACTGTGTAGGGTGACAGAAGTGGTTAGTCTCTTGAGTTGAATACTTGCATGGGTCATGCATTCCTTCATTCTCCTCTTTATATGGGCTGTTGATAAGGGCACTACACAATTTACTTGGGACTAGTTCAGAATTGGGACTAGTCCATTAATGAATGAAGTTTACTCATACTAGTCCAAAAGTTTACTCATACTAGCCCAAACATAAAACTCTCTTCCCAAATCCTCCAAACCTCCACCGGAGCCCTCCCCCCTCCTCCCTTTCTCACTACCAGAAAAAGCCAAATTAGCGACGTCCAAAAACGTCGCTAAATGACAAAAAAACGTCGCTAATCACGTTTAGCGACGTAATTAACGACGTTTTACAGAAGTCGGTAATCAGCACGTCGCTGAAAGAAAAAACGTCGCTAAACGTCGCTATACCGACGTTTTTTAGCGACTTAAATGTGTCGCTAACTTAGCGACGTTTAGCGACGCAGAGTCACTAATTAGCGACGTAATCAAACGTCGCTAAACGTCGCTAATTAGCGACTTATATAGCGACGTGACAGTGACATCTTTAATGACCTGGCAGTACTGCCATGTCAGCAATTTGCGACGTACATCAACGTATTTAGCGACGTCATTAGCGACGGCTATTAACGTCGCTAATTAGCGACGTGTATAAACGTCGCTAAACGTCGCTAAATACGTCGCTAATTTTACAGAAAAATAAAAAAAATACTGAATTGTTCCAAACTATTATTCCTGCAATTTATAAATTTTTAATTAAAAATAGACCTGGAGCAACCCTCCGTTGAATTCTCTGGGTTCGCCGACCCCTTCGGTGGAACACTCAACACCGGTAAATTAATATCATTTAATATGAATAAAAAGTATCACAGTCATACAATACACACAAATATTATAGACAGACCTGGAGCAACCATCCATTGAATTTTTTGCGTACGAAATAACACAAAAAATATATAAAATATCACAGTCACACAATACACACAAAATAAAAGTATCACAGTCACACAAAATGCATAATATATAAGTATCACAGTCACAAAATGGGCATAATATATAAGTATCACAATCACACAATAACCACAATAAAAGTATATGAAACATCACAGTATCAATCTCAAGGATATCCAATACGCTGGGGCACATACCAGTCCCTCAGATACTGCGCATAAACAGCGTCTATGTGATCAATCTCCGCTATGGGTGATGGGTGACTGGAACTCTCCGTCTGAGATGCAGCCGATATAGGTACTGGGTGATTGGAACTCCCCGTCTGAGATACAGCAGGTGGTATCTCTTTCTCCTTAACAGTAGGAGGCATCACTTCCTTCTTAACAGTAGGAGGCATCACTTCCTCCTTAACAGTAGGAGGTGTCTCTCTCTTGGGTGCCATCTGGTAAGATAGATGAAAACAAAGAATATAATTGATAACAGATATTACTTAAGACATACCCTTAATAATGCGGAATGGAAGAATTAGATGACTCATAAAGAATATAATTGATAACAGATATTACTTAAGACATACCCTCAGCAGCCCTGCCTATAAATTGTTTGTTGCAATATAATAATAATAGTAATAATAAAATTACTTGTTTGTTGCAGTATAATAATGATACGAATCATAAAACATGAGAGTAACATTAACTAAAGGAAATACCCGAGTATCAATACTCTAACTCTCATACCCTATCTTATCTTAACTCACCTCGTAGCTTGATACTCATATGCACTTACTCCACATCACTACCCACACTAACTAAAGGAAATAAAACTTGTCCTATGCCATTTTTTGATGTATATAGTAGCGTTTAGAGTCAAACCAAAATGTCTCTAAACATATCAAAACAAGCCTACACGTTGTTAAATATCAAAAGTTAGCAATATTGTAAACCCCCTCCCTATAATTAATATTTTATATATTTGCATACGACATTTTAGACTTTTAGTACTATAAGTTACCTAAATACCATCTAGGATATTAGTTATATTTTTAGTTAATGTGAAAAAAATCCTAACCCTAACCCCAGGTCAAAAACCCTAACCCTAACCCAAACCCCAGGTCAAAAACCCTAACCCTAACCTTAACCCTAGGTCACGTGTGTGTGTCATGTCAGTGTGTGTGTCAATGTCTGTAATGTAGTCTCCTCGTCGATCTATTGGTTAACTCAGTAACTCTCCATCATCTTCCATTTGGCATCAACGGTTAGGTTATCGCAGTGCACATGTGCTTCGTCAAATAATACTCATCACCTTCTCAGGGACGGCCCAGAGGGTGGACGAGTTGGGCGACCGCCCCATGCTTTCAATATGATTTGTTTCTTTTTTGTGAACTTATGGTCATCCACAGTCCAACATACTCATACAATAAGTAGTTCATTATAGGTCATATTGTTATTGCCGTAAAATTACTACTTCAGAAATTAAACAACCTTTACATAATGTTACTTCTATTATGGTATGAATTTTTTTAGAAGAGTAATGTTTGATATGACTAACTAATTTATTCAACCAAAACCAAATCCTAATGACTTGGAGAATTTCTTAATGATTGGAGAACTATGACAATACCTACATATAAAAACAAAAGAGATATACATAATTGTAATAACTATTAAGGAGTCAAGCTAATAAGTCATACCATGAAACTTTGGGAGAGCAAGTGAACAAAGTCTAAGAAAAAACAAAAAAAATTAGAGAATCAATCTGATTTTATGTCGAGAAGATCTACTATGGAGGCAATTTACTAAGAATATTAATGAAAAGATAGAGAAAACAAGAGTCTACATATGGTCTATATGACTTAAGGATCAATATTTTCTATTAACATACAAGACAAAACTCCTTATATTGAGATTACAAATGACATATACCCATGGAGAGACGGTATAATTTTCTATTACCATCAGTTTACATCAAGGATCAACATTTTGTCATTACCGATGGAGTTCCATATCAGAGTTCCATGCTGCATGTTGTTTGTTGATGACCTATTGATTGGGGTTAGAGAACAACAAGAATCGACACTACAATTTTGAACATACCCTTTGGAATCCATGAATTTAATGATTAGTATGATGAAAATAGACAATACACAATGTAACTTCAACCAAAAGTGAAATAAAATGAGGGAGTACACATTGACGGATAGATACCTAGAACCGATAGCTTTCAGCATTTATGAATTATAGATTGTCGAGAGATTGAAAAGATATTATCATAGGATTAAAACAAGATGGTTGAAATTCAAGATCACTTTTGAAGTGTCTTATGATCACAAATACAGTTGAAGTTGAAATTATAAGACAACAATATGACAAATCATGCTTTATGGTTCAATGTGGGTATGCATTTGATATATTCGGTTCAACTGAATCATTAGGCCCAAATTGAAATTTTTTAAACACAAACCTGCACGAACCAAACTGAACGACATTGCATAATTTATTATTAGGATGTCGTTATATTTGGTATCCAGGATTAGTTCTATTTTGGTAACTTGTTTTCTATCGCAATTAGGACCAATAGTTTTCATAGCCAAGGTTCCATTGAATTTACAAACTCATATACTATCTAAATTTTATTCATTGAAGATGTTATAAATTTACTTGAGTTATTGTGTATTGTCTTTCTTAGAATAAATTTATTTGTTCTCCTTATTCATCTAACATAAACTGTAACCCCAAATCTCATTATTATCCACTCCAACGTCGAGTTTTCTTGCAATCAATATTTCAAAAGGCGATGATGGTTATGGTTGATTTGTATAATTAGTTATATTATTAGGATTTTGTTATATTTGGTATCCATGATTAGTTTTATTTTAGTAACTTGTTTTCTATTACAATTAGGGCCAATAATTTTCATAGCCAAGGTTCGATTGAATTTACAAACTCATATACTCACCAAATTTTATTCATTTGACTTCTTATTCACCACGACCCTATCACTCGATACTCCACGTCCAACCCTAACCCTAACCCTAACCTTAACCCTATGTCACGTGTGTGTGTCGTGTCAGTGTGTGTGTCAGTGTTTGTAACGTGTGTGTGTCATGTCAGTGCCATGTGTGTCCTGTGAAAGAGAGAGAGAGAGAGAGAGAGAGAGAGAGTTAGGGTTTACCTATAGGAGGAGGAGGAGGAGAAGGGGGGAGGACGCTGCCGGAGGGGGGAGGACGCGGCTGGAGGGGGGTCGCCGGGAGGTAGGAGGGGGCGTCGGAGGGAGGAGAGGAGCCGGAGGGGGAGGACGCGACCGAGGGGGGTCGCCGGAGGGAGGAAGGAGGAGCCGGAGCGGGAGAGACCGAGAGCGGGTTTGAATTTTGGGAGAGGGAGAGGGAGAGATCGAAGGAAATGGGAAAAATCATCCCTAAGTAAAAAATTTAGCGACGATTTAGCGACACCAATAATGACGTTGCTAATTTAGAATTTAGCGACGTATTAGCGACGCCAATAATGACGTCGCTAATTTAGCGACGCCTTGAACGTCGCTAATGACGTCGCTAAATGTCCAAAATATATACGTCGCTAAAAACGTCGCTGAACGTCGCTAAATAAAATATATTAGCGACGTTTAGCGACCTAAATTGAACTTATAGCGACTAATCTTTTAAAAACTCAATAAAAGTCGCTAAACGTCGCTAAATGTCGCCAATTAGTGACGTCTAGCGAAGTTTTTACATGGAGTCACTAAATTAGCGACATTTTTACTTGGAGTCGCTAAAAAATGTCGCTAATCCCGCTTATTCTAGTAGTGTCTTGTTGGAGCCCTCATCCTCCACTTCTTCCTCATCCTCTTTGTCGATGGCTTCCAAACTCTCGAAAGAATCAAGGTACCATTTTTCCTTCTCCTTGTTCTATTGCATTTCGAATTTTTTTCAAAAATTGTAATAATTTCTATTGCATTTCTAAATTTTTCCAAAAATTATGTTTCCAATCTTAAAATTAGGACATACAAGTCATGAATGTAGTTTCAGATGTAGTTTCGACGTTTTTCTGTAGTCTCGTACTCGATTTTAGGTCATACAAGTTCGACATCCGTCGAACATATGTAACAGAACCATGCGGGACTGTAGGAATTTCTACAGTCCTATATACATTGTGGACTGTAAAAATTTCTACAGTCCTATATGTATAAAGGACTGTAGAAATTTCAACAGTCCTGTATAAATTTATGACTGTAGAAATTTTTGCAGTCCTGTATACATATAGGACTGTAAAAATTTCTACAGTCCTGAATAAATTTCTACAGTATGTTAAAAAATATATATATTTTGTCTTATAGTCACGACCCTCGGAAGGGCACTGAGGATAAAGATATCATAAGAAGACGCCATACTGCATCAATGTGTAAGGAATGCAATGTTCAGCATACTATTGAACCAGCTCTCACTATCCGCGACCCTGAGGCATGCCCTGAAGTTAGGAAACGTCGACTGACGAAGAAGACTGTCACTCGTTCGAAGAGACGTGCTCCTCCTAGTACTTCTGGTTCTTCTTCCTCCTCCGGTGAGGACATACTAAATGTCCAAAATCGGCCAACTGATGGTTCAGGATCTTCCCACCATGCAGAGAGTCCTGTCGAGACTCTTCCACAAACCCTCGAAAATTTATGCGCATAAATTAGCACATGGTGGCTTATGCACATGGATTGGTGCATGGTGGCCTATGCACATGAAGGTCACTACACTATACATGACTTAACGCATGGCTGAAATTGGAACTTGGAAGTAGAACCAATCTGAACCAATATAGCAAGGTATAACTAAACTTGGTTCCTTTGATTATTTAACTTGGTTGCTATGATTTCGCAGGTTAAGTTCTATGGTGTGGTTGCTGACCAGTGGATGAAAACTGGTGCATCTAGTCACATGTGCTTTAGGAAGAGCTGTTGATCAAGGTCGAACCTTTTAGTGGTGAAGGTCTTGATGGCAAGCAAGGATCAAGCAGAGATCTGGAAATTGGGATAATGGTTCTGAACTTAGAGAAATTACAGTTAAAGGACTACGTGTAGCAACGTACCAGTGATTACTAAAGACCTGATCTTAGAAAGTCTGTTGCAGACTTAAGGGTGAACATCCATGTTTGCCAGATGATGATATCTTGGCAGGAGATATACTTTAAAATAAGGCGTTCAATTTCAAATGGATGTTCGAGCTTCTGCTTGTGACTGAAGTCTCATTGTAAGAGTGTGGGACCCCAGACTAAGAAATGTACTTTGTACTGCCAGATGTCTAGTCTAGGGTTTATCTCCAAATATGGGGGTAAGGAGGTAGAGAAGTGTAAGCTCTGTGCAAATGCGGCCCCACAACTAAGTCATAACAGGACTTCCTTGCGGCCAAGTCATGAAAGGAGACATGCGGCTAACTCATGACAGAACCTCCTTGTGGCCAAACCATAACAGGCCTTCCATGCGGCCGAGTCAAGACTTTTGCACGAAGCCAAAGGGAGACCCGGGCATAAATCATGCAGCATGGTCATATACGAGGACCTGTATAATGGACCTAGTGCAAAATACCCGCGTGTCCAGAGTTCTCCTCCTCCGACCCTTACCGTTGAAGAGCGGCTGAACGTCAGGGTAAAAAGATGGGGCCTCGTCCTCGGCCCTAGATGACAAGACATGACGTTTCCCCTTTGCGACCACTACTACAATTGCGTGATTAGCAACGTTTTTAGCGACATCAAATTAAATCGTCGCTAATATTAAACATATCAGCGACTCCAAAGAATAACGTCGCTATAAGTCATTGTTTGGCGACATATAGCGACGTTTAGCGACGGTAATTCTGGTTTTTAAAAGAATAGTCGCTATAAGTTTATTTAAGGTCGCTAAATATCGCTGAGTTATATTATTAGCGACGTATTTAGCGACGTTAATATATTAAATATTTATCGACTTATTTAGCAACGTCTATGACGTCGCTAAATATTTATATTAGCGACGTCATTATCTAGCGTCGCTAAACGTCGCTAATTTATTTCATTATTTAGGGTTGACGAATTCCTTTTCCTCCCATTTCCTTCGATCTCTCTCCCAAATTTTTAACCCCCCCTTCTTCGTGTCCGGCTCCCCTCCTCCCTCCGGCTTCCCCTCCTACCTCCCGGCGCTCCACCTCTGTGACCCCCCTCCGGCCGGCGTCCCCTCCTCCCTCCGGCGTCCTCCTCCCTCCGGCGGCTCCTCCTTCCTCCGGCGTTCTCCTCTCTCCAAATCCCCTCCTCCTCACTCGGTGAGATCTCTCTGTCTCCTTTCTCTATCTCTCTCTCTAACACGACACAACACGACACGACACGACACGATACGACATAAAACTACTGCTACTAGTACTTTGTCTTATCTCGACACTTGTCTTGTATACTTCTGTGCCTTGCCCTGTGTTGGCCGTGCTGCTCTCCTCAGGACCGGCCCTAGCCATCAGTTTAGCAGTTCATATTCAAGAAAATCTTCGGTTAAGGACTGTAATTTGTTTCCTTCATGGCAAGAAACTATCATAGTATTGATCTTGCCAACTTGTTGTGTGGGCACAAAATAGAGTACTAAAAGGACAAAAATAGAAACCATATTGGGTTTGTTTTCCAATAAGTCAGAAATTATGCACAATAACGGAGCTAACTATTGACTCCATGATTCAGTTTCATGAAAGTTTTAAGGAATTCCTCAACGGTTTTCAACTTTTAAGATATTTCGACAATAGCAAGTTCATGCATTGACTTCTTATGTATATATATTCAACTATAGCCAATCATATTTTGAAGCATTACATTATGTTGTTAGGATCGATCTAATAATAATGAACAACAAACATTAGCCAAAACTACATTCAAATTTTAATAACTGGCATTATGATGACACATTAATCTAAAGTTGAATTTGAACTAGACTATATATTAACATTATTCATTCCTCTCCATATATATTGGTGCCTTGTCCGCATTCGATACTCTCCAGAATACACAGGACATGCCAAAATCAGTGTCGTATGGACCACTTTATATTTACTGCCTCGTGATGTATACATATCCGTGTAATATCCATTGTAGGTATTATAATTGATGAAGAGGTTGATGTCGAGTTCAAGGAGGTTGATGAGGTAAACAACTTAGGCAATATATTGTAGGTGCCGAGAAGGCTACTACAGACTGCTAAACCTGTTGTTGAAGGCTCTGTAGTGCACTGGCTCTGCTGTTACTTGCTGAGTTTACTTGTTGTTGTGCATCATTCCTGTTGTGCATTATACAGTGTTGCTGCACACTGATTCCTCACTGTTGCACTGTGCAGTACAGCTAGCTGCTAGCACAGAGCTGGCATACTGCTTTTCCTTCACTGTCAAATGATGCACACTGAAAACTGTGAACTGCTCTCCCTAGTGACCCGAGCTCACTTAATCACTTAAACAACCATATGCACACACACACACACACATACATAGGGCATTGTGTATCAATTTAGAGCAGTTCTTACCTTCCTCCAGAGAATCATAGTGTATTTAACGATTTATAGACACATACTATCATTTTTGCAGAAGTATCTAGAAATGGATATGAATTATTATCTGCGTCATCGTTCGTGAATGTACAACCGTCATCTTGATGACATGTGTGGTGTGCGGGATAAATTTATTGAGGATGTACATCAGTTTCTGCAGTTGTCACACCCCAGTCCCAAAATACGTAGGACTAGGACACATAAGCATGCCAGCCGTATGGATATGACAACTCCAATATATGGAAACCAAAATCCACACGTACGCTATAAAATGAATATCAATCCATAAGTGGTATAAATCTATCACAAGTCACAGGGTATAATCTAAATCTCATCCACGAAAATCAAATATAAATAAATAACCAATATCTATGAAACTAGATCTCAATAAGAAGTATCTCAAGATGACAGTCGGATGGAAACAAATCCACTGTCGAACTAAAATAAAGAATAAACAAAACAAATATAATATAAATACAACCTCTAACAATCACGAGGCTCGAAGAGAAGACCTCTCACAATATAAGTAGCCAGTCTGAATCTGCGCTCCTGCAAATACTCATGAACAATACACCTGAAAAGGGACCAGGTCCTCAGAGGGACATAACAAGATACATAAAAGCATGCCATAAAGTAAATACTGTGAAAACTCCAGGGTGACCTAACCATCTAAGTGAAATGCAACTTGAGGACAACTTGAGTGTATGGGAAAGTGTAGGCTAGACATATGCTGACGTAATTCACCAATCGTGACAACTGGCTAGTATATGCCAATGCCCCCATACCAGGGCACTGTAATATAATAACATCCATACCGCTCCGAAGAACGGGGAATCTGCATAGTATAACGTCCATACCGCTCCGAAGAACGGAGAATCTGCATAGTATAACGTCCATACCGCTCCGAAGAACGAGAAATCTGCATAATATAACGTCCATACCGTTTCGTCGAACGGGAAATATGAATAAAGGAAGTGGGTGTCCCATACGCCTACTAGTTGTCCTTCCCATCCAATGATCTAAGCATGTTGTATCCATAACACGCTTCAGCCACTACGCCGAGGCATCGTAACTCTAGCTCATAGTCTATCGTTAGAACAATAGCCCAACCTTCAACCAAACAAGGACAAGGATTGGACCTTCGTACCACAATAATCTATGCTCCGACTTCTAATAACTGCTAAGTCTTCTAACATGCATTGCTAATAGCAGTTATTCCCTATCCGTCGCACGCCTACACGTACATGTGGCCAACCACATACGCAAGTCCGTGTCCTACATGAGACTCACAACACGTATAAGAAATGTGTCAAGGCCTGGGGAGTCATACCAATAACTCCACAACTTTAGGTGGGTCTACTATACACTAGGTCAGACACAAGTCCTAACGTCAACGCCTTCGTTGACTACACCCGAGTACAACAAGTCCTAACGTTATATTTTGCAGCTCTCTTGCCAGGACGTTACATCATGCAATAATAATACAGAATTTAAACAGCACAACAAGGCAAGGTATACTTGCCTGGCAAGAGAGCTGCAAAATGTAACGTCCAGATGTCAAACACCAAGAGTCAGAAACTACGGCCTCAGAATAAACGTCTCCGGATGCTGAAATAAACATCACCAACGTTTCCAGAAAAAGCAAAATAGCTAGAAATTACTCCCCTTCCGTCCAATTTGGACAAAGGGCAAAACGGTAATTTTGGGTCAAAGCGGCTCCACATGTGGGCCACTTTGCACCGAAAAGCGTACCAGGGGTAACGATCTCTAAATAGGATAATTTATAGGTCAAACAACTCTAAATGTCAGTACGAACTCATCGGTATGTCCAAATGTAGATTTCGGTAAGCCAAACACAATTTTGCCCAAAAACTCAACCGTGGGGCCCGCCAATAGGCGACTTTGTCAACTGTCTCAGAATCACGTGAAACTTGGGTCACAGGACTAGCGCGATACCATGATTCCAATGGCATAAGTTTCGTCGCATTCTGACGAGCGTGCAATAAATGCGCAGGACTTTTGCAAAAGTTGCGATACGGGAAATTTATGCGGATACAGACTGATTCTGGCGCGCACACGTGTCCAAATCAGTTTTCGCGAAAGCCTACACTTCTGGGTATACCGTGCGCATCTTTTGGTACACTTGGTACACGATGGGACGGTCCCGTTTGGCGGGACGCGCTCCGTATCACAATTTCTAAAATTTGCCAAAAAGTATATTTTTGGGTTTTTTTATCTGATTTACTTTAACATATAGCAGCAAATAAAATAATATAAATGACAGAAATTAAACTAGGTCAGGTGGAAACTAGGTCAGGTGGTCTTTGCATACCAAAAAGAAAAACTGAATTCGGATCTCTGTGGTGGGAGATACGAATCCGGGAACATTGGTAGTTATCGCAGTTTTCTGCGATACCCAGAAGTTGTCTTTTTCCGTCAACTTGGACGTTGATTTCGCCTAGGGTTACGCGCTGTTCGAGGTCAACTATCATACAGATATTGAAGGGGGATAGGTGAGGATCATATCGGCGAAGACAGGGTCATGTTTGGTCGAGCGAGGAGACAGAAAACGGGACGTGAACACAGGTACGCTGTTTGATCAAATTCTGTCTCGTGCTCGTGGGTCGACGCAGTCATGCGGGCGCGCGGCGCTCCGGCGGCTCTGGCTGGGGCAGCGACGAACTCAGGTAGCACGGCGGCGGCGGTGCGGTGGAGATGACGACGAGTTTTGGGTTAGGGTTTGGAAAATATAGTATATATATATATATATATATATATATATATATATATATATATATATATATATATATATATATAGAGAGAGAGAGAGAGAGATCGCGATAGAGGGGGGGGTTCTGTTCCACGCGGGGGGGGGGGGGGGGTTGAGCCCTTTCGCGTGGGATTGCTCATAAAGCTGCTACTGCTGTTATACTAAAGGGATGCGGGCGGGTAGACTACGGGTTTGCGGGTTAGGGTAGATCCCTTAGGAAATTATTAATTGTTTTTATTTTCTTATTTTCTTTTTCTTTCTTTCTTTTTATATTCCTATTTAATATATATATATATATATATATATATATATATATATATATATATATATATATATATATATATATATATATATATATATATATACATACATATATACATAGAAAAATTCTAGAATTTATATTTTTGTATACCATTAAGCTAGCAACTGTCCAAAGGGTCTCCTACATGAAATAAATTAGGAAAATTTTATACTGGCTCCATAAATCTCCTAAATTCACAAACACCTAAAATAAAAATTAAATAAAATCTATTTATCTTATTTAGCTCATAATTACTATAATTTAATTAATAATTAAAAAAAAAAGTAAATACGGTTTTTAAAATTAGGGGTTTTACAGCAGTTCGCCAAGTTGTTTCCTCAGTACATGGACGGTACCAAAATTAAGTGTCCGTGTGTGAGATGTCACAACTTGAAATATCATAGTAACAAAGTCGCTAAACAAAGTTGATGTCCATCGCAACTTGCTGACATGGCAGTATTGTAAGGTCATAGTAACGTCGCTATAAACGTCACTATCTACGTCGCTAATTTACGACATAAAGCGACAAATATACACGTCGCTAATTAGCGACATTGTGTCGCTAAACGTCGCTAATCTAGCAACACATTTACGTCACTAGAAAACGTCAGCATAACGACATTTGACGACCTTTTTCCTGTCAGCGACTAGCTTAATGGCGACTTCAGTAAAACGTCGCTAATTACATCGGTAAAATTATTTAGCGACGTTTATTGATCATTTAGCGACATTTATTTATGTCGCTAATTTGACTTATTCTGGTAGTAGACGGCCTTCTTGGAAGAAGACGAGACCTTAGGGCCATGGCAGACGCTCTGAGAAGACGACCAAAAATGGAGGAAGAAAAGATGGAGAAGATATATAAGATAGAACTCAGCAGAAGCAAGAAGTTCTCTCTTTCCCTCAAACCCTTATTTATAGGCCACCAAAAAATGAAAATAGACCCTTCGAATTCTACCTTCATCTACTGACAACTACGCTCGGTTGGGTTCCCTCCTAAAGCCGTCAGTATTGGAATCCGTGTGAAAGGGTAGCTCAGAATCCGAACAAAATCCACTCAAGGGTCAAGGCAAATCTAACAGTTAATGAATAAGTGACAGCCTAACAGCGTTCGCCCATGCGGATCAATGTCCATGCGGCTTGGACGTTCCGCATCCATGCTTCTTATTCAAAGTATTTCAAACTTATCAGTTTGAAAACTTTGAAGGGGGTCTTGTAGAAGCATAAAAAAGACACATATATGCGTCCAACGTCCATGCATCCCAGAATAAAACTCAACAGATGTTGGACCGCATGGACACCATGCGACCCAGAAAATGGACACCCATGCGGTCCAAACAAGCATCCTGATAACTGGTCGCAGGTCAAACAGACATGATATCCTGACAATAAGTGTCACAACCCGTACCCGATGTAGGGATGCAAGTCAAAAATAACACCCAGCCTACGTCGCATAATCGACGGTAGAACGTTGTCTGGGTAATCTATCTAGCAATATAAAGAACCACAAATAATAATAATATACTCAATCACAAATCTAAGATGAAAACGAGCACGAATAAGATAAAAAATAGAAATAGTCACATACAACTCATGAGTCTAAAATAATACGTCAATGAGTCTAAAAGAATACTAACAAAAGCTGGAGACAAATCCAGTACAAGAAATACTAAGAAGGTATAAGTTTCGGGTCATCTGTCTCAGTCGGGATAAGTCCCTCCTGAGCCAGGGTCTCTGACTCTAAGTCCACAATATTCTTGGGTCCATAATGTGTAGGATACCACTCCTCAATATCATCTGGGAAAAATATATCCAGTCAGGAAAGGAGCAGAGTACATCTCTAACAACAGTTCTAATAAATAATAAAAACTATGTAATAGTAAATAAATGTGAATATACAAGAGGCACAATAGATACGAGAGATATTCAATAAGAAAATACTGGAACAATACAATAACGAACAATATGACAATGAACAAGAATACTAATGACTAAGTGTGTGAGTAGTAGCTTTAACATGTGATCAGCTTGGGAACATGATACAATATATATGGCCTGGCTAATCATACGTGCGGTGTATGATTAACACTATTCAATGAATAATACTTGATATAATGAGGGTATGATCATATATCTATACTAAAGTGTATGTACATGTACAAGATAATCAATGTATATACATGTACAAGATAATCAATGAAACAATGCTTGCACAAGATAGATCATATATCTATACTAAATGTGAATAGGGTACCCTCGACTGGTATAATAGATCCAACCACGGTACGCTATGGCACGAGATTCCCCAAGAAGATAGCTAGTCTTCCCGAGAATCAGTATATGTACATGTACAAGATAATCAATGAAACAATGCTTGCACAAGATACACCATATACTAAGGAATAACATCTCATGACTTGATCCGGATATACCAATGCGTGTAACCATCGTGTCAAGAAGACATGGATATCTACACTAGATACAATGAACATAGAGGATATCATAAATGATAAACTATCATAGAATGTACTTGCCTGAAGTCTAAAGAATAGTCTCACATATGTCTGATACGGTGCCTCGAAGACCTATATATGGAATACAATATCAATAAAAGGTTTCGGAAAGAAAATAAGTTAAATTAGTCAACTTCTAGGTCAACAAGTCAATTCTAAGTCAAAAGTCAAACTCGGTCAACTCCAAGTCAACTATGGTCAACCATAGTCAAACTATAGTCAACTATGGTCAAACTATGGTCAACTACCTATTTCTAGGTTGCATAAGTCTAATACAAAGATATGGGGTTCAAATACTAAAGTCTAGGTCATAAAGCTACATCTTAGGATACTAGGATACTGTATCTCTGGATACGTAAATCAATAAGTAAACCATTATATATAATTATCAAATAATTATTAATTATAAAAATCCTAATTACAAACATTAAATAGATGCCTTGGTTTCGAACCAACTTGGTATCACCTCATTAAACCATAAACTTGCTACCCACGTAATACCCAATACCTTGTTTATACTAACTACCCATAAATATATATACTAACAACTAAATATATTATACATATAGTATACTAAAACACAATTAGAAAATTAAGAACATATATATATGTATATATTAATTACTATATATATACACATATATATCTATATATGTAAATATCTAATAACTATTAAAAACCGTAAAACTTTTATTAAAGGCCCTTGTTGACCGTCGCCATTGCTGCTGTTGCTGGCGGGAACTGCTGCTACAGCGACGGTTTTCCTGCTGCCGTCGTTGTAGGTGATGATACTGCTGCTTTCTACGACAGTTTTTCTGCTGCTGTCGCTAAACTGCTGTCGCTGCTGCTATTTTGGCGACGCTGTTGTCGCTATTGTGGCTGCTGCTATTGTATGCTATTGCTGCTGCCACTGTTTGGCGATGCTGCTGTCGCTAATAATCTATAGTCAAAACTCATGTTCTCTATCTCTCTCACTTATATATATATAAATAATAATATATATTAACTATATGCATATAACTACAACTAATAACTATACATACACACATACTCCTCACCTACATATATATGTACAAAAAAACTACATATAACATAACATACATATATATATAGCAACATATATATATATATATATATATATATATATATATATATATATATATATATATATATATATATATATATATATATATATATATATATATATATATATATATATATATAACACATATGTGTATACGTATATATAATCATATAATAATATGTATATATATATCATATAAATATAAATATAAATATAACAACATATAAATATATACATAATACATAACAACCAAATATATATATACTATAATAGTAAGTAGATCTTACATATATAGAATAGCTACATAAATATACAACCCATATATATAATAGATACATATATCTATGATATAATAATACATAAATATAAATAACAATAATATATATATATATATATATATATATATATATATATATATATATATATATATATATATATATATATATATATATATATATATATATATATATATACAATTACACATCACAATAGCTAAGAACAAAAGAGAATTAGATCTAAAATTATATTGCACAAACTCATAGAACGTATCACCCCGTATCCCACTAGATTTAGGATACGCTTGTGACACGAGTCCACCACACATCCAAACATACCCCGAAGGACACGAGCAAGTCTAAAATATTATTTATGAATAATACGAAGAGTCAAACACAAATCTACGTATCCGTGTCAAAATATGACATGCTCAAAATCCCGTGTCGGAAGAATACCCCCCAAATTAACACGTATCACCAAATTATTGGGATACGACCTACACGTACCCAATTATGGACACAACACTAGTCCCAAACATATAAGTACATGACAAATTGATCTATAGAACTAATTGACACACACAACAAATATCAATATCGGAATTCCCCCAAAATTGACACAAAAAGTACCATAACTTTCTTAATAGGCTTCCTATGAACACAAAACCAAATCCTATGGGTAGCCTATGCATATGGATTAATTTCTCATGGTTAAATTTTATATTTAGAACCTAATTTAAGGGAAAAAATTGAGTTATACCTATTGGGAGATGGATTCCCAATGTAACCTCCAAATATGATAAAATTGGCCTCCAACTTGTAGATCCTTTCTCCTTTTTGTAGATCCTTGCTTACTCCTTCTAGATCCTTGCTCCACTAGTCTCCCATGGTGATTTGGGAAGAAATTGGGATGAAATTTGGTAGATTAATTAAGTAGGAATGAAGGAATTTAGTTGAGAAAAATTCTAGATCTAGTTTTTAAATAAAAAAACAGAGAGAAACCAATTCCCCCATCTTTAATAGGCCGCCCCCCTTTTCCCTTCCTCAAGTCACTATGTAATGTCCATTATACCCCTTGGGGCCTCTCATAAAGAAATAATTAAGAAGAGAAGCTTCTAGTCTAATGGTTTAATTAATTTTAATTATCCTCCTAATCAATGGGCTTTCTAAATGGGCACAAATCTAACAATTAATACATGTTGTGTCATGCCCCAGTCCCAAAAATACGTAGGACTGTGACACATAAGTATGCCAGCCGCATGGATATGGCAACTCCAATATATGGAAACCAAATCCATACGTACGCTGTATTATGAATATCAAATCCACAAGTGGTATAATATATGTCACAAGTCACAGGGTATAATCTAAATCTCATCCATGAAAATCAATATAAATATATAACCAGTATCTATGAAACTAGATCTCAATAAGAAGTATCTAAGGAGGATAGTTGGATGGAAACAAATCCACTACCAACCCGAATATAAGAGCAAATACAATATGAGTACAACACAATAACACAATATAAGAATACCAGCTATCAACCACGGCTCGAAAAGAAGACATCCACGAAGCATAGGTATCCATCCGAATCTGCGCTCCTGCGAATACTCAAAAACAAATACACCTGGCAGGGGACCAGGTCCTCAGAGGGACATAACAAGATACTTAAACACATGCCAATAAAGTACTGAAATAAATATCCAATGGGGTCGCCTAACCATCTAAGTGAATGCAGTTAAGAACAACTTTTACCACAAGTGAGCTATTTGGCTAAAAACCTGGGATTTGGCATGGTTCTTTATTGGAGATCCAGGGGCCTACAAAGGCACGACGACTTTCGAACGCCGGAGGCCCGCTTGAAAATAATATAATATATAGTGGTCATCACCGCCCGTATCTCCAGCGGAGAATCCGGCCGCACAATAGAAAAAGTGTAAAGGAGCTCAAATGCGGTACTTGTTGTTCTCCCCACCCCATGCTCTAAGCATGTCACATCCATGACACAATTTGGTTCATAGCCTATTCTTAGTACCCTGGCTCAATCCTGCAACCAAACAAGGACAAGGATGGGACCACCGTGCTACAATAGGCTATGCCCCTCGACCTCTAATAACTGCCAAGTCTACTAGCATACAAAGTTTCTAACAGCAGTTATCCCTAACACACGGCCCACACGTACAGGAGACCAAACCCTGCACGCCAGTCCGTGATCTATATGAGACTCACAACTCGTGTAACAACTGTGTCACAGCCAATAAACCTAAAGATGCTACATGATAATGGGGTAGTCTCATGAACAAGGTTAATATAATACATAAATAAAATATATCGCGACGATACCGTTGCGCACATTTATATACAGTTAAAATATATAAACTAAAGACAGAAAATAAAGATGCATGCAACATATGGAATATGAATAACAGTACAATGGCAAGGTATACTTGCCTGGCAAGAAAGCTATGATGTACCAATAACCTGCTCCAAAAGTCGCGCAGAATAATCCAACATCCTATGTACATATAATATAATGCAAATAAATTATTAGTCATTACACTAGTACACACACAACAATATTTACACGGGACTCAGGGGGTATACAAGGGGTAGCACTAGTCATCTAACACGGTCAATTATGCGTTGAATTACGCGGATGTCGCATCTTCAAGTACTGTATAAAATCAGTCAGTCAACTGACAGGTGTCTATGCCAGTACGTTAATATATGCAAGGCAGAAAAATTCACAAGTTCTTAGGGTCAACATGGTCAAGGTAAGTATGGGATAGTCCACGGTGTCCTAGGGTCGTATAGTCTGAATATTTAGTCATAATTATCAATTTGTATTTACTTACATATATATTCATATTTATATAATAATATAACTAGCAATTTATTTACATAATTATTAGAATACATATAGTAATTATGTACATAAATATATATACCAAACTGAATAATATTTGCGTACATGTAAATGTACGAACGCGCGTTGGGTTCTCCGACTCAGGGTCTGATGTAAACTAACCGTGGTGGCTAAATACTACGTCCTACTGGAACACTGTCAGAGAATGTACTCGCCTGGGGTCCTGCTGCTGGTATGAATCAGAGTTTAAGTCAAAGTCCAAATAGCCTATGTATTACAAATTTATCACGTCAAAAGATAATTTATTTTAATTTATTTAATTCTGGAATAATTACTCTAAAATCCCATTTTAATCTTATTATTCTGATTTTTATGTTAATTTCTAAATTTTGTCCAAAGAAACTAAATTTTATCAACTCTAGACTCATGGCACGCAAATCGAGGCGATCTGTTGACCAAAATGTCAACCGACACAA
Organism: Iris macrosiphon; assembly: GCA_036927795.1. Taxonomy (NCBI): domain Eukaryota; kingdom Viridiplantae; phylum Streptophyta; class Magnoliopsida; order Asparagales; family Iridaceae; genus Iris; species Iris macrosiphon. Next base: position 3,349,905 of record JAYESA010000006.1, read on the forward strand.
ACTCAACTTTCATGCATGATTTCCTATAGATTTAAGCATCAAAAATATACTAGAATTTACGGCTCGTCCGAATTCAAATTCGTTTGGGAATTATGGCACATACAAATTTTGTATTGTGCACCGATGGTTAAATTCTAACCTAGAAGTTCTACAGAATTAATAGTATGTAAATAATTCGAAATAAATTCTGTAAAAAATATATGTCGATGATCTCGACATTAGCTTTCCGAAACTTTAAACGGTTCATGATTCTGATTCTGGATTCTTCCAAAATTGTGAAAACATCGAAACACGTCTATTTTCGGACATGCTGTGCTCTACGAATTTTCTAGAATTTAGTACTAATAATTTCGAAAAAAAATTTATATAATCAGAAATCTAACCTCAATATCTTTCTAACGCAAGAAACTAGGTCTCTTTTGGAGTCCGGAGCTATGCGCAATGGCTTCTGGAAGATGAAGGAACCCTAGATGGCAATTCTCCAAAAATTGGCTCAAGAAAAACCCTAGAAAATAACTTAAACTATTATATATATATAGAGGAGAGAGTGTAGCCGCGGCTCGGAAAGTGCCATGTGGCAGCCATCCGTGGCTCCCCGCTCAGATCGAACGGTCAGATATTCAAGCGGCTCGGCTCAGCTGAGTCCGAATCGGACTAGGACGCGGCTCGGCTCGGCTCGGCTCGGCTCGGCTTGGCGCACCCACACCCATCTAGCGGCCACTGACAGGCGACCCCGGCCCTGTTCACTGCAGGAGGCTGACAGGTGGGCCCTCGTTTGCTGACTGGGCAGAAATAATTACTTTTTGGGTTTTCTTTTTCAGAAATTAGTTTTTAATTCAGTTTTTCATAATTAACTCAAAATAAATGCTAAAAATAATCAACAAATTCCCAAAAAATTCTAGAAAATATATTTTATTATTTAGAACCTAAAATAAAAGTTTGTAATATTTTTAATTAAGTTTGAACATAAAATAAATTCTTCAAAGTCCTAGAAAATTAGTGTTACTAGTTTTTAATTAACAAAAAATTATGGAAAAATTCCAATAATCTAAAATAGCATAAAAATAATTCTAAATAAATATTTATATAAGTAAATATACTAAAAAATTTATTTTCTAATTAACTAAGAGGATACTCTAAATAAATTCAACATCTATAATAAATATAATAATATAAAATATACACAAAATATCTATTTTGGGTGAGGGAGTTTACAATCTACCCAACTTAAAATAATTTCGTCCTCGAAATTAAAATAAGGCATAATTTGTTAAATCCTTCACATTCGTACATAAGGTACGTCAATTGCAATCTCTTCCAAAAATTTAAATAACAAAATCTATTCAAATCTATCGCGATCATTTCAAAATTAAGATAATCATTGTTCAAATCAAAATTTAACCTATTGTAATCTCTTCTCACTTTTCCAAATCATCAATATCCAAATTTAAATTGAATCCATATAATATCTTCAAGATTTAAATAACCCATATCAAATTTTACCTCACGATCTTCAACTATCATAATCTCCTCTAGAAGTAATTCGAGTCCAATATTATTCCTATTTTTACTTATAAATTTTTGTATTCTTCAACTTTTTAAATTCCATTCATATCCTCAATGTTTTAAATAGGTAGTTCAACCATCAAATTTTAATTCTTAATTTAAATCATCAAATTGAAAAATAATTTAAATACAGTCCACCAATGTTCAAGTCTGAAATTATATATTTATCCTTTAAATTCAAATTGATGATTTTACCTTCAATACTCAAAAATTTAAATTATGTACTTAAGGTATAAATATTGGGTCCTCAATATCAAGATTTTTAAAATTCATTAATCCTCATCATCTTAGTCATTCTTCTAAAATTCTCAAAATTAAATGGCTTGAACCTCTCCCAATCTAATCTTACTCGATCACAATCTAAAAGAAATTCCTCTCGAGTTGCCAATGCACTACTACCCAACTTAGAATTTACCTATCTATCACAGAAGGCTATATACTTTAAGAAAAATATTCCTTAATTTATTTACTCATGTCATTCAATCCTCAAAACTTCAACGCCGATTATATCATATATGATATGTCCTTAATTACGAAAGAATAATCCTCAAGTATGTGATCGACCTATGGGGTATATCTAGTACTCTCTGTGTATCAAACTTATACCAAGCACGAGGTTTCGTCTTTCCGAAATAAGGGAAGACGGAGATCAATAATAAAGAGTTCAAGGGAGAGGTAATAGAATAGAAGTATCGGGATCAAGGCGTTTAAATAATTCAATGGGAATTGTCAAAGCAGTTGTGGATTGAAATCCTAATTTGGTAATTCTTTATTCGCATGCTCGTATTAGTACAGTTATGTAACCGATACGATATGTCAGACATATTTAGAGGCCAAGTACATTTGTCTACTAATCACTATATATCTTAATCCACGTAAAGTAGTTATGCGAAGAGCGAATCAAGCACACTAAGGTTAGCTAGACCTTAATACACTGATTCTGAAATGTATTAGTGTGTATACCCAATAATACATATGTCATGAACAAGCTCGTTAAAGAATAAGCTTGCAAAAACTAGGTTATAATAGCAGCATAATTTGAGGTAGCACAGAAAATATAACGCTGGATTATGATGAAAGAAGTTACAAATAATTCAAGTTTGCAAAAATAAAAACAACATAAGCAATAATAATAAAAGACTCTATAATCTCTACAGTTATCATACAACCTCCTTGTCTAAGTCGCTAGTCGACCAAATAGGACATGGACCTCTAAATTCTACCGTCTGAATAAACACTGTCGTCTAATGCTAGCATACAATTAATGTCATTCAGTTACACTACCTCGATGGGTCAAGTGGACTATGTGATACTAGGTTGTGAGGCATACTACCCAACTTAAAAGAATTAAACTAATACTGTGACAGTCTTAAGAGGATCCTACAAAATAATCTTGCACATGTAAATAAAACAGAAACTCTTATTAGGGTATATAAGGAAAGATCTTGGTACTTATTAGGGTCTCCTATTGCATTATATAGGTAAGGGTCACCTTAAGTCTTAATCATAGTGCTCATAGAACATGTATCAATAGTAAGAATAAAAGAGTTACTAGCCATTAAGGGGAAAGGGATCTAACTTGTATCGAGGTGGGGGTACATGCTACGCAATTTAAACTAAGGGATAATCACCAGGTCATAATATACAAGAATACTTAAACCATCAAGTTCTAACTACTAAACACACAACTTCAAAATTTAACGTTAACAACTATAATCCTAGCAACTATATGTCCTTAACACAAAATAAAATCACCTGGCCTACAATCAGAAGTATCAGATGGCACGAGTTGAAAGATAAAGAGAAAAAAAAACGTAATCAGTCGTCGCACACTAGCGAGCGCTATGGTCACAGGGGAACAACATATGAAATAGAGGGGCTCTAGATAGCATCATGGTTTTCCAAGGGGAGTGGTATGCTAGTTGCCATGTTCGGGGTATGATCAAGGGAAAGTGTTGATTACATTCCTCTAGGCTTCCTAGGGTGCTGTCTACTAATAATAAGACAATGACATAAGTTTATAGTTCTCCAATACTATCCAATTATGAAGGTTAGGTTCAGTCCTAATGTTCAATATTGGTTCTCCATTGGTTCCTCAATACTAGGGTCAAACATTATGGTAAAACTTCTAACTATCTCTAGTAGTGTCTATATTACTCTCAAGTCTTCTTAATACATCAAGGGGTAATGGTATACCAATCTAAAGATAAGAAATTCTAGGGTTCACTAGATATTCTAAACTTAGTGGTGTGTCTATATTCTCGTTGTATTCTTAATAGGTATACTACTCTAATTATCATCCTAATAACATGGGTTCCTATATTCTAGCAGAAGGCTATATATACTCAAGGAACTTATTAGGGAAGTACAGGAATCAAGCAGGATACAATTGTTCGAATAGAACAGAGAGGAGGAAGATGAATCATAGTCAATTGTGGATGAGATCCTATACTCTAGTCCTAGGTGCAGGCTTGTTCGGTACAGTAACGTAACCGAGACAATATGCTCTCGACTTGCATGGGCCACCACAAAAACATGTCACGCCCCAGTCCCAAAAATACGTAGGACTGGAACACGTAAGCATGCCAGTCGCATGGATATGGCAACTCCAATATATGGAAACCAAATCCATACGTACGCTGTATTATGAATATCAAATCCACAAGTGGTATAATATATGTCACAAGTCACAGGGTATAATCTAAATCTCATCCATGAAAATTAATATAAATATATAACCAGTATCTATGAAACTAGATCTCAATAAGAAGTATCTAAGGAGGATAGTTGGATAGAAACAAATCCACTACCAACCCGAATATAAGAGCAAATACAATATGAGTACAACACAATAACACAATATAAGAATACCAGCTATCAACCACGGCTCAAAGAGAAGACATCCACGAAGCATAGGTATCCATCCGAATCTGCGCTCCTGCGAATACTCAAAAATAAATACACCTGGCAGGGGACCAGGTCCTCAGAGGAACATAACAAGATACTTAAACACATGCCAATAAAGTACTGAAATAAATATCCAATAGGGTCGCCTAACTATCTAAGTGAATGCAGTTAAGAACAACTTTCCCCACAAGTGAGCTATCTGGCTGAAAACCTGGAATTTGGCATGGTTCTCTATTGGAGATCCAGGGGCCTACAAAGGCACGACGACTTTCGAACGCCGGAGGCCCGCCTGATAATAATATAATATATAGTGGTCATCACCACCCGTATCTCCAGCAGAGAATCCGGCCGCACAATAGAAAAAGTATAAAGGAGCTCAAATGCGGTACTTGTTGTTCTCCCAACCCCATGCTCTAAGCATGTCACATCCATGACACAATTTGGTTCATAGCCTATTCTTAGTACCCTGGCTCAATCCTGCAACCAAACAAGGACAAGGATGGGACTACCGTGCTACAATAGGCTATGCCCCTAGACCTCTAATAACTGCCAAGTCTACTAGCATGCAAAGTTTCTAACAGCAGTTATCCCTAACGCACGGCCCACACGTACAGGAGGCCAAACCCTGCACGCCAGTCCGTGATCTATATGAGACTCACAACTCGTGTAACAACTATGTCACAGCCAATGAACCTAAAGATGCTACATGATAATGGGGTAGTCTCATGAACAAGGTTAATGCAATACATAAATAAAACATATCGCGACGATACCGTCGTGCACATTTATATACAGTTAAAATATATGAACTAAAGACAGAAAATAAAGATGCATGCAACATATGGAATATGAATAACAGTACAATGGCAAGGTATACTTGTCTGGCAAGAAAGCTACGATGTACCAATAACCTGCTCCAAAAGTCGCGCAGAATAATCCAACATCCTATGTACATATAATATAATACAAATAAATTATTAGTCATTACACTAGTACACACACAACAATATTTACAAGGGACTCAGGGGGTATACTAGGGGTAACACTAGTCATCTAACACGGTCAATTATGCGTTGAATTACGCGGGTGTCGCGTCTTCAAGTACTGTACAAAATCAGTCAGTCATCTGATAGGTGTCTATGCCAGTACGTTAATATACGCAAGGCAGAAAAATTTACAAGTTCTTAGGGTCAACATGGTCAAGGTAAGTATGGGATAGTCCACGGTGTCCTAGGGTCGTATAGTCTGAATATTTAGTCATAATTATCAATTTGCATTTACTTATATATATATTTATATTTATATAATAATATAACTAGCATTTTATTTACATAATTATTGGAATATATATAGTAATTACGTACATAAATATATATACCAAACTGAATAATATTTGCGTACATGTAAATGTACGAACGCGCGTTGGGTTCTCCGACTCAGGGTCTGATGTAAACTAACCGTGGTGGCTAAATACTACGTCCTACTGGAACACTGTCAGAGAATGTACTCGCCTGGGGTCCTGCTGCTGGTATGAATCAGAGTTCAAGTCACAGTCCAAATAGCCTATGTATTACAAATTTATCACGTCAAAAGATAATTTATTTTAATTTATTTAATTCTGGAATAATTATTCTAAAATCCTATTTTAATCTTATTATTCTGATTTTTATGTTAATTCCTAAATTTTGTCCAAAGAAACTGAATTTTATCAACTCGAGACTCATGGCACGCAAATCGAGGCAATCTGTTGACCAAAAAGTCAACCGACACAAACTCAACTTTCATGCTTGATTTCCTATAGATTTTAGCATAAAAAATATACTAGAATTTATGGCTCGTCCGAATTCAAATTCGTTTGGGAATTATGGCACATACAAATTTTGTATTGTGCACCGTTGGTTAAATTCTAACCTAGAAGTTCTACAGAATTAACAGAATGTAAATACTTCTAGTTAAATTCTGGAAAAAATATATGTCGATGATCTCGACATTAGTTTTCCGAAACTTTAAACGGTTCATGATTCTGATTTCGGGTTCTCCCGAAATTGCGAAAACATCGAAATACGTCTATTTTTGGACATGCTGTGCTCTACGAATTTTCCAGAATTTAATACTAATAATTTCGAAAAAGAATTTATATAATCAGAAAGCTAACCTCAATATATTTCTAACACAAGAAACTAGGCCTCGTTTGGAGTCCGGAGCTTTGCGCAATGGCTTCTGGAAGATGAAGAAACTCTAGATGGCAATTCTCCAAAAATTGGCTCAAGAAAAACCCTAGAAAATAACTTAAACTATTATATATATATAGAGGAGAGAGAGTGCAGCCGCAGCTCGGAAAGTGCCACATGGCAGCCATCCGTGGCTCCCCGCTCAGATCGAACGGTCAGATATTCAAGCGGCTCGGCTCAGCTGAGTCCGACTCGGACTAGGACGCGGCTCGGCTCGGCTCGGCTTGGCGCACCCACACCCACCTAGCGGCCACTGACGGGCGGGCCCGGCCCTGTTCACTGCAGGAGGCTGACAGGTGGGCCCTGGTTTGCTGACTGGGCAGAAATAATTACTTTTTGGGTTTTCTTTTTCAGAAATTAGTTTTTAATTCAGTTTTTCATAATTAACTCAAAATAAATGCTAAAAATAATCAGAAAATTCCCCAAAAATTCTAGAAAATATATTTTATTATTTAGAATCTAAAATAAAAGTTTGAGATATTTTAATTAAGTTTGAACATAAAATAAATTCTTTAAAGTCCTAGAAAATTAGTGTTACTAGTTTTTAATTAACTAAAAATTATGAAAAAATCCCAATAATCGAAAATAGCATAAAAATAATTCTAAATAAATAGTTATATAAATAAATATACTAAAAAAATTTATTTTCCAATTAACTAAGAGGATACTCTAAATAAATTCAACATCTATAATAAATATAATAATATAAAATATACACAAAATACCTATTTTGGGTGAGGGAGTTTACATGTTGGTCCATGAGTCTAAACTAAACTAGTTAGGTCCACAAACACAAGTCCAAAATAAATAAATAACACCTAACAACAATGAAATAATACTACAAATAATTATTTTTCATGCACAATATTTAATTAAATATGAAATTACTAAAATACTCTTTCCAAGAAAATGTGGTAGTGACAAGTCTACCCTCCTTAAAATAATTTCGTCCTCGAAATTCAAAGACGAAAATTACCCCCAGAAAATAACAGAATATAACAAAAGAATAGAACTAAAGAACATAACTAACTATGAAAGAACATAACATACCTAGGAAAGAACATACCTTAAGGCAGAAACAAATATGGATAACGCTCTCGCATTTCATCCTCTCTCTCCCAGGTAGACTCCCCGGAGAGTGATGCCTCCATACAACGCGCACCAAAGGAATAGTCTGGTTCCTTAGCACCTTCTCTCTCCTATCCAGAATCTCAATTGGCTGCTCTGGATAGCTAAGAGTAGGGCCCACCTTTATCTCCGAGTGATCCAATACATGACTGGGATCTGCCATGTACCGTCTCAATTACGATACGTGAAATATGTTGTGCACTCCCTCCAATGCAGGTGGTAAGTCTAGTCTATAAGCAACTGTACCGACCCTCTCTAGAATAGTGAAAGGTCCGATGAATCACGGACTAAGCTTCCTGCCTCCACTGAAGCGAATCGTGCCTCGTGTCGGAGAAATCCTCAGAAACACCAAACCACCCACCTAGAACAAAATACCATCTTAAGAACTTAATCTATAACAAATAACCAATAACAAGCACAAAACAAAATCTAAACTATACCTCGAACTCCAAAGGTCTTCGGTGGCTATCGGCCCAATGTCGCTGTTTGTCCTGCGCCACACGAAGTCTTTCTCTGATCAACTGAACCTTCTTCGCTTTATCTACAACCATCTCTGCCTCAAGCAAAACTCTCTCTCCAACATCGTCCCATGACAAGGGAGTACGACACCTCCGACTATACAGAGCTTCAAAAGGTGACATCTCTATACTAGCCTGGTAGCTGTTGTTGTAAAAAAAACTCTACCAAATAGAGATGGTCCTCCCAAGAACCCCCAAAATCTAGTACACAAGTGAGCAATATATCCTCGAGAGTCTGAATAGTCCTCTCTGACTGCCCATCTGTCTAGGGATAATATGTAGTACTGAACTTGAGATGAGTGCCCAAACTCTCCTATAAACTCCTCCAAAAATGAGAAGTGAAACGACTATCCCGATCCGAGACTATGCTGACAAAAACTCCATGTATCCTAACGATCTGCCTCACATACATCTCTGCCAGCTTCTCCGCAGACAAATCTATCTTGAAAGGCAAAAAGTGGGCCGACTTGGTCAACCTATCAACGATGACCCAAATCGCTTCTTTCCCTCCTAGAGATCGTGGAAGTCTGGATACAAAATCCATAGTAATATGCTCCCACTTCTACTCTGGAATGGGTAATGGCTGAAGTAAACCTCCTGTCCTCTGCCTCTGCCTCTCGGCTTTCACCTGCTGGCACACTAAGCATCTGGATACAAACTGTGCCATTTTTCTCTTCATGCCATACCACCATACACTCTCTCACATATCCCGATACATCTTGTTGGCACTTGGATGCATGAAATACTGAAAGCGATGCGCTTCCTGTAATACCTCCTGTCACGACCCGCACCCGGTTTGGGGACACGAGTGTGTGGGTACGTCCAGCCTACACCGCAGCATCGGCGGTAGAACGCTGTCTAGGTCATGTAACTATCTAATCAAACTCACGTGAATACCCAACTCCATAAGAAGACGGGGATATCATAAAATAATGCTAGAAATACTCAATCACATAAACTAAAGCACGATGAGATATCAAGGCAAGCAAGAAATACAAGACAAGTCTAACGACAAAATAATCATACCTGCAATCATTAACTTCCAATCCTCAAGTGTGTCAGAAACCAGTCTACTAAGGTCACAGTCTGGAAAAATATTTTTCAGTCAGGAAGGAGCAAAGTACATCTCTAAATAGCAGTTCTATATTAATGATATAAACTATGTAGCAGTTCTAGATGGAAATATACCAGAAGCATGTATAGGTACAAAAAAAAATACTGGAAATACTGTAAGTAAATGCAGGAAAAGAAATAATATGTCAATGAGCAAGAACCTATGACTAAGTGTATGAGTACTAGCTTTAACATGTGATCGGCTTGGGAACTTGATCAGGCTGGTTACATGTGATTAGCTATGATTCATGGAAGGTCAGGCTAACCGTTGGTTAGCTATGATGCATGTAGAGGTCAGGCTAATCACACGTAACAGCTATGAGGCATGGAGATGGTCAGGCCGCACCCGACGTGAGATGTGGGGTGAGCTATGATGCATGAAAAGTTGGGTATGATCACATATCTACACTAAAATACTCCCCACCCCCGACTGGTATAGTAGATCCAATCATGGTACGCTACGGCACGGGATTCCCTAGGGAGGTAGCAAATCTCCCCGAAAATTAGTGTCTGTACATGCACAAGATAACAAGGAAACAAGTCTTGTACAAGCTACACCATGAATGAGGAATAACATCTCATGACGAGATCCGTGTATACCAATCCGTGTAACCAACGTGTCAAGAACATGGATATTTACACTAGATACAGTGAACATAGGAGATATCATAAATTAGAAACCAATCAGAGAATGTACTCGCCTTTGGTCCTTAGCTGGTGAATACCGAGGTCCTGTTCCAGAATACCGCCTGGAGGAACCAACAGTCCTAAAGACATATAATAAACAATATAATATTTGCATCAGAAGCTATACTAAACACACAAGCAAACACTAACTCAGGGGCTATGTCAGGTATGGGACTCAGTCAACTAGGGTCATCTAGTTAGACAGACATCTATAACACATTATACCTATTTAACTAATATTAACACCTACAATATTACTTGCACCAAAATAAATACCTATACAATATATGTGTACCATTTAATTCATGCAATATATATATATATAGGTTGAACAATATATTTACCATATATATTAATTTTATATATTAGAATATGCTAAGTAGGTATACAAAATACATGTATATACATCTACAAGTTATATTAAAATATACTAAGTATGTATACAAAAAGCATAAATATACATATACCAATTTAAATGTATTTACGATATGTATATATATACCTTTTAAATACATATTTGAAAATATATTAAGTACATATATATATACAATATATATATACATATACTAAACATTATATATATATATATATTTTTTTTTTACCAAATTACCTACATATATATTAAAGGGATTACACATATACATATTCATTTAAATATGTATATATATCTAAAACATATTAAATGTATATACATATACATATACACCAAAATATGTTTATATATATATATATACTAATAAAATATTTCATATATCATATGTATATATATATATATATATATATATATATATATATATATATATATATATATATACATTTATGCATACATATACTAAAAATATATATATATATATATATATGCTAGTACATGTATTTAAATATTTTATTTATAAATAATATACATGTACATACATTAAAATATACATTACTAAAGTATTTATATACTATACATATTCCCATATTTAAAGCATTAATTAAATAATACTATTTATATACATATACGTATATACGTATATGCATATACATATGTATCTACACATTAATTATATCCATACTAATACATATACAATAGTTATATATTAACATATTAATTTATACACATGCATATATATATTAAAGTGAAAGAGGGAAGAGGGGAGGAGAGGAGGCTTACTGTGGCTGCCGGCCGGGGGAAACAGGCCGCACTGGTGGTAGTGGACGCAGAGGGGAACTCGTAGGTGCAGCCGGAGAGAGCTCGGCTCGGTGGTGGTGATGATGTCCGACGGAGTACAGGGAGGAGGAAGAGTGGGCGGTGCCGGGCCGGAGGAGTTGTGGGAAGTTGCACAGCAGGGGGAGAGTGGAGCTCGCCGCCGGAGTCGGGAAAGGCCAGCGGGCCGCCGGGCTTGATGGAAGAGCAGGGTGGAGATGCAGCGTCGGGGCGGAAGGAGCAGCGGGTCGGCTCGGTGATCGGGAAGGGGCAGCCGGAGTTGCAGAGGGAGTTAGGCCCAGGTGAATAGTGGGGAGCCGGAGTCAACGGCTCGGGCTCGGTTGGCGCGAGGAGTCGGCCAAGCAGTCGGAGCGGCGGGCCAGCGGGGTCGAGCAGCAGGCCAGCGGCCGGGCCTGGCCGCCGGAGTGCAGAAGCCCGCCGGGAAACTGAACAGGAAGTCGGCTGCAGGGAAAATAGGCCGCTGATGAACAGTATGGGGGGAATGAACAGTGTTCCCCCCTTTCTTCTCCTATTCAAAAAACTAAATTAAAGAAGAAGAGGAGAAGAAGAAGAAGAAGAAGGGAAGAAGAAAAGAAGAAAAGTGGAGAAGAGAATAGGAGCTACGGTTGTGGAGGCTTAAGGAGGGTGGGGTTTCCTAGGTTGTCTAGGGATTAGGGTTTGATGTAACATGTCATTATATAGGGGAGAGTGTGGGTGAAATTAAGGGTGAGGATGCACCCAATTAATTGAGTGGTCCAGATTGGTCAAGAGGAAAAATAATTCATGGAGGAATGAGGGTGAGGTTTAATTAAAAATTAATAGGGCTCCCTTATTGGTTTAATCAAATGAGTGTTGACACCAAAAATGCATATTTGCAAATTAACCCCCCTTAAATTTGGGTATTTGCACAGACGCATGAAATAACAAAAATTTGGTGGGCAATTCGGTGTCCGATGTTTTTGTAGGGTCAGGGGGCGCTGTAAGTTCGGTATGGGCTCACATAGCAGGGCACTGGAATTAAATTGGGATTTCAGAATCGGTAAAAATAGTATCCTCAATTTAATTAGAAATAAATGCAAGTTGTGTTCTAAAATTAATTAGGAGTACATGGGGCCAAAATCAGGTCAGGTCATCAATAACAATAATGAAGAAGACTCAGAACAGAATATTACCCTAATTTGGGCCGTATGAAAAATAGGTCAAGATTGCCTCCAATTTTTGATTGGAACGCACAACGATACAAAATAGGAATTTATTAAATAACGTCCGCGATAATTTTTGTGCGGCTAGAAATAATGTACAGAGAGCATAATTATGAGTTGCAAAAATAGCAGAATGGAAGGTGGGCATGTCTAGGACAAGATTGTGAAGTTTGTTGGAAGACAAAAGTCAGGATAGCGCTCCAAATATCGAAGCAAAGGCAAAGCGCAATAATTAAATAAAATACGGTAATTAATTACAATCTCCAATAATTAAATTATAAATAAAACAATTAATCACAGAACTCCATAATTTGGACAGGTGTTCATCTACTAGGCTTCTAGGTCGAGTCTGCTAGCTCAAAACAAATGAACACTGTATATAATTATATATTTAATTACACACCACATAATTATTTAAAACAAATAATTATCATACACTTACTTAATTGTAACTACAATAATATTAAATATTATTAAAAGTCGAAAATACCCCTATTTTTGGAATGTGGTAGTGACACCTCCTCACGTAGCTCCCCACTAGGCACACACAACCTAACTCCATGCCTCAAAGATCCATCCTCAGCAATGGTAAAATTATCCTCCAATCCTGCTCTCACCTGAGCTCTGATGCTCCTCAGAGATACATCCTCATACTGTGATGCCTTGATCCTGTCCATTAAATCTGAATGTATCTGCAATCCCCATATCTGCATAGCACAACCAAGAACTATCACCTCGATGCCCAAGCTCTCCAAGTGCTCCAGCAAATATCGATCTTGCGTCAAGAAGATAGCTACCGGATACCTACTCAAAGCATCGGCAACTACATTAGTTTTTCCAGGATAATATTGCAAAGATATATCAAAATCCTTCATTAGTTCTAACCATTGATGTTGTCTCATATTCAACTCCTTCTGCGTGAAAACGTATGTAGAAGCATAAAAAATACGCCGGATGACTATACGCAACCTATTGGTACGGGGCAGCGTAAAGAGATGACCTCAGAGCCATCAAGCAGGGCAAGTCAAGAGCTTCTCAGGACCATCCGCGTAAGTGCAGTATGTCCAGGCCGCCTCAGAGCGTAAGGCAGAGGGCTTCGTCGCCTATATGGCGTAAAATACATCCGCTTTCAAATGCGATATTAAAGCGTACGAGGAACGCTTTGTGCTCCCCGAGATGAACCTGTCAGACCCTGCAATGAACCTGACATCTGAACTTCTGACAAAAGAATACGGCTCGGCTACCCAGACGACGGCCATAATGATAGCACGGCACTGCGATCCAGGCTGTCAGTTACCGCCATCTCCCTCGTGTAAACTGCTTTTACATGAATGAGAGGATATGCTGCCTTGTTTTACATAGGCAGACATGAGCTGTTTATGCTCCGCAGTAGACAAACCGCCTGCCACGTCAAAAGTGGCACTTTACACAGGGCTCGAGGCACGTCTCTGCGATTGGTGCATAAGACGGTGACAGTCTTCTCGAGGCACGTCTCTGCGACGAATGCACAGAAGAGCTGCAGACCTTCAAAAATACGCCTCCGCATTTAATGCGCAGAATGATGGCGGATCTCTGCATTTAATGCAGGGAATTTGATTAAGAATCATCGAACCATCGTGTGGTGACACCCCCTTGCGTAAACTGCTTTTTTCGCATACAAGGGGATATGCTACCTTGTTTTACACAAGCAAACGTGAAACCGTCTACACACCGCGGAAGACAAACAGACTGCCACGTCAAAAGCTACGCTTTGTACAAGGATCGAGGCACGTCTCTTTGCCTGATGCTCAGAACGGGGGCAGGCCTTTAGAACACGCCTTCGCAATTAATGCACAGGATGTTGGCAGATCTCCGCATTTAATGCGAGAGATTTGATTATATCTTCAAAAGCCGTGATTCCGGCTAAAGATGTCCACTTCAGCACTCAGCATTGCGCAGTGGCTTCTACGCCCCCTCAGCTATTATGCTCTCAGGGCTTCTACGCCTCCTCAGCTTCTACGCTCTCAGGGCTTCTACGCCCCCTCAGCTTCTATGCTCTCAGGGCTTCTACGCCTCCTCAGCTTCTATGCTCTCAGGGCTTCTACTCCCCCTCAGCTTCTATGCTCTCAGGGCTTCTATGCCCCCTCAGCTGTTATGCTCTCAGGGCTTTTACGCCCCCTCAGCTGTTATGCTCTCAAGGCTTCTATGCCGCCTCAGCTGTTATGCTCTCAAGGCTTCTACGCCTCCTCAGCTGTTATGCTCTCAAGGCTTCTACGTCTCCTCAGCTGTTATGCTCTCAGGGCTTCTACGCCTCCTCAGCTTCTATGCTCTCTCGGCTTCTATGCCTCCTCAGCTTCTATGCTCACTCGGCTTCTATGCCATCAGGCTTCTATGCCTACCTGGCTTCTATGCCTATTTTGGCTTCTATACCATGGTGACAGACATTGGCTTTTACGCCCACCTCTTCTACACGGAGGATACCTACCTACGTGGCTTTTACGTCGTGATCTTCGTAGCAACAATATGCGTTGTGTCCCTTAGTTGGACCCGCGTTATACGCTCATTCAAAGGATCATCTATACGTAGGCATTGGTTATTTTAACCATCGTATAAAATGGTGCTGTGATTCTACTCCTCGGTTTTTACACCAACTGAGTGGTCACTGTCACTAAAACTCTATAAATAGAGACCTCTATCAATGAGGAAGAAGGTCGACAAAAATTAGAAGGTCGAAAATTGGTCAAGAAAACCAATATCAGATCCAAGGTCGAAGAAATTGATCAACGATCAGACTTCTGAAAAGGAGATCGGACAGGGTCAAGAAAAACAAAGGAGAGAGAAGAGATAGAGAGAGAGAGAGAGAAAGGAACCCGGAGCTCAGGCAAGGGGCAGGGATCGACGACCTTGGCATCGTGCATCCACCCTCTTTTTGCAACCTTCGAAGCTACCTCCTGTCTTCTACGGCACTTCTTCACCATCGTGTGGTCCAAGGGCTAAAGTGATCGACTGCAGATCAGACACCTATAGCAATTTATACCCAGATTAAATAAATTGTACTCCCACATCCTCGTATAGGATTATATTGTACAAGTTTGTTTGTAAACAAAAGAACACGGGTCTTGTGTAAACCCCGTCTTGAATACATCTTTCATTCTTTTCGTTTTCTACCATAAACAAGATGGTGACTCTGTTGGGGACATCTTTCTCTTCTGATGAGGAAGTAATTGCTCAATACGATGCGGTACTTATAGGAACCATGAAGAAGACACTGGTCGTCCAATTCGACCAGTCTGCCTACGAAGACATGCTTCGAACCGGGGGTAGCTCTCACCCTCTCTCCGTCCAAAACAACAGGAAGCTGCGCAAGGTCTGGATGCCCAAGACATCCTCTACCATTCCTGTGGACTCTCCGATCTCTCCGATCTCTCCGACCAATGAGGTTGTAGCATTGCTCCCTCCGTGCCCCGTATGTAAAATTCAGTCTCCCGCTACGCGCGGTACAAACAAAACTTCGGGCAAAGCCTCAGCGCTAACCCAGAAGTATCCACTGCGTTCTACGTATAGAAACCAGTCTCCCGCTACGCGCGGTACAGACAAAACTTCGGGCAAAGCCTCAGCGCTAACCCAGAAGTATCCACTGCGCTCTACGTGTAGAAACCAGTCTCCCGCTACGCGCGGTACAGACAAAACCTCGGGCAAAGCCTCAGCGCTGACCCAGGAGTATCCACTGCGCACTACGGGCAGAAACCAGTCTCCCGCTACGCGCGGTACAGACAAAACTTCTGATGATGCCTTAGCGCCAAATCGGAAGTACAAGTCACGCCCCGCACGCAAGACGGCATCTAACCTCTACGGGGAACCAGATGGGCACTGTGGTCTCCGTGAAGGGAAGCAAGCGGCAGATTTCTTGCCTCATGAAGAAGGGTGTATCCTTCGTATGGGAAGAAGCCTGTCAACAAGCGTTTGACGATATCAAACGCTACCTCACTCATCCGCCAGTTCTGGTGCCTCCCGTCATAGGAAGACCATTCTTCCTATACGTTCGAGCAATGGACCATGCCTTGGAAGCTCTTCTTGCACAGAAGAACGATGTAGGGCACGAACAGGCTATCTACTATCTAAGTAGAATGATGATCAGAGCCGAACACCGGTACAACCCAGTGGAGAAAGAATGCTTGGCTCTGATGTTCGCTATCCAGAAAATGCAGCACTATGTCACCGGCCAGACTATCCATATCATCTCCAGGATCAACCCTCTTCGAGTACTAATGAGCAAGCCAAGTGCTCTTAATTCCCGACTCGCAACTTGGGCGATGCTGTTAACACCATATCACATGGTGTACGTCCCCCAGAAGTCCATCAAAGGCCAAGCATTGGCCGACTTTCTATCTGCTCATCCGATCCCGGAGACCTCTAAGTTGTACGAGGACATCCCTGACGAAGTTGTAGAATGTAATTCCGTGATGGAAAGTGACGCATGGCAACTATTCTTCGATGGTGCCTCCAGGATTGGTCCCAAGGGAAAAGTAGTCTCAGGAGTAGGAATCGTCCTGGTTACTCCCGACAAACTCGTCATCTACCGGGCATATTCTCTTAACGAACCATGCTCCAACAATGTGGCGGAATACAACGCTCTGTTAATCGGGCTCCAAGTCACTAAAGAGCTGGGGGTCGAATCCCTGGAAGCTTTCGGTGATTCTCTGCTTATCGTCAATCAAGTCAGAGGAATATATGAAGTCCGGAATCCAGACCTCATCCCCTATTACCAAGCAACGGTCGAGATAGCCGTGACATTCAAAGGGTTCTTCCTGGAGCATGTACCTCGATCCCAGAATCTTGAAGCTGATGCCCTAGCCAGTCTAGCCGCAGATTTAGCTACTCCTATAAGAAGGCAGGATTCGGTAATCCTTCTTAACAGAGATTTATTCTGTGTGAAAAATAACTCTCACATAGAACGCATCTACGCTGCACACGCCAATCCTCCCAGAAGAGATTGGAAGAGTCCCTTTATAGATTTTGTGGCATACGGAATCTTGCCAGAGGATCCCAAAGAAGCGGTATCCATCAAAAGACGATCTTTACGCTTCTACTTCGATGCATCTTCACAATGCCTATATCGCCGGACCTATGACGGACTGCTATTGAGATGTCTCTCTGACGACGAAGCACACCAAATTACCCGTGAAGCTCACGACGGCGTATGCGGGGTACATCAACCCGGTCCTAAGCTACAGGATCGTATCAGGAGAATGGGCTATTACTGGCCCACTATGATCACAGACGCGATCAACTATGCAAGACAATACAGAGCCTGTCAGGTCCATGCAGACTTCATACATCAACCGTCTGAATATCTACATCCTACGGTTGCATCCTGGCCTTTCAAAGCATGGGGTATGGATGTCGTCGGTCCTATTCACCCGTCTTCTTCCAGGGGTCACCAGTTCATACTGGCCATCACGGATTACTTCTCCAAATGGGCAGAGGCGATCCCTCTTGCTGAGGTAAAGGCGTCTAATGTGATCAGCTTCATCAAGCATCACGTTATCTATCGTTTCGGGGTACCTCGGAGGATAATTTACGACAATGGGCCTCAGTTCATCAGTCAAGCATTTCATCGATTTTGCAATAAAAATCGGATATATAATATTGCCTCTACGACGTATTATCCAGCTGCTAATGGTTTGGCGGAAGCTTTCAACAAAACTATTATCAAACTCTTGAAGAAGTTCGTCTCTTCGAACAAAAGAGATTGGAATGAGAGACTGGACGAATGTCTCTGGGCATACTGTACAACGGTACGAACATCGACAGGTTGTACTCCATTCTCACTGGTCTACGGAAGCGAAGCAGTTCTCTCCATTGAAATCCAGATCCCGTCACTCAGGATAGCCGTGGCTAACGAACTGACTCAAGAAAAGAATGACCTTTTAAGGCTTCAGGAGCTAGAAGGATTAGACGAGAAACGCCTCCAAGCTCAACATCGCACCGCGCTCTACCAAGCACGCATTTCCAGAGCTTTCAATCATAAAGTAAAGAAAAGAGTGTTCAAAGTTGGCGAGCTAGTTCTAGCCGTAAGAAGGCCGATGATTCTTACTCACAGGAGTAAAGGCAAATTCCAGCCCAAATGGGAGGGTCCTTATGTGATCGAGACAACGTTCTTAAATGGCGCTTACAGGTTAGCCCAGCCTAATGGAGACCTGTTAATGGCTCCTATAAACGGCAAATTCTTGAAAAGGTACTATGCTTAACCTCCTCTGCTCAATTAGAATATAGCGAAAACCTCAATTCTGACAAAACTACTTCCAAAACAAAAACTAGTTGGGTCGTATCCTATCATGTCCATATAACCTCTGAATAGATACGTTCGACTAATTTGGAAATGTAATACCTATCATGTCCATATCACCTCTGATAGTATCTTGCCTACAAGCCTTTGTCAAAGCATATTCTATCATGTCCGTATGACCTCTGAATAAGTATGTCCTGCTAAAGTTTCTTAAGAGCCTATCATGTCCATATCACCTCTGATAGTATCTTACCTACAAGCCTTAGTCAAAGCATATTCTATCATGTGCGTATGACCTCTGAATAAGTATGTCCTGCTAAAGTTTCTTGAGAGCCTATCATGTCCATATCACCTCTGATAGTATCTTGCCTACAAGCCTTAGTCAAAGCATATCCTATCATGTCCGTATGACCTCTGAATAAGTATGTCCTGCTAAAGTTTCTTGAGAGCATATCATGTCCATATCACCTCTGATATTGCCCTCGCCCAAAACCTGTCATTTATATTCCGAAATGATAGGTCTACAAAGTCAAAAAAGAGTTCGCTTTATTTATTCCCAAGAAAGAGCAAAATTATACCGGGAAGCAAACAAAAGAGGGAAGGGTACATCATTGTGGGGGAGCAGTCAGATCGCGAATCAGCTTCGTCAGGGCAGCTATCCTCTCATCCCTGGAAACCAAGGCATCGGCGCGGGCCTGCTCCAGCCGTGCCTCGTTGTCTCTCTTGAGGGAAAATTCGGCCCTCGCCCGACGAGCACCCGCACGGGCAGCTTCTGTACGATCCAGATCCCGTTGTGCTGCGTTCAATCGACCAGTCGCTACATCTAGACCTACCAGCGACTGGGAAGCCCACTCCTCTGCCTGAGCGAGCTTTTCTTTCAACTTGCGAGCCCTCGCTACATTCCCTTCATGCTCGGATTGGCACCTTAGTTGAAGAGCAAGGGCCTCCTCCACGACGGTCGTTCTTTTGTCCATCTCCAGATGACGTGTTTGAACGAGTTTATCCAAGCTTTCCATCTGTTTGGTAAAATGCGCAGTCATGGAGTTGTATCTGGACTGGACCTCAGCTTCAATGCCGTCCTGAGTTAGCCGCAGATATTCGTTAATGGGTTGCTCCAAACCATTAAACATCGCCTCCAGGGCATCAGCTATCCCGGTGCCGTCAAAATCCCGGATCGCCTCTATCGGGATCCGAGAGGACTTCTTCAGGCGCTCGAGGTCCAGATTCCCCTTCAGCACCATCGGTATCAGCGCTTTCAAAGTAGCATAGAAGACGCTGGTATATTGCTCAGTCAACGCAGCTAGATCTGATTGGGCGCCAGGAGTGGCCGCAGCATTGGCAAGTCCCCCTCCAGGAATGATTGCAGACGAAGTGGTCACAACCGTCGCTTCAACAGGTGGTACGACCAAAGGAGGTGCATCTACAATAATCGAAGTGGTCGCAACGGCAGGCTCTCCCTCTTCTTGGGATATCAAAGCCCCTTCAACAGGCGAACCGACCCCCGAAGATATTTTCTCCTCAAAGTCAAACGCCTCCGTATCATCGCCAGGAGCCAGAGCAGAGCCAGAAGGCGCTTCAAAGCTGTATTCCCCGTGGACGCCATCCCCTGGGAAGAGGACAAGAGAGTTGATATCAGTATAATGGTACTCTTTCTAAAAAGGAGACATAAAGATGACATTTACCCATGGCCAGCGGCATATACGGCACATCTACAGCCGATGTAGCTAAATCACGCCTTAATGACGTAATACGAACTGTCATACCTAGAGAAGGGGGTGGGCCAACCGATATCGCCAAGAGATCTACCAGGCCTCCACCAAGACGCGGTCGAGGTTCGTCAGCTGGAACCTCGCCAAGCATGCTCACAGGCACGGCAGGGGTTTCATCCGTTACTGGTCTAGGAAAAGATTCTCCCATCTGCCTCGGCCACGCAGGCAATCTCGTTCCACTACCTGGAGCGGTAGCAGCGATAAAAGCCACTAACAAAGATTCTCCAGCACCGCCAGCCGAAGCTGGGGGTCCCTCTCTAGAAGTCGGGGAACCTCCGATCAGGGAAGCATCCTCGATAGGCGAGATAGCAGGTCCCTCTCTAGGAGCCTCAATACCAGGAATCCAGAGAGAACGATTGACCGTCCTCTTTCTCTTGCGAGAAGAAGCCTCCTTGGGAGCGGCAGCCCTTCGCTTCCCAGAGACTACCAAGGCCCCCGCAGGCAGAGGCACTTCACACCTCGGCACCGACACCAGCGGCTCATCAGGAGTAGCAAACTCCTCACCCTCGTCGGGAGAAACCGAAGGAACTTCGACTCTTCCCCCAGGCGTGGAAGACGGCACCCTAAAACTCCCACGCATGTCAAAATTGTGGTGAAAGGTGTTAACCGCCACGTAGAACTGGGCATACGAATGTAAGATGCGCAGCTCTGTGGAGGGTGTGACGACCGGCATGGTAAAAATTGCCCCAGTGCATCCCATGATAAAATATCGCCATCCTCTGGCTCCATCAATGAGTCCGCCCCTGGACCTGAAGCTGGTGACGGCGTTGCCCACGTGCAACTGGTCGTACCCAAGTTGCCTGGCAAACCGACTAGGCAAGTAAGGCTCGAAGAAGCAATGGTCTTCACTTCTATACAACAAATGGGAGGGCCTGATACAGATCAACCATTTGAAAGCCTCCGGAGAAAGATTGGTCTTCTCTCCACCTAAATCCTCCAGCCTAATCCCCGATTGATTACGATGTACCGAGGGGACAATGCAAAGGAGCTTCCAGCCGTGACTGAGACTCAGTGTCAACCGACAGTCTAAAACTGTATTCATATTCCAGGAAAAGTCCTTGTAATTCAGCAGGAAGCTACCCCCCGAGCTACTACCAGAGCCAGGAGACATCACCCGGGGGTTGTGCAGAATTAACCATCCCATCAAATACAGGTATGGTAATTCCACCCGGGGAAAGCTTTCACGCCGGGTCTCATCGGCGAGCAGCCCGTCAGTCATGGCTCTCAGGCCAGCCTGTATACGGCACACCATAGCAGGGAGCAAGCCCAGTCTTGCCCCAAACACCAGACGCACCGCAGGCCACAGGATATTCCGGTGAATACGGTCCGCAGATGCAGTACCGGGCACCACTACTCGACGCAGCCATATGGAGAGGAAACCGGCCAGCTGGGCTTCCTTAGACAGAGGCCTGCGGCAACGCCTCAAGTAGCTATAGGCCTTAGTGCCTTCGGGATACTTTCCTACCCCGTCGTCAAGAATCTGGTCCGGAGCCTTGGCGTCATCCATAAGAGCCTCGACGACCTGGGCACTAAGCACTCCCAAACAGTTCATGGACTCATCCTTGCCCCCCGAAACTTTCTCCGGCTTAGCGGCCCTGGCCCGGTGGAAGAAGAGGTAGGACGTCCACTTGGTGGTGTGAGCCAAATCAGAAGGCTCGTCATAAAAAGTGGTGCACGCGAAGTAGTGGCACATCAACTCCTGATACACCTCCACCACCCGAGAGTCCGAATCCTCCAACTCCTGATTGGTGGGGACGTACTCTTCATATAGGATATCCCCCATCGGCAGCCTCGAGATCACTGCCATCTCATGGAGGGCCAATTCCAACTCTCCCAGTGGAGTGGCGAAAGTCCCGGTGAGCAAAATGTATCGCTCCATCAGCGCCAGGAACAGGTTAGGGTTAGGAGGCAACCCAACACTGGTCGCACTCACAGCGACATACAGCCTAATGCCCTCCAGCTCTCTCTGACAGTGCTTCAAGGCCTAGTCAACTAGGCAAGCCCATCGACGGTTTGTTGGGGTGATCCACCCATTGCATCGAGGATTCTCCTTGGGATATACTCCCCCTCGCCCCATGAAGTCGTTACAGAAAGTCGGCAACTGGACCGGCTGGATCACTAGACTATCTTCGCTCGGGACACTGCCCGGACACAGTCCCCTGAACAACGTCACAAGGCCGGAAGGACGGCTGACGAACGACCCCTGGTCAGCTCCTTTCAGATGAAAGATCTTCCCCGGTTTACCATGAAGATCGTGCGTCAGCGTCCACGACATCCTCCTAGGATGTGTCGTATGGAAGAAAGTCGAGATAGGATAATCTCTCGGCATCGTTGGCAGGTACAAGACCAAGCTCCCGGCTGAGAAAACCCAGGGCTCTCTCTTAGGCTTCGTCTGGGACCATTTTTCAATCATGTCCCCAAAAAGAAAAGCTGGCTTTATGTACTGCTCCCCGTCTATATACTTCAAGGGCTCTCCGTTAATCATATTCAGCAGCGCCCGCTCGCCCTGAGCTGATATCAAAAGCTCCCTTCCCTCAGGATACTGGGGTCCGGAGATAGGAAATGCCACGTGGGACAGATCCTCCAGATAGTTCGAGTGCAGCATCCCGACAGCGAAACCCATCACCTCGGCCAGTGGGACTCACCCAAATTAACTGCAAAAGTGCGAGAAAAATACGTCATTACAAAATCTTGCAACATGAGGACCCAGAAGCCATAGTCTGTGCTTTACGCCAAGACTGTACAAATTTGGTCATTTTACGCAGGAAGTCTCATCCAGAGACGTAACTGGCAGCATACGATCCGTGCTTTACGCCGGGCTACCAAAAATTCTAGTTATTACGCCGGAGGTTCCATCCCCAGGCGTAAAACTAAAATTTTATAGTATACACCAAGTTTTCGGCAGTCAGAACTGTTACTCTCGAAACTGCAGAAATATGAAACTCTTACGCTGGCACATTAGAAATATGAGCGTAAAAGATGAAAATGTCTCCGTGCATCATCTTCCTCAAAGAGGCTATCAGCACAGAAGATGACCTAGCGTGGTCACGTTCAACGTGTGCGAAGGATTTTTCGTCATTCTTTGTCATCCAAAAGGCTCTACCTCTAAGACCGGGAGCGCTGCTCGTCGGCGGGATACTTTGCTCAGGATAAAGTTCGCCTTGCCCGACCGAAGACTCCCTCGCTGGGGCGAAAGGATGAGAAGAAGGACCTACACTCTTTCCCTTAGTGGAGGGGGTTTGCTTCGACGCCATTTCTGAAGACTCTTGAGTGCTCGGAGAAGGAACGGAGAAAAAACTCGAACAGACGAAGACTCTCTTTCGCAAAAAACGGATGAAAAGTTTTTCTCTCAAAAGCTCGAGATATATATAGGGTTCGGATCAACTCCTCGAATCCTCGGACGGACTCCTCGAAACCCTAACCAAATCTCGCAAATTAATATTTAGTTATGATTGGGTACTACGGCAGCCCACTACTCTCGAAAGACGGACAGTCAGCAAATTCGAAAAGTTTTTCATGCAAAGCAGATTCGTGGTTCTACGCTAAGGAGCTTTCTACGCTCGACAGCTACAGATCTACGATTTTACGCTCGCAAGCTATAAGTCTATGGTTTTATGCCCGGATGCCTTTTGTGCTCGGTAGCTTTTACGCTTGAGAGGCTACAAACCTATGACTTCACGCTTAACAGATACAAGCCTATGGTCTCACGCTCGGTGGTGTTTAGTTCACGCTCGGAGGCAACAAATCCACAATTTCATGCTCGAAAGATTTCTTTTTCACAGGCTACGAATCTACAGTTCTACGCTAAAGGAGCTTTCTACGCTCGACAGCTACAGATCTACGGTTTTACGCTCGCAAGCTATAAGTCCATGGTTTTATGCCCGGATACCTTTTGTGCTCGGTAGCTTTTATGCTCGAGAGGCTACAAACCTACGACTTCACGCTCAGCAGATACCAAACCTATGATCTCACGCTCGGTGGCTTTCTACGCTCAATTGGCTACGAACTCAGGATTTTCAGCTCATCTACACTACGGATCTTTGACTTTCCGCATATCCGAACAGCAAGGCGGTCAATTGTAGGAGTTCATACAGAAGATACTCCGTCTTGGCCTCAACATATCCCAAGTACCCGAAGCATACAGAGTTCAAATATTGAGAAATTACTCTTCTCGGGTCAAATGGAGGTTCATCCAGACTCCAGTCTGAATATTTCGTCTATCAAGATGGCAATTTCAGTTTGACAGCTAAACCTTGACCCTGTTCCAAGGGAGTTTTGAGAGGTCATTCTTGAAGACGAAGTCTGAACAAAATTTCTGTTCATCAGAAGACAGTTCAGAAACTCTACGCGGTTCCTACATTCCTAAAAGCAGCTGCGCATCACTAGTTATGCGTAAAAGATAGGACGGGACCTAATACTCTTTCTATCAGAGTCGGCGTAAAGAATCAGACGTTTCGAAGCTGCACATATTCAGACTTCACAGCAACGTATGGCAAAGACGATCATATGCAGAGAAGAAAGACGACTTTATTAAAGTTAAAATCATAATTACATATGAGAGAAATCCTGTCTACAAGGGATTTTTCTTCATTTTCGTGATTACATATGAGGGAAATCCCCTCTACAAAGGTCTTCCTCGGCTTTCAAGAAGATGAGCGGTGGCAGGAGGATACAAAACTGGGCATAGAGACATCCTCCAACAGAAGGAAAGCAGGGTAACTCTGCTTTCCTACAGACCACCGTCACTCTGGCCGGTCTGTCTGCCTCTCGTCACCGGAGGTAACGGGAGAAGGCACCGCTTGCAAGCCGTGTGGTCAAATGTGACCCCTCTCCACTCTCCGAGTGAGCAGCCATATGAAGTTGCTGATTATTCCGAGCAAGGAAGGCTAAGATATCCTTCCATGATTCATCATTGCAGATGACACTTGCTCGAAGACGCCGTCTTTCTCGGCTCCTTACATGCTGGAAGAACATGGTCTTCTTCTTCCTCAGGTCGACCCGACAAACTCCGGCGATCATCTCAGCATGGTGAAAGGAAATGTGGGAAGAAACAGGTTAACTCCTCAGCCCTTTTATAGGCAAGCGAGGTCACACCTACCCCCAATAAATCTGCCATAAAGACCGGCCTGAAAGAACGTGTCAAACTTGACCGTTTCAGGCTCCCTTCAGAAGGCGTTTCGAGTAACGAGGGACGGTTCATGCTTCATTAAAAGTGTTTCAAATTTCGAGGAATTTAAAAGCTTTGAAGGGGGTCTTGTAGAAGCATAAAAAATACGCCGGATGACTATACGCAAGCTATTGGTACGGGGCAGCGTAAAGAGATGACCTCAGAGCCATCAAGCAGGGCAAGTCAAGAGCTTTTCAGGACCATCCGCGTAAGTGCAGTATGTCCAGGCTGCCTCAGAGCGTAAGGCAGAGGGCTTCGTCGCCTATATGGCATAAAATACATCCGCTTTCAAATGCGGTATTAAAGCGTACGAGGAACGCTTCGTGCTCCCCGAGATGAACCTGTCAGACCCTGCAATGAACCTGACATCTGAACTTCTGACAAAAGGATTCGGCTCGGCTACCCAGACGACGGCCATAATGATAGCACGGCACTGTGACCCAGGCTGTCAGTTGCCGCCATCTCCCTCGCGTAAACTGCTTTTACATGAACGAGGGGATATGCTGCCTTGTTTTACACAGGCAGACATGAGCTGTTTATGCTCCGCAGTAGACAAACCGCCTGCCACGTCAAAAGTGACGCTTTACACAGGGCTCGAGGCACGTCTCTACGATTGGTGCACAAGACGGTGACAGTCTTCTCGAGGCACGTCTCTGCGACGAATGCACAGAAGAGCTGCAGACCTTCAAAAATATGTCTCCGCATTTAATGCGCA
Organism: Iris macrosiphon; assembly: GCA_036927795.1. Taxonomy (NCBI): domain Eukaryota; kingdom Viridiplantae; phylum Streptophyta; class Magnoliopsida; order Asparagales; family Iridaceae; genus Iris; species Iris macrosiphon. Next base: position 3,376,362 of record JAYESA010000006.1, read on the forward strand.
GAATGATGGCGGATCTCTGCATTTAATGCAGGGGATTTGATTAAGAATCACCGAACCATCGTGTGGTGACACCCCCTTGCGTAAACTGCTTTTTTCGCATACAAGGGCATACACTGCCTTGTTCTACACAGGCAAACGTGAAATCGTCTACACACCGCGGAAGACAAACAGACTGCCACGTAAAATGCTGTGCTTTGTACAAGGCTCGAGGCACGTCTCTTCGCCTGATGCTCAGAATGGGGGCAGGCCTTCAGAACACGCCTTCGCAATTAATGCACAAGATGGTGGCAGATCTCCGCATTTAATACGAGAGATTTGATTATATCTTCAAAAGCCGTGATTCCGGCTAAAGACGTCCACGTCAGCACTCAGCATTGCACAGTGGCTTCTACGCCCCCTCAGCTGTTATGCTCTCAGGGCTTCTACGCCTCCTCAGCTTCTACGCTCTCAGGGCTTCTACGCCCCCTCAGCTTCTATGCTCTCAGGGCTTCTACGCCCCCTCAGCTGTTATGCTCTCAGGGCTTCTACGCCTCCTCAGCTTCTATGCTCTCAGGGCTTCTACGCCCCCTCAGCTTCTATGCTCTCAGGGCTTCTACGCCCCCTCAGCTGTTATGCTCTCAGGGCTTCTACGCCCCCTCAGCTGTTATGCTCTCAAGGCTTCTACGCCTCCTCAGCTGTTATGCTCTCAAGGCTTCTACACCTCCTCAGCTGTTATGCTCTCAAGGCTTCTATGCCTCCTCAGCTGTTATGCTCTCAGGGCTTCTACGCCTCCTCAGCTTCTATGCTCTCTCGGCTTCTATGCCTCCTCAGCTTCTATGCTCACTCGGCTTCTATGCCATCAGGCTTCTATGCCTACCTAGCTTCTATGCCTATTTTGGCTTCTATACCATGGTGACAGACATTGGCTTTTACGCCCACCTCTTCTACACGGAGGATACCTACCTACGTGGCTTTTACGCCATGATTTTCGTAGCAACAATACGCGTTGTGTCCCTTAGTTGGACCCGCGTTATACGCTCATTCAAAGGATCATCTATACGTAGGCATTGGTTATTTTAACCGTCGTGTAAAAGGGTGCTGTGATTCTACTCCTCGGTTTTTATACCAACTGAGTGGTCACTGTCACTAAAACTCTATAAATAGAGACCTCTATCAATGAGAAAGAAGGTCGACAAAAATTGAAAGGTCGGAAATTGGTCAAGAAAACCAATATCAGATCCAAGGTCGAAGAAATTGATCAACGATCAGACTTCTGAAAAGGAGATCGGACAGGGTCAAGAAAAACAAAGGAGAGAGAAGAGATCGAGAGAGAGAGAGAGAGAGAGAGGAACCCGGAGCTCAGGCAAGGGGCAGGGATCGACGACCTTGGCATCGTGCATCTACCCTCTTTTTGCAACCTTTGAAGCTACCTCCTGTCTTCTACGGCACTTCTTCACCATCGTGTGGTCCAAGGGCTAAAGTGATCGACTGCAGATCAGACACCTATAGCAATTTATACCCAGATTAAATAAATTGTACTCCCACATCCTCGTATAGGATTACATTGTACAAGTTTGTTTGTAAACAAAAGAACATGGGTCTTGTGTAAACCCCGTCTTGAATACATCTTTCATTCTTTTCGTTTTCTACCATAAACAACGTAGTTCAAGCTCTTGTGGTCTGTGAAGATCTCCATACACTCTCCGTACAAATAATGTTTCCACAACTTTAGGACGAAGATGACTTCTGCCAACTCCAAATCATGGGTAGGATAGTTCTTCTCATGAGGACGCAATTGCCTGGATGCATAGGCAATCACTTTTCCATTCTGCTGAAGAACATAACCCAAACCTTTCCCTGATGCATCACTATAAATAGTAAAACCTCCATACCCTGATGGCAACATCAAAATAGGAGCAGATGTCATCCTCTTCTTCAATTCCTCAAAAGCAACCTGGCAATCCTCCATCCGAACAAACTCTATATCCTTCCTGTTGAGTCTGGTTATCGGCTAGGCAATCCTCAAAAAATCTTGCACAAACTTCTTATAGTAGCCTACCAATACCAAGAAACTCCTGATCTCTGCTACCGAACTCGGGATCTTCCAAGATTCTACTGCTGCGATCTTTTTTGGATCTACTGAAATACCATCACCAGTCACAATATGCCCCAAGAATTCTACCTTGTCCAGGAAAAACTCACACTTGGACAACTTCCCATACAACTTCTCCTTCCTCAGCACATCCAACACAATCCTCAAATGCTCCCCGTGCTCCTCCGATGTCTTCGAGTATATGAGTATATCGTCGATGAACACCACCACAAACTTGTTAAGGTACTGATGGAACACCTTGTTCATCAAGTTCATAAATACCGCCAGTGCATTAGCCAACACAAATGGCATCACCATAAACTCGTACTGACCATACCGAGTTCTAAAAGCAGTCTTCAGTATGTCCACTGGCTTCATCTTCACCTGATGGTAGCCTGATCTCAAATCTATCTTAGAAAATACCTTGGCACCACTCAACTGATCGAACATATCATTAATCCATGGCAAAGGGTACTTATTATTGATAGTGAGATTATTCAATGCCTTGTAATCAATGCACATGCGCACCGATCTATCCTTCTTCGGTATAAACAATACCAGGGCTCTCCAAAGTGAAGAACTTGATATGATAAATCCCTTATCCTGTAATTCGTCCACCTACTTCTTCAGCTCGACCAGCTCGCTGTTGTTTACTCTATATACATGTTGGGAAATTGGTTCTGCACCTGGCATCAAGTCAATAGAAAATTCAACATCTCGATCTGGCAGCAATCCTGATAATTCCTCAGGAAACACATCCAAGAACTCTGCTATCAACAGATGCGACAACTCCTTGTCTTACACCATAGCTCCACAAATAATGCCTTCTTCCTGCTCTGTAGCTCCTCTAGCAAACTCGAACTCTGGCTCTCCTGGCAGACCAAACAAAAGTCTACCTCCTCTACAATCTATGCTAGCACGGTGCCTACTCAACCAATCCATCCCGAGTATAATATCGTAACTCGGAAGTGGAATTATAAGTAGACACACACTAAACTCCCGGCCTCCTAGAGTAAGTTTTCGATCCTTGCAAATATTATTAACCAGGATAATGCCTCCCCCGGTCATGATCTTGCAAGTCCTAAGCAAAGACTCAGCTACCAAACCATGCTTCAGAGTAAAAAAAATAGATACAAAACTATGGGAAGCACCACTATAAAACAAAGCTAAAGCTGGAATAGAATAAAGAAGAATAGAATATGCGATAACATCTTCAGTGGGTTCATCCTCCTCGACGGTCATAGCAAACGCTCGTCCCTGACACGCACCTCCCTGCTACTGATGTTGGACATAACGCTGCTGTTGTGTCAAAAGCGGTCCCCTCGGCTGTACTGCAAGTGGTATCGTCTATGCCCTCGGAGCTGAAGCTGCTCCTTGAACTGCACGACGAGGACACTCTCTCGACGGATGCCCTTTAGTACCATAATACAAATAAACTCCTAGCTGTTTGTGGTATTAAACGAAAGAATGAAAGTGTATTTCAATGACGGGGTTATAAGAGGCCCGCGCCCTTTGGTTTACAAATAAACTTGTATAATGTAATCCTATACGAGGATGTGGGAGTATAATTTATTTAATCTGGGTATAAATTGCTATAGGTGTCTGATCTGCGGTCGATCACTTTAGCCCTTGGACTACACGATGTTGAAGAAGTACCGTGGAAGACAGGATGTAGCTCCGGAGGTTGCAAAGGAGGGTGGATGCGCGATGCTGAAGGTCGTCGCTCCCTGTTCCTTGCCCGAGCTCTGAGTTCTCCTCTCTCTCTCTCTATCTCTCCTCCTTGATCTCTGGTTCGATGATCTTGCCCGATCTAATTCTTCGACCTTTGATCTTGTATTAGTTTTCTTGACCAATTTTTCGACCTTTTTCCCCATTGATAGGGGTCTCTATTTATAGAGTTTTGGTGACAGTGACCACTCCGTCGGTGTAACAACCGAGGAGTGAACAGTACAGCACCCTTTTACACAATGGTTTAAAATAACCAATGCCTGTGTGTAAATGACCTTTTGAGTGAGCATGTGATGCGTGTCCAACTAAGGGGACAAAATGCGTATATCTGCTACGAAGATCATGGCGTAGAAGCCACGTAGGTAGGTATCCCTTGTGTAGCAGAGGTTGGCGTAAAAGCCAAGCGACTGTCACCTTGGCGTAGAAGCCAAAATAGGCATAGAAGCCGAGCAGGCATAGAAGCCGAATGGGCATAGAAGCCGAATGGCCGTAGAGACCGAGAGGGCGTTGGAAGCCGAGGGAGCACTGATCCTAAGCGGGCGTAGAAGCCACTGCGTACCGAGTCGAAGTGCTGATACGGACGTCTTAGCCGAAATTACGGCTTTCGAAGATGTAATCAAATTTTCTACAGAGATTTGTCATCATCTTGTGCATTAAATGCGGAGACGTACTTTTGAAGGTCTGCAGCCCTTCTGTGCATCCGTCGCGGAGACGTGCCTTGAGGGAAACTGTCACTGCTCTGTGCAATTAGACATAGAGACGTGCCTCGAGCCCCGTATGAAGTGCAGTTTTTGACGTGGCAGCGGTTTTGCCTTACTACGGAGCGCGAAACAGCTCATGTTTGCATGTGTAAACAAGGCAGCGTATTCCCTTGTACGCGAAAGAGCGGTTTACGCTGGGGGGATTTTAGTAGACGACGGCTTGGTGATATTTTAACCAAATCCTCTGCATTAAATGCAGAGATCCGCCATCATACTGCGGGGTGCGTCCCGAGGGGTCTGCCATCGTTTTCAGCCGTCGTCTGGGTAGCCGTACAGTACTTTTTGTCAGGAGTCAGAGGCTAGGTTCACCGTGTGACTTGACAGGTTCATTTCGGGAAAGACGAAGCGTTCCTCGTACGCTTTAATGCTGTCTTGAGAGCGACTGGGTTTTACGCCATGGAGGCGGTGAAGAACCCTGTTTTACGTTGGATGGCTTCGAAGGCCTTTGCTTACGCTGCTCTGTTTCGAGATGCTGCGTAGATCGTTCCAGCATATTTTTTATGCTTCTACAAGACCCCCTTCAAAGCTTTTAAATTCCTCAGAATTTGAAACGCTTTGAAAGAAGCATGGACGGCCCCTCGTAACTCAAAACGTTTCTGAATGGAGCGTTGAAACGGTCGGTACTGACTTTATGGCGGATTTATTGGGGACCGCTGTGATCTCTTGCGCCTATAAAAGGCTGGGGGGTGAACCTGTTTTACCACATTCCCATTGTCATACAGAGATGATCGCCGGAGCTCGTCGGGTCGATCTGAGGAAGAAGGAGATCATGTTCTTCCAGCATGTAAGAAGCCGAAAAAGATGGCGTCTTCGAGCGAGTGTCCACTGCAACGATGGATCATGGAAGGATATCTTAACCTCCCTTGCTTGGGATAATCATCAACTTTGTATGGCGTTGCACCAGGAGAGAGGAAGGGTCGTATTAGACCACAGCGGCTTCGGCATGCTGTTTATTTCTTCCTGAGACCCCTGCGGACGAGATCGGACAAACCGTAATCTGTCGTCCTGATTGGGTTGGGTTTGAAGAAACCCCAACTGGATCGGCCATGGCGAATGGAGGATCTTCTTGTTCATGACTGTGGTGGTCATGAACAGCCATGGAGGAAGAGGAAGACCGGCACCGGCACGAGAATCTGTCAGGACAGCTTCTGGGCGATCTTCCGATGACGATGAGGAAACCCTTTTGTAGAAGGGATTTCCCTCATATGTAATCACAAAAATGAAGAAAAACCCCTGTAGACAGGATTTCCCTCATATGTAATTTGTGATTTTAAATAAAGTCATCTTTTTCTCCATATGATCGTCTTTGCCATACGTTGCTGTGAAGTCTGGATATGTGCAGCTTCGACACGTCTGAATCTTTACGCCGACTCTGATAGAAAGAGTATTAGGCCCTGAGTAGTCCATAGAATGCTGCTGAGCGTCCTTGAACATTTAGAACTGTCCTGTTGCTAGGACTGAGGGACGGCGTAGAATTCTGAACTGTTGCTTCTCTAATGAGCAGGATCTTGTTCAGACTTCGTCTTCAAGAATGATCTCTCGAAACTCCCTTGGAACAGGGTCGAGGTTTTTGGCTGTCGAATTGAGTTGCCACCTTGATAGACGGAATATTCAGACTGGAGTCTGGATGAACCTCCAATTTTGGACCCGAGAAGAGTAATTTCTCAATGTTTGAACTCTGTATGCTTCGGGTACTTGGGATGCTCTGGGTCAAGAACGAGTATCTTCTGTGTGAACTCTTTGCAATTGACCGCCTTTGGGATTGTTCGGATATGCAAAAAGTCGTGGAGCGTGAAATCATCAGTCTGTAGCCTCTGAGCGTAAAAATACCACCGAGCGCGAAATCGTAGACTTGTGGTTCCTAAGCGTGAAGTCGTAGGTTTGCTGCCTCTCGAGCATAAAAGCTACCGAGCACAAAGGCATCCGGGCATAAACCGTAGACTTGTGGCTGTCAAACATGAAGCCGTAGATCTGTTGCTGTCGAGAGTAGAAAAGCTCCTTTAGCGCAGAACTATAGATCCGTAGCCTGTGAGCGTAAGAACACCATCGAGCGTAAAATCGTGGACTTGTGGTTCCTGAGCGTGAAGTCGTAGGTTTGCTGCCTCTCGAGCATAAAAGCTACCGAGCACAAAGGCATCCGGGCATAAACCGTAGACTTGTGGCTGTCGAACATGAAGCTGTAGATCTGTTGCTGTCGAGCGTAGAAAAGCTCCTTTAGCGCAGAACTGTAGATCTGTAGCCTGTGAGCGTAAGAACACCATCGAGCGTGAAATCGTAGACTTGTGGTTCCTGAGCGTGAAGTCATAGGTTTGTTGCCTCTCGAGCATAAAAGCTACCGAGCACAAAGGCATCCGGGCATAAACCGTAGACTTGTGGCTGTCGAACGTGAAGTCGTAGATCTGTTGCTGTCGAGCATAGGAAAGCTCCTTTAGCGTAGAACTGTAGATCTGTACTCCTGAAAAGAAAATTTCTTCGAGCGTAGAAAAGCTCTTTTAGCGCAGAACTGTAGATCTGTACTCCTGAAAAGAAAACTTTTTCGAGCGTGAGGTTTTGCGGATCTGTTGCTTCTGAGCGTAAACTGAGCGCCACCGAGCGTGAGATCGTCAATTTAGTATCTGCTGAGCGTAAAGTCGTAGGTTTGTGGCCTCTCGAGCATAAAAGCTACCGAGCACAAAGGCATCCGGGCGTAAAACCATAGACTTGCCGCTTACGAGCGTAAAACCGTAGATCTGTTGCCGTCGAGCGTAGAAAAAGCTCTTTTAGCGTAGAACCCGCTGAACCGTCTTGCACGAAAAAACCTTTCGAATTCGCTGACTGTCCGTTTTTCGAGGGTAGTGGGCTGACGTAGCATCCAATCATAACCAACTCTTAATTGCGAGATCCGGTTGGGGTCTCGAGGGGTCCGTCCGAGGATTCGAGGAGTCGACTCGGACCGTATATATACCCCCAAGCTTTTTGAGAGAAAAGCTTTTTATCTGTCTTCTGCGAAAGAGAGCTTTCGACTGTTCGAGTTTTCCTTCGTTCCTTCTCCGAGCACTTCGAGTCCTCAGAAATGGCATCGAAACAAACTTCCTCCACCAAGGGAAAGAGCATAGGTTCCTCGTCTCGTCCTTCGGTACCGGCGAGAGAATCTTCGGTCGGGCGAAGTGAACCTCCTTCCGAGAGGAGTATTCCGCCGACGAGCAGTGCACCTGGCTTTAGAGGTAGAGCCTTTTGGGATGACACCAACGACGAAAAATCCTTCGCACACATTGAACGTGACTGCGCTAGGTCGTCTTCTGTGCTGATAGCCTCTTTTGAGGAAGATGACGCACGGAGATATTTTCATCTTTTACACCCACATTTCTAATGTGCCAGCGTAAAAACTCCATATTTTTGTAGTTCTGAGCGTAAAAGCTCTGGCTAACGAAAATTGGGGTATGTCGTAAAATTTGAATTTTACGCTTGTGGAGGAGACTTCTGGCGTATAGAGACCAAATTTGCGCAATCTTGGAGTAAAGCACAGACTATCGTTTTCTTTTGGTCTACACTTGTGCAGGATTTGTAATGACCTATTTTCCTTGCACTTTTGCAGTTGATTTGGGCGAGTCACCGCTGGCCGAGGTGATGGGCTCTGCTGCCGGGATGCTGTACTCGAACTACCTGGAGGATCTGTCCCATGTGGCCTTTCCCATCTCTGGACCCTAGTACCCTGAGGGCAGGGCGTTTCTGATATGGGCCCAGGGTGAACGAATGCTGTTGAGCATGATCAATGGCGAACCGCTGACATATGTAGACGGGGAGCAGTACATAAAGCCGGCTTTCCTCTTTGGGGACATGATCGATAAGCAGTCCCAGACGAAACCCAAGAGGGAGCCTTGGGTCTTCCCTGCCGGAAATTTGGTCTTGTATCTGCCGACGATGCCGAGGGATTATCCTATCTCGACTTTCTCCCATGCGACGCATCCTAGGAAGATATCGTGGAAGCTGACTCCTGATCTTCATGGGAAGCCTGGGAAGATCTTTCATCTGAAAGGAGCCGACCAGGGGTCTTTTGTCAGTCGCCCCTACGGCGTTGTGACGCTGTTCCGGGGTCTGTGCCCGGGTAATGTCCCGAGTGAAGATAGCTCGGTGATCCAGCCTGTTCAGTTGCCGACCTTCTGCAACGACTTCATGAGTCGAGGTGGGGTATATCCCAAGGAGAATCCTTGGTGCAACGGGTGGATCACCCCGACGAACTCTCGATGGAGATGCCTAGTTGATTGGGCCTTATCGCACTTCCGAAGAGAGCTGGAGGACATCGGATTATACGCCGCTGTGAGCGCGACGAGTATTGGGTTGCCTCCCAATGCTAATTTGTTCTTGGCACTGATGGAGCGGTATATTCCGCTCACCGGGACCTTCGCCACTCCGCTGGGGGAGTTGGGATTGGCCCTCCATGAGATGGCAGTTGTCTCGAGACTGCCGATGGGGGATACCCCATATGAAGAGTATGTCCCCACCAACCGGGAGTTGGGGGATTCGGACCCTCGGGTGGCTGAAGTATATCAGGAGCTGATGTGTCAGTACTTCGCGTGCACCACTTTTTATGACGAGCCCTCGGATTTGGCCCATACCACTAAGTGGATATCTTACCTCTTCTTCTATCGGGCTAGGGCCGCTAAGTCGGAGAAAGCTTCGGGGGGTAAGAATGAGCCCATAAACTGCTTGAGCGTCCTTAGTGCTCAGGTGGCCGAGGCTCTTATGGAGGACGCCAAGGCTCCCGATCAGATTCTCGTTGAGGGGGTAGGAAAATACCCCGAAGGCACTAAGGCCCACAGTTACTTGAGGCGCTGTCGCAGGCCTCTGTCTAAGGAAGCCCAGCTGGCTGGTTTCCTCTCCATATGGCTACGTCGAGTGGTAGTGCCCGGTATCGCGTCTGCGGATCGAATTCACCGGAACATCCTGTGGCCCGCAGTGCGTCTGGTGTTTGGGGCAAGACTGGGCCTGCTTCCTGCCATGGTGTGCCGTATTCAGGCTGGCCTGAGGGCCCTGACCGATGGGTTGCTTGTCGATGAAGCTCGGCGTGAGAGTTTTCCCAGGGTGGAATTGCCATACCTATATTTGATGGGTTGGTTAATTCTCCACAACCCCCGGGTGATGTCTCCCGGTTCCGGCAGCAGCTCAGGGGGCACATTCCTGTTGAATTACAGGGATTCTACCTGAAATGTGAACACAGTTTTAGACTGTTGGTTAGTGTTGAACCTCAGCCATGGCTGGAAGATCCTCTGTACTCCCCCTCCGGTACATTGCAACCAATCCGGGGTGTGGCTTGAGGATTCAGGTGGAGAGAAGACCATTCTTTCTCCGGAGGCCTTTAATTGGTTGGTCTGTATCAGACCATCCCATCTGCTGTATAGGAGCGAAGACTGTTGCTTCTTCGAGCCCTACTTGCCTAGTCGATTTGCCAGGCAGTTCGGGTACAATCAATTGCATGTGGGTAACGCCGTCACCAGCTTCAGACCCAGGGGCGGACTCATTGATGGAGCTAGAGGGTGGCGATATTTTATTACGGGTTGTACGGGGGCAATTTTTATCGTGCCGGTTGTTACAACCTCCACGGAGCTGCGCATCCTTCACTCTTACGCCCAGTTTTATGTGGCGATTAATACCTTCCATCGCAATTTTGACATGCGGGGAAGTTTTAGAGTGCCTTCTGCCAAGCCTGGGGGAAGAGTCGAAGTCCCCTCGGTTTCTTCTGACGAGGGCGAGGAGTCTGGTACTCCGGATGAGCTCCTGGTGTTGTTGCCGAGGTGTGCAGTGCCTGCGCCGGCGGGGGCTTTGATAGTCTCCTCTGGGAAGCGACGGGCTTCTGCTCCGAAGGAAGCTTCCCTTCGTAAGAGGAGGAAGGAGACGGTGGCTCGTCCTCTCCGCATTCCTGGTATTGAGGCTTCTGCGAGTGAGTCGGCACCTTCCTATATCAGGGATGAATCTTTGGCTGGAGGTTCCTCGCCTTTTAGAGAGGGACCTTCTACAGTTCCGGCTGGTGGCGCCGGGGAGTCCTTGCTAGAGGTCGCTATCGCTGTGGCTGCTTCAAGCAGTGGAGCGGGATTGCCCACGTGGCCGCTGCAGATGGGAGAATCTTTCCCGAGGTCAGCAGTGGGGGAAGTTGCTTCTGGGTCAGCGAGCACGCTCGACGAGACTCCGGCTGACGAACCTCGACCGCGTCTCGGGGAAGGCTTGACCGAACTTTTGGCGATGTCGGTCGGCCCACCTCCTTCTCCAGGTATGACAGGTCGCATTGCGTCCTTAAGGCATGGTTTCGCCATACCAGGTGCAGACGCGCCGTATATGCCGTTGGCTCCTAGTGAAGATGTGAAGGCGCCTAATTCCGAGGCAAAAGTGTCTTCGGGGGCCAGCTCGCCTGGAGAGGTTTCGTCATCCCGGGAGGGGAACGAACCTGTTATCGCGACCTCATCTTTCGCGAGTATGCCGATGACCTCGATCGTTGCCGTCACACCTTTTTCGGCCGCGCCACCCGTCGAGACGGCGGCGGTGGCTACCTCGTCTGCAATTGTCCCTGGAGAGGGATTTACTAGCATCGCGGTTACTCCGAACGTTCAGTCGGGTCTAGTCGCGTTGACTGAGCAGCATACCAGCCTTGTCTACACCAGTTTACAAACGATGATACCGATGGTGTTGGCAAAGAAACTTGACTTCGAGCTCCTGAAGAAGACTTCTCATCTTTCGATCGAGGTTATCAGGGGGCTTGGCAATCTTGGAGTAGCTGACGCTTTGGAGGTGGTGGTTAACGGTTTAGAGCAACCCGTTAACGAATATTTGCAGCGGGCTGAGGCCAGCCTTGATGCTGATGTCCAGGCTCGATTCGACCTCATGGCTGAGCAGCTCGCTACCAAGCTTGCAAGTCTAGACAACTCTATCCAGAAGCACAAGCTGGAGATGGATAGGAGAAAGGCTGTTGTGGAAGAAGCTCTTGCTGTCGAGACGCAGTGTCGATCCGAGCATGAAGGGAATGCAGCGAGGGTCTCCAAGCTGAGGGAAAAACTTGCTCTGGCCGAGGAGTGGGCTTCCCAGTCGTGGGCAGGTTTAGAGGTGGCGACTGGTCGACTGAGTGAAGCGCGACGGGATCTGCACCGTGCGGAAGCTGCCCGTGCGGGCTGTCTTCGGGCAAGGGCTAACCTGACCCTCACGCATACCCCCGAGGCACAGCTGGAGCGGGCTCGCGCCGATGCCTTGGCCCTTAGGAAGGAGGGGATAGCTGCACTGGAGCGGCAGATTCGTGATCTGATTACTCCGCCGTCTTGATGTATCTCTCCTTATGTAATTTTGCCTCCTTCTGGGAATGAATAAAAGCGACTCTTTTCTGACTGTGGTGGACCCGTCATTTCGGAATGTAAATGACAGTTTTTTAGGTGAGGGGGATATCAGAGGTAGTATGGACCTGACATACTCTCGATAAACCTCCTTAGCAGGATGTATCTATTCAGAGGTCGTATAGACATGATAGGATATGACCTAACTAGTTTCTCTTCTTGGAGTAGTTTTGTCAGAATTGAGATTCTCGCTATGTTCCGCCCGGGCAGGGGGGAAATTAAGCATAGTATCTTTTCAGGAACTTGCCGTTGATGGGAGCCATTAATAGGTCTCCGTTAGGCTGGGCTATCCTGTAGGTGCCGTTCGAGAATGTTGTCTCGATCACATAAGGGCCTTCCCACTTGGGCTGGAATTTGCCTTTACTTTTGTGAGTTAAAATCATCGGCCTTCTTACTGCTAGAACTAGCTCGCCGACCTTGAACACCCTTTCCTTTACTTTATGGTTAAAAGCCCTGGAAATGCGTGCTTGGTAGAGCACGATGCGCTGTTGAGCTTGGAGGCATTTCTCGTCTAATCCTTCTAGCTCCTGAAGCCTTAAGAGGTCATTCTTTTCTTGAGTCAGCTCATTAGCCACGGCTATCCTGAGCGACGGGATCTGGATTTCAATGGGAAGAACTGCTTCGCTCCCGTAGACCAGCGAGAATGGGGTACAACCCGTTGGCGTTCGTACCGTCGTGCGGTATGCCCAGAGGCATTATCCCAGCTTTTCATTCCAGTCTCTCTTGTTTGAAGAGACAAACTTCTTCAAGAGTTTGATAATGGTTTTGTTGAAAGCTTCCGCCAAACCATTAGCAGCTGGATAGTATGCCGTGGAGGCAACATTGTGTATCCAGTTTTTATCGCAAAACCGATAAAACGTCTGGCTAATAAACTGGGGCCCATTATCGTGAATTATCCTCCGGGGTACCCCGAAGCGATAGATGACATGATGTTTGATGAAGCTGACTACGTTGGATGCCTTTACCTCGGTGAGAGGGATTGCTTCGGCCTATTTGGAAAAGTAATCCGTGATGGCCAGTATGAACTGGTGACCCTTGGAAGAAGATGGGTGAATAGGATCGATGATATCCATTCCCCATGCTTCGAAAGGCCAGGATGCGACCGTAGGATGTAGATGTTCCGATGGTTGATGTATGAAGTCTGCATGAACCTGACAGGCCCTGCAATGCTTTGCATACTGTATTGCATCTGCGATCATGGTCGGCCAGTAATAGCCCATCCTCCTGATGCGATCCTGTAGCTTAGGCCCGGGTTGATGCGCTCCGCATATGCCGTCGTGAGCTTCACGGATAATTTGCTGTGCTTCGGTGCCAGAGAGACACCTCAACAGCAGTCCGTCGTAGGTCCGGCGATACAGGCGTTGTGAAGACGCGTCGAAGTAGAAGCGTAGCGATCGTCTCTTGACGGATACTGCTTCCTTGGGGTTCTCCGGTAAGATTCCGTATGCCACAAAATCTATGAAAGGACTTGTCCAATCTCTTGTAGGAGGATCGGCGCTTACAGTGTAGCTGTGTTCTATGTGATAGCTGTTCTTCACACAGAACAAATCTCTGTTAAGAAGGATTACCGAATCTTGCCTTCTTATAGGAGCAGCCAAGTCTGCGGCCAGGCTGGCCAGGGCATCAGCTTCCAGATTCCGAGATCGAGGTACGTGTTCTAGGAAGAACCCTTTAAACGTCATGGCTATTTCGATCGTCGCCCGGTGATAGGGGATGAGGTCTGGATTACGGACTTCGTATATTCCCCTGACTTGATTGACGATGAGCAGAGAATCACCGAAAGCCTCCAGAGATTCTACCCCCAGTTCCGTGGCAACTTGGAGCCCAATTAGTAGAGCATTGTATTCCGCCACGTTGTTGGAGCAGGGCTCGCTAAGAGAGTATGCTCGGTAGATGACGAGTTGATCCGGGGTAACTAGGACGACTCCCACTCCTGAAACGACGTTTCCTTTAGGACCGGTTCTGGAGGCGCCATCAAAGAACAGTTGCCATACGTCGCTTTTCCTTGCGGAGTTACATTCTGTAACTTCATCGGGGATGTCCTCGTATAGTTTGGAGGTCTCCGGGGTCGGATGAGCCGCTAGGAAGTCGGCTAGCGCTTGGCCTTTGACGGATTTCTGTGGGATGTACACCATGTCGTATGGTGTCAGCAGCATTGCCCACGTTGCGAGTCGGGAGTTGAGGGCACTTGGCTTGCTCATCAGTACTCGAAGGGGGTTGATCCTGGAGATGATATAAATAGTCTGGCCAGTGACGTAGTGCCGTATTTTCTGGACAGCGAACATCAGAGTCAAGCATTCCTTCTCCACTGGGTTGTACCGGTGTTCGGCCCCGACCATCATTCTGCTAAGATAGTAGATAGCCTGTTCATGACCCGCATCATTTTTCTGTGCGAGGAGAGCTCCTAGCGAATGATCCATTGCCCGTACGTACAGCAAGAATGGTTTTCCCACGACGGGAGGCACCAGGACTGGCAGGCTGGTTAAGTAGCGTTTGATATCCTCGAACGCTTGCTGGCAGGTTTCGTCCCATATGAAGGATACACCTTTCTTCATGAGATGAGAGAAGGGCTGACATCTCCCCGAGAGGTTGGATATGAATCGCCGGATATAAGCCAGACGTCCTTGGAACCCCCTGAGTTCCCTCAGATTACGGGGCGGTCGCATTGCCGTGATCGCCTGGACTTTGTCAGGGTCTACTTCGATGCCTTTGGTGGTAATGACGAATCCCAGGAACTTGCCACTGGATACACCCAGAAAGGACTTTGCGGGGTTCATTTTAAGTTAATGCTGGCGCATTAATTCGAATACTGCCCTCAGGTCTCGGATATGATCGCCTTTGAGGCGACTTTTGACGGCTATGTCGTCTACGTAACATTCCACTATTTTGCATAAATGTCCGCGGAATATGTTACTCATAGCCCGTTGGTACGTAGCCCCAGCGTTCTTTAGCCCGAAGGGCATGACTGTATAGCAATATACCCCCAGTGGTGTCCGGAAGGCGGTGTGCTTCTCGTCTTCAGGATGTATCTTGATCTGATTGTATCCCGAGAACCCGTCCATGAAAGACATGCGTTCGAAGCCGCAGGTGTTGTCGATCATGATGTCCGTGATGGGGAGAGGGAATTCATCTTTGGGGCAGGCCGCATTCAGATCTCGGTAGTCGATGCAGATGCGTACCTTCCCATTTTTCTTCATGACCGGGACCACGTTAGCGACCCAGTCGGGGTGTTGTTCCTCCCGGATGAAACTGCAGGTTATCAACTTCTTGACTTCAGCTTCGATGACGTCCATCATATCGGGGCAGAACCGTCGTTGGTGCTGCTTTACCGGCTTCGAATCGGCTAATATATTGAGCATATGAGTAGCTACCTTCGGGTCTAGGCCTGGCATGTCCTCGTAATCCCACGCGAAGACGTCAATATACTCCTTTATCAGCTGTATAACGTCTTTCCTTTCAGGTGGGGGAAGATTATTACTGACAAATATTGGCTTTGGTGAAAGCTCACTCCCAACGTTGATCTGGATGACTTCGTCCTTGGTGGGAGGTTCTCTCTGCTCGAAGCGAAATTCCCACTGCGTATCCATTTGTTGAGCCCAGGGGTCATCCTCGAATGGCTCCATATCCTGCTCCTCGGCTTCTGAGGGATTTGTCATCACCATATTCGCCGATAGTGCTTGTTTGAAAGCATCTGGCGAGTTGGAGGGCGATGAGCTATTCTGGGAAGAGGTAAAGGGGTTCTCTTTTGGCTCGGAAGTCGCAATGGAGGTGGCATACCCTAGTTTTCCCTATACCGCCTGTATACAACAGGTTGACCATCTGGGCGGCGGATAATCCCCCGGGAGGGTGTCTTTCTGCAATCCGAGCTTGTTTTATGCCGAGGGATTGTTCCTGGCGTAACTTGGAGATTCGCTCAGTCTGGCGTGAGGCTGAAGAGGCTCTCAGTTGGCTATTAGCTTCTTGCATAATCCGGAGAGTAGGCAGATCATTCTTTTGCTGGCGTAAGGGCCCAGTAGTTGAATATTCACCCGCCTGCTTTCCTTTGCAGAGATCGCCGTGCTCGTCTGGTTCACCGTAAAGGTCAAATGTCATTTTGTGCGTAGAGCGCGATCTGTACTTCTGATTTGGTGTTGAGGTGCCATCAGAGGTCTTGTCTGTACCGCGCATAGCGGGAGACTAATTTCTGTGGGTAGAATGCAGTGGATACTCCTGGGTTAGCGCTGAGGCTTTGCCAGAAGCTTTGTCTGTACCGCACGTAGCGGGAGACTGATTTCTGCGCGTGGAGCGCAGAGGATACTCCTGGGTTAGCGCTGAGGCTTTACCAGAAGCTTTGTCTGTACCGTGCGTAGCGGGAGACTGATTTCTGCGCGTAGAACGCAGTGGATACTCCTGGGTTAGCGCTGCAGCTTTGCCAGAAGCTTTGTCTGTACCGCGCGTAGCGGGAGACTGAATTTTACGTGCGGGGCACGGAGGGAGCGATGCTACCACCTCATTGGTCGGAGAGATCGGAGAGATCGGAGAGTCCACAGGAACGGCGGAGGATGTCTTGGACATCCACACTTTGTACAGCTTCCTGCTATTTTGGACGGAAAGAGAGTGAGAGCTACCCCCAGTCCGAAGCATGTCTTCGTAGGCAGACTGGTCGAACTGAACGACCAGTGTCTTCTTCACGGTTCCTACAGATACCGCATCGTGTTGAGCAATCACTTCCTCGTCAGAAGAGAAAGATGTCCCCAGCAGAGTCGCCATCTTGTTTGTGGTATTAAACGAAAGAATGAAAGTGTATTTCAATGACGGGGTTATAAGAGGCCCGTGTCCTTTGGTTTACAAACAAACTTGTACAATGTAATCCTATACGAGGATGTGGGAGTACAATTTATTTAATCTGGGTATAAATTGCTATAGGTGTCTGATCTGCGGTCGATCACTTTAGCCCTTGGACTACACGATGTTAAAGAAGTGCCGTGGAAGACAGGATGCAGCTCCGGAGGTTGCAAAGGAGGGTGGATGCGCGATGCTGAAGGTCGTCGCTCCCTGTTCCTTGCCCGAGCTCTGGGTTCTCCTCTCTCTCTCTCTATCTCTCCTCCTTGATCTCTGGTTCGATGATCTTGCCCGATCTAATTCTTCGACCTTTGATCTTGTATTGGTTTTCTTGACCAATTTTCTGACCTTTTTCCCCATTGATAGAGGTCTCTATTTATAGAGTTTTGGTGACAGTGACCACTCCGTCGGTGTAACAACCGAGGAGTGGACAGTACAGCACCCTTTTACACAACGGTTTAAAATAACCAATGCCTGCGTGTAAATGACCTTTTGAGTGAGCATGTGACGCGTGTCCAACTAAGGGGACAAAACGCGTATATCTGCTACGAAGATCACGGCGTAGAAGCCACGTAGGTAGGTATCCCTTGTGTAGCAGAGGTTGGCATAAAAGCCAAGCGACTGTCACCTTGGCGTAGAAGCCAAAATAGGCATAGAAGCCGAGCAGGCACAGAAGCCGAATGGGCATAGAAGCCGAACAGGCATAGAAGCCGAATGGGCATAGAAGCCGAGCAGGCATAGAAGCCGAATGGGCTTAGAAGTCGAATGGCTGTAGAGACCGAGAGGGCGTTGGAAGCCGAGGGAGCACTAATCCTGAGCGGGCGTAGAAGCCACTGCGTACCGAGTCGAAGTGCTGATGCGGACGTCTTAGCCGAAATTATGGCTTTCGAAGATGTAATCAAATCTTTTACAGAGATTTGTCATCATCTTGTGCATTAAATGCGGAGACGTGCTTTTGAAGGTCTGCAGCCCTTCTGTGCATCCATCGCGGAGACGTGCCTTGAGGGAAACTGTCACTGCTCTGTGCAATTAGACGTAGAGGACGTGCCTCGAGCCCCGTACGAAGTGCAGCTTTTGACGTGGCAGCGGTTTTGCCTTACTGCGGAGCGCGAAATAGCTCATGTTTGCATGTGTAAACAAGGCAGCGTATTCCCTTGTACGCGAAAGAGCGGTTTACGCTGGGAGGATTTCAGTAGACGACGGCTTGGTGATATTTTAACCAAATCCTCTGCATTAAATGCAGAGATCCGCCATCATACTGCGGGGTGCGTCCCGAGGGGTCTGCCATCGTTTCCAGCCGTCGTCTGGGTAGCCGTGCAGTACTTTTTGTCAGGAGTCAGAGGCTAGGTTCACCGCGTGACTTGACAGGTTCATTTCGGGGAAGACGAAGCGTTCCTCGTACGCTTTAATGCTGTCTTGAGAGCGGCTGGGTTTTACGCCATGGAGGCGGTAAAGAACCCTGTTTTACGTTGGATGGCTTCGAAGGCCTCTGCTTACGCTGCTCTGTTTCGAGATGCTGCGTAGATCATTCCAGCGTATTTTTCATGCTTCTACACTAGCCTCCTCCTGTAAACTTCCCAGATATTGTTGGGCTTCTTGCAGTAATGGCAGGAGGCTTGTTGTAACTGTCTCTGTTGTTGTGGTGCCTGATAAAAAGGCATCCTAGCTGGAGTCTGGTGCTGTTGTGGCTGCTATAAAGGCTTGGACTGGAAATAAGGACGTTTAGCAGATACTGTACTGCTGTTTGCCCCCAGAAAAGAATCACGGTCTCTCTTAGGCTTCAAATCCAACTCCCGCTCAACCTTGCGTGCCTCCGCAAGTATCTCTGAGTATGTCTCATAAAAAGACAGAATGAGAATCTCCACTTCCCAGTTTAGACCCTCAAGAAAACGAATAGCCCGAACCACCGGCTCTCTCACCAAATACTCTGTAAATCGGCTTAACCTACCGAACTCCGCAGCGTACTCCTCCACAGACATGCTCCCATGAATGAGACTCTCAAACTTCCTCCCCAAGTCTACCCTGTCTGCCCGGGCGAAGAACTTTTTCTTGAAGAGGCCATTGAATACCTCCTAAGACTGTCCCGCGTCAACCAGAATCGGCTCATTCCTGAACCAAGTACGAGCGACGTTGAATAGTTGAAGTCCTACCGCCTCAACCTTCAGATCCTCAGAAAGATGGGACACCCTCATAAGACGCTCAATATCCTCGAGCCAATTATCAACATAGACGATACCCTCCGTCCCCTTGAAGACCCTAGGCTCCAGCTTCTTGAAGTCCTGAATGTTGCCTGGCCGAAGCTGAGCAACCTGAGAAGCAATTTGCTACTAGACTAGAACTCCTCTCTTGACTACGGCACGAGCAAGCTGATGAGTATTCTCGATGCCCTATCATAGAATGTCGGTCTGCCTCTGATGTGCCTCAGGCTGAGCCCTCTGTGCCTCGAGCATCTCACGAAACAGTATAAACATTTGTGTCGCCTCTGTTGGCACAGGAGGTGGAGGTGGAAGCCCCTCAGATACAGCTGGTACAGTCCTCTGAGTAGGTGATGGACCTCCGAAAGCTGCTATCACTCCAATCACCGGGGAAGTGACTGGTACAGGCCCTTGGGATGCCACAGACCTCTCAGAAACTGCTCTCCCCCTACTGCGATCTAGTTTTAGGCGACATCTTGAGACAAGTGAAAGAAAGAATCAATATGGCACATGATGTAAGACACTCAAAGAAAGGACAGATTAAGAGATCAAGTATCAATATCAAAGGAGAATAGTTGAATCAAAAGAATTTTCCTAGATATGATTGAGTATTCTCAGCCTATAGCCTATATCCTATCGCAGGCTCGCAGTAGTACAACTAAATCATCGTACTACCACGACATCGCATAACTTGCGAAGCTGGACTTGCATGGTCTACCAATAAAAATGTGTCACGACCCGCACCCGATATAAGGATGCAAGTCGGAAACAACGTCCCGCCTACGCCGCAGAATCGGCGGTAGAACGCTGTCTGGGTAATCTATCTAGGAATATAAAGAACCACCAATAATAACAATATACTCAATCACAAATCTAAGATAGAAACGAGCACGAATAAGATAAAGAATAGAAATAGTCATATACAACTGATGAGTCTAAAATAATACATCAATGAGTCTGAAAGATTACTAACAAAAGCTAGAGACAAATCCAGTACAAGAAATACTAAGAAGGTACAAGTCCCGAGTCATCTGCCTCAGTCGGATAAGTCCCTCCTGAGCCAGGGTCTCTGACTCTAAGCATACAATATCCTGGGGTCCATAATATGTAGGGTACACTCCTCAGTGTCATCTGGGAAAAATATATCCAGTCAGAAAAGGATCATAGTACATCTCTAACAATAGTTCTAATCAATGATAAAAACTATATAACAGTAAATAGATGTGAATATACAATATGCACAATAGATACGAGAGATATTTAATAAGGAAATACTAGAATAATACAATAATGAACAATATGACAATGAACAAGAATACTAATGACTAAGTGTGTGAGTAGTACATCTCTAACACCTACATATATATGTACATAAAAACTACATATAACATAGCATACACACACACACACACACACATATATATATATATATATATATATATATATATATATATATATATATATATATATATATATATATATATATAATATATATATATATATAACACATATGTGTATACGTATATATAATCATACAATAATATATATACATATATCATATAAATATAAATATAAATATAAATATAACAACATATAAATATATACATAATACATAACAACCACACATATATATACTATAATAGTTAGTAGATCTTACATATGTAGAATAGCTACATAAATATACAACCCATATATATAATAGATACATAGATATATGAGATAATAATACATAAATATAAATAACAACAATATATATATATATATATATATATATATACATATATATATATATATATATATATATATATATATATATATATAATATATATATATATATATATATATATATATATATATATAATTACACATCATAATAGCTAAGAACAAAAGAGAATTAGATCTAAAATTATATTGCACAAACTCATGGAACATATCACCCCGTATCCCACTAGATCTAGGATACGCTTGTGACACGAGTCCACCACACATCCAAACATACCCCGAAGGACACGAGCAAGTCTAAAATATAATTTATGAACAATACGAAGAGTCAAACACAAATCTACGTGTCCGAGTCAAAATGTGACATGCTCAAAGTTTCGTGTCGGAGAAAAAACCCCCAAATCAACACGTATCACCAAATTATTGGGATACGATCTACACGTACTCAATTATGGACATGACACTAGCCCCAAACATACAAGCACATGCCAAATTGATCTATAGGACCAATTAACACACACAACAAATGTCAATCTCGGAATTTCCCTAAAATTGACACAAAAAGTACTATAACTTTCTCAATAGGCCTCCTATGAACACAAAACCAAATCCTATGGGTATTCTATGCATATGGGTTGATTTCTCATGGTTAAATCTCAGATTTAGAACCTAATTTAAGAAAAAAAACTGAATTGTACCTATTATGAGATGGATTCCCAATACAACCTCCAAATATGATAAAATTGGCCTCCAACTTGTAGATCCTTGCTCCTATTTGTAGATCCTTGCTTCCTTCTTGTAGATCCTTGCTCCACTAGTCTCCCATGGTGATTTAGGAAGGAATTGTGATAAAATTTGGTAGGAAAATAAAGTGGGAATGAAAAATTTTGGTTGAGAAAAATTCTAGATCTAGTTTTCAAATAAAAAGTGGAGAGAGAAACCAATTCCCCCCTCTTTAATAGGCCGACCCCCTTTCCCCTCCCTCAAGTCATTATGTAATATCCATTATACCCCTTGGGGCCTCTCATAAAGAAATAATTAAGGAGGGAAGCTTCTAGTCTAATGGTTTAATTAATTTTAATCATCCTCCTAATCAATGGACTTTCTAAATGGGCTCAAATCTAATAATTAATACATGTTGGTCCATGAGTCTAAACTAAACTAGATAGGTCCACTAACACAAGTCCAAAATAAATAACTAACACCTAACAATAATTAAATAATATAATAAATAATTATTTATCATACACAATATTTAATTAAATATGAAATTACTAAAATACCCTTTCCTAGAAAATGTGTTAGTGCCAACAAAGATAGCGCCTGACACAGAATCCTGACAATTTTTTTTCTAATTACCTCGATGGACAAGAACACACTAAGAGGCAGAAGTCCCAAGGATGGTGCAGAGCCACGTGGACAACAAGAATAAAAGATTCCATGCGGCTCTGGCCCATGAGTCCCAGACTCCATGCGGTCCATGTATCTCTGATCCATGCGTCCCAGACTCCATGCGTTCCATATGACTCTGGTCCATGTATTCCAGACTTCATATGGACCATAGGTCTCTGGCCCTGTATGTTCCATACTATGTGCGTCCCGTGCGTCTTTGGCCACATGTGTCCCAAATTTCACGTCGACTAAGTCTTGCTGATACAACTGAGTGGTTCTCTCTAACCAAATAGCGGTCATGTGTCCATTTGACCAAGTCGCACCTATAAAAGATGAGAACCTCCTAGATACTCGGCAAATAACAAAATTCCAACAAATGTTCATGTGGCAGCGGAGCCCGAATTCCCGTGCATAGCTGTAGCACCCTTCCATTGAGAGGGGACATGTGGCAAACACTACTAGAAAACGCGGGCTTAGCGACGTATTTTAGCGACTCCTGGTATAAACGTCGCTAAATCAACGACTCCATTAAAAACGTCGCTAAACGTCGCTAAATGGCGACATTTAGCGACTTTTAGCGACTTTTATTAAGATTTTGAAAGATGTGTCACTATAAGTTCAATTAAGGTCGCTAAACGTCGCTAATATATCTGATTTAGCGACGTTTAGCGTCGTAATTAGCGACGTATATGTCAAAAATATTTAGCAACGTGTTTAGCGATGTCTTTGACGTCGCTAAATTTTAATTTAGCGATATTTTTATTAGACATCGCTAAACGTCGCTAATTTTTGGTTAATTAGGGCTCAGATTCTTTTCCCCCATCTGTCAAAATTTTTGAAAGTTTTCGATTTCCCCCGCCCCCCTCTCCGGCGACCGGCTCTCCACGGCTGCGGCTACTCCGGCACCCCCCTCCTCCTCCTCGAGCTCTAGCTAATCTCTCTCTCTCTCTCTCATGTGACACTGACACAACTGATGACTGGACAGACACGACACACGCACACAGACACGACACACGCACACAGATACGACACACGCAGACAGACACTAACAGACACACACGACATACACACACAGATGCAGATACACACACACACACATACTCACACAGACACTGACACTGACACTGACACAGGCACGACACACACACACACACACACACTGACACACACACACACATACACTGAAACACATACAATATTCTATCTTCACTATGGATATTTCTTCCTAGTTTGTCTTATGCAGAGGAGCATTGCACTTGTATGCACTGAGCATCCATGTCTCTCTCCCCCCGCAGGCCTTGCTACTATGTCCTCCATATTTTACTTACTATGATGATCCCCCTCTGCCTCTATAAGAAGTAGAGACCCTTCGTGATGTACAGTTACTTTAGTACCTTGTAAATTCCCTACAGTACAGCATAGCTTTATTGAATTGTAAGAATTATCTGCTTCTGGAGATCTGGATCCTGATTCAATTATCAGGTTCTTCAGGGGATCAAGGAGAAGAAACCATTGGAGTTTGTACAATTCCTACTTTAGCAATGGGTGCAGCAGGAATTAGTTGTGGAATTCAAGAATTATTCTAGATTTAGCTTATGATTCCTCTATTCCTGAATTCTTCGGTCTAGATGGTGCCTCTGTATATTTATAGAATAATGCAGCAGGAATTAGTTGTAGAAATTTTAGATTTAGCTTATGATACCTCAATTCCTGAATTCTCCTGTCTAGATGATGCCTCTGTTGTAGAAGCATGAAAAATACGCCAGATGACTATACGCAACCTATTGGTGCGGGGCAGCGTAAAGAGATGACCTCAGAACCACCAAGCAGGCAAGGCAAGAGCTTCTCAGGACCATCCGCGTAAGTGCAGTATGTCCAGGCCGCCTCAGAGCGTAAAGCAGAGGGCTTCGTCGCCTATATGGCGTAAAACACATCCGCTTTCAAATGCGGTATTAAAGCGTACGAGGAACGCTTCGTGCTCCCCGAAATGAACCTGTCAGACCCTGCAATGAACCTGACGTCTGGACTTCTGACAGAAGGATACGGCTCGGCTACCCAGGCGACGGCCATAATGATAGCACGGCACTGCGACCCAGGCTGTCAGTCACCGCCATCTCCCTTACGTAACATACACAAGGGGATATGTTGCCTTGTTTTACACAGGCAGACGTAAGATGTTTACGCTCCACAACGGACAAACCGCCTGCCATGTCAAAAGCTGCACTTTGTGCAGGGCTCAAGGCACGTCTCTGCGATTGGCGCGCAAGGCGGTAACGGTCTTCTCGAGGCACGACTGACGCACAGAAGGGTGGCGGGCCTTCAGAACACGCCTCTGCATTTAATGCACAGAATGATGGCGGATCTCTGCATTTAATGCAAGGGATTTGATGAAGAGTCACCAAAACTGGCATTTAGTGACATCCCCTTTGCATAAACTGCTTTTACGCATACAAAAGGATACACTGCCTTGTTCCATACAGGCGGACGAGAGCCATCTATGCCCCACAAAAGACAAACAGACTGCCACGTCAAAAGCTGTTCTCCACACATGGCTCGAGGCACGTCCCTGAACGATGACAGGCCTTCAGAATACGCCTTCGCAATTAATGCACAAAATGATGGCAGATCTCTGCATTTAATGTGAGGGATTTGATAATATCTTCAAAAGCCGTGATTCCGGCTAAAGGACGTCTACGTCAGCGTTCAGCACATTATGCAGTGGCGTCTATGCCCGTTCAGCTTCTGCGCCCAGATGGCTTCTATGCCTCCTCAGCTTCTATGCTCTCTTGGCTTTCACGCCTCCCCAAGCACATTACGCAGTGGCTTCTATGCCCGTTCAGCTTCTGTGCCCAGATGGCTTCTACGCCTCCTCAGCTTCTATGCTCACCCGGCTTTTATGCCGTCGGGCTTCTACGCCCACCCGGCTTCTATGCCTACTTGGCTTCTATGCCACGGTGACAGACATCGGCTTTTACGCCCACCTCTTCTACACGAGGGATACCTACCTACGTGGCTTTTACGCCGTGATCTTCGTAGCAATCGTACGCGTTGTATCCCTTAGTTGGACCCGCGTCACACGCTCATTCAAAAGATCATCCATACGCAGGCATTGGTTACTTTAACCGTCGTATAAAAGGGTGCTGTGTTGTCCACTCCTCAGTTTTTACACCAACTGAGTGGTCACTGTCACTAAAACTCTATAAATAGAGACCTCTATCAACAGAGGAAAAGGTCGACAAATTAAAAGATCGAACAATTGAAGACTCAGAGAAGAGGTAGAACAATTGAAGATCGAGCAAGGAGAGAGGAGATCGAGAGAGAGAGAGAGAGAGGAACCCGGAGCTCAGGCAAAGGATAGGGATCAACGACCTGGGGCATCGTGCATCCACCCTTTTCTGCAACCTCCGAGGCTGCTTCCTGTCTTCTACGGCACTTCTTCATCATCGTGTGGTCCAAGGGCTAAAGTAATCGACTGCAGATCAGACACCTATAGCAATTTATACCCAGATTAAATAAATTGTACTCCCACATCCTCGTATAGGATTACATTGTACAAGTTTGTTTGTAAACAAAAGAACACGGGTCCTGTATAAACCCCGTCTTGAATACATCTTTCATTCTTTTTATTTTCTACCACAAACAAGATGGCGACTCTGCTGGGAACTTCTTTCTCTTCTGATGAGAAAGTAATTGCTCAACACGATGCGGTATCTATAGGAACCGCGAAGAAGACACTTGTCGTCCAGTTCGACCAGTCTGCCTACGAAGACCTGCTTCGAACCGGGGGTAGCTCTCACCCTCTCTCCGTCCAAGACAACAGGAAGCTACGCAAAGTCTGGATGCCCAAGACATCCTCTACCATTCCTGTGGACTCTCCGATCTCTCCGATCTCTTCGACCAATGAGGTTGTAGCATCGCTCCCTCCGTGCCCCGCACGTAAAATTCAGTCTCCCGCTACGCGCGGTACAGACAAAACTTCGGGCAAAGCCTCAGCGCTAACCCAGAAGCATCCACTGCGCTCTACGCGTAAAAACCAGTCTTCCACTACGTGCGGTATAGACAAAACTTCGGGCAAAGCCTCAGCGCTAACCCAGAAGCATCCACTGCGCTCTACGCGTAGAAACCAGTCTCCCGCTACGCGCGGTACAGACAAAACTTCTGATGATGCCTTAGCGCCAAATCAGAAGGACAGGTCACGCTCCGCGCACAAGACGACATCTGACCTTTATGGGGGCCCAGATGAGCGCTGTGATCTCCGCGAGGGAAAACAAGCGGCAGAATACGCAACTTCTCGGCCCTTACGCCAGCGAGGGAACAATCTGCATACCCTCCGGATTACGCGAGAAGCCGATGGCCGACTGAGGACCTCTTCAACTTCACGCCAGCCTGAGCAAATCTCCAAAATATGCCAGGCGAAGTCCCTCGACGTAGTGCAAGCTCAATTTGCGGAAAGACAACGTCCCCGGGGGTTATCCGCTACCCAGACGGCCAACCTGTTGTACACGGGTGGCACAGCAAGAGCCATGGTGCCCAACCTCCGTATGACCACTGATGGGAGCAGAAGAAACAAACAATCATCTTCTTCTGCAACTCCTCCTGACCTGCGCAAATATCTAATCCAGAAGCGTAAAGAGAGGGAACCATCCAATATGTCTATAATGCCTCATGGCGAGCACTGTTGCGATAGCCATAGGGTTGTGATTAACTGTTGCCGCCCTAAAACAAGACGACCGGTTTTCGACCGGTTAAGCTACTCTCTGTCTTTTCAGGAAAAGGAGCCCGCGCATGCATCTGTAAACATGGCCTCACACATGCCTAGACGAGATTCGAACTCAAGACGTCATCCCTCCAGGCCTCTGAGCCGAAGGAGGTTCAATGAGCTCCTCAGAAACGCCGAAGCCGGGGTGTTCCAAAACACTCGTGCAAGATCACGGCGACCAGCTTCATCCTCTTCTGATTTCGACGCTGAAGCCAGGCCCCCGAATCAGATGCTGAAAGTGTAGAGTCAACTTCTACGGCAACCTACACTCATCCTTCAGTGACACCCAGGGAGATGGGAGTTTACGCCGTTGAAGATGAACGCAAAGAGGCTTCACCATCAGGAAACGCGGAGCAACGCATCACTACGCTGGAGACATCTTTGAAACAAATGCAGTCCATGATGGAAAATATGCACCAGATGATGCTAACCCAGCACGCAACTGCCATGGCTTGAGCATTGGTCCCGCCAACTCAGATACGTGTGGGGGTGGACTTGCCACCATCTAATCCAAGCCAAGAACCTGCTCTAGATCAAGAGTCAGCAGTTCCCCCACTTTCGGAGAATATATTGCCTCCCGTTGGAGTCACGGTACAACCAACTCCACACCACTCCGTAGTCCCGCTTTCGGCTGAAAATCTGATGCAGGCAGTACGGGAGTTGAAAGCCCAGTTCGATGCCTTGAAGCACAAAGATCAGCTTAAGAAACTGGGAATCAACCAGCCTTACCCAGCTATCTGGAAAGAGGTCCCTTTCCCTCCGAGGTACAAACCTCAGACCATGGCCCTATTCGAAGAGAAAACGTCGCCAAGTCAATACATGAACTATTTTAGTATGATGACGGTGTTGCTGCAAGGGAACGACGCCCTCCTTACTCGGGTGTTCAAAGGTTGTCTCTCAGGAGTAGCCTATCAGTGGTACCGTAGCTTGGCGGACAACTGCATCACTTCCTTCGAGGACTTCAAAGCTTTATTCTTCATGCGATTCTACGAGGGAGGAATGGACATGTCCATATCCTCTCTCATCGAAGTCAAGCAAAGAGAAAAAGAGGACGTTCGTACCTTCATCGAGCGTTTTCGTCAGGCCACCTTACAGATGCCCCCAGGAGTTTCAGACTCTGCATTGGTAGACATTTGCAGGAAAAACCTCCTTCCCGTGGTCTCGGTGATCACAGGACCATATCAGTTCCGTGATTGGCCCTCGTTCATCCTCTCGGTCGTAGCAGCTGAAGACAACAGTCGCAAGGCACGCGACAATGGCATCATGATCTCCGCCTCTGACAGAGGCAAGAAGTCATCTCCCAGCAGCGATCATCCTCGTGGTCCAAAAGGAAAAGAAGCTCTGATGGTCAATACGTCCAGACAAAAGATGACGGCAACCGCGCAAGTGAGACCAGGGACGTCCAAGCCCGTGGAAGTCTACTCCTTTGACGACGAGGATATCCCAAGTATATTCGAGTGTCTCGTCAAAAGTGGCAAGATCACCCTTCCGGAGTTGAAGCGGCCCCAAGAAGTCGGCAGTACTAACGACCCCAAATACTGCATCTTCCACAGATATGTGCACCACCCGACAAAGGCGTATTACATACTGAAAAGGAAGATCCAGGGTTTGATCAATGCCAAAGCCATAACTCTGCACAACACTAAGAAGACAGTCACAGCTAACATGATCTCTCTACAGTTTGGCAATCTGCCTCCCCAGGAGGTCCCGAATGGTGTTGCGCCTATCTCTCGGACCACGATGAACATCGTCAATCTTCCTCCAACTAGGGGTCAAAATCATGACCTGGTGCCCCTAACCACCCGGCGGGGCAAGATCATGTGGGTTCATCCGGATTTGGTGTCAGAGCTCGAGAAGGAGTCTAATGCTACTAGAGCTGCGTCTAGAAAGAACTCCAAAAACAAGCCATGCCACATGGTTGTGACTTCTTTGCCATCAGACGAAGACGAGGTACTAGCTGCAACCCGTTCAGGGAGAGCCTACCTCAATGACTACGAAGCAAATTAGGGAGGTGCACCGGCGGATACTTCAGCCACCAAACCTTCGGGAGCCGAGTCTGTCATGCCAGAGATCGATCCTGCAAGGCCGACTCTAACGGATAAGGGGAAGCAGAAAGAAGTTCGCTTTGATAAACCTGTGAGAAACATTCCCAACAAAGGTTTAGAGAAGCCGTACAACTTCGACATCCTGGCCCAACTGGCTAATACACCAGCCAGGCTGTCCATCTTCGAGCTACTCAGGCTCTCCCAGGACACTCGTCTAGCCCTGAGTGAAGCACTAATACAGGCGGAGGCATGCTTGACCCAGCTCAAGTCCCCCGACAAAGAACCAGTGGCGTGTCCCCAATGCCACAGTGTTATGGAGGTGGTACCGAATATCACTTTCACTCAAGACGACATGCTATTAAAACATAACAGGCATGACAGGCCCCTCTATTACACTGGGTACGTCGGTTCCATGGAGGTCGACCGGATTCACATAGATCCGGGATCGTCAATCAGCATAATCCCCTACAGTCTGCTCAGGCCGCTGAGGATTCCTACTAGCGAATTAGCTTTCACCACCACCACAATCGTGGGTTTTAACGCTGGAAAGAGCAAGCCTTTGGGAAAAATTCGCCTGAGGATCCAAATTGGCAACCTCAGATCGGTAGCCACATGTTACGTCATCGATTCAGAGGTATCCTACAACATTTTGCTGGGAAGACCGTGGATCCACGACCACAACATTGTTCCTTCAACTCTATATCAATTCCTTAAGTATGTAGACGCACAAGGAACAGTACAAACGGAGGTTGCTGACTTAAACCCATTTAAAGGAGTAGAATTCTACTATTCCGATGCCGTGTTGTACTCTCAGGATCACACGAAAGAAGTGCCAGGCGAGGCAGAGAAGGAATCCCACCGGGAGCCAGAAGAACCCTCTGTCGCACTACCACTGTCAATCAGGGTAAAGGGACGAACCACTCGTCCAAAAGCCATGGAACCTATGGCTATCCACCTTAACAAGTCCGGTTCAGGAAAAGGGGGTGATCCTCTCGTGATCACTTCGAACCAGAAGCTTCCTCCCTTGGTCATCAACCTCCGGTGCCACGAGCAGCCGACTGATGTAAATGCAACCAGGAACCAAGCCCCAGATGATAATAAACATCCTCTTTTCCAGTATATCAACGCTTTGATTCCGAACCAGGAATCCTCTCCCCATGACGATATAGAAACGTTAGCACAGAACTCCCTGGCAGCTATGGATTCCTATCACCCGTACATATGGGAGGTAGCATCATCATCCAACGTCGTCACAACGTATGGACCGTAAGAGGACTCTATCTTCCTTGTCCCGTCTACCTGTGACAATCACCGTACAATAGTCTTCGGCCGCGTGTGCAGTCAACCGACTGTCCAAGAGGATTCTCTCGATGACGATACTGGGAAAATACAGATCCACCAATACAGCCCACAGGCATTGAGGATCATGCAAAACATGGGCTACGACTTGGAGCGGAAGCCAGGCCTCAACTACGGGAAGGGCAGACGAACGCCACTGTTCGGCAATCCCCGCTATCAACAGACCCGTTTCGGGTTAGGGTATGCCGCCTCCTCCAAATCAAGCGAGAATGTCCTTTCCTCCTATCAGGATGGCTCGTCACCCTCCGACTCACCTGACGCTCTCGAGCGAACATTATCAGTAAATATGGTAGTGACAGAGCCCTGCGAAGCAAACGAGCCAGAGTCTGAGCCATTCGAAAATGACTCTTGGGCTCAACAGATGGATACACAATGGGAGTTCCGCTTTGAGCAGAGAGAACCTCCCACTGAAGACAAAGTTATCCAGATCAACGTTGGGGATGAACTCTCACTGAGGCCGATATTTATCAGTAATAATCTTTCCCCAGCCGAAAAGGAAGAAGTTATTCAACTGATAAGAGAGTACATCGACGTCTTCGCGTGGAATTATGAGAATATGCCAGGACTTGATCCAGAGATGGCTACCCACAAACTCAATATATCGCCCGATTTAAAGCTTGTAAAGCAGCACCAGCGCCGGTTCCGCCCGGACATGATGGACGCCATTGAAGCCGAAGTCAAAAAGTTGATAGCCTGTGGTTTCATCCGTGAGGAACAACATCCCGACTGGGTCACCAACGTTGTCCCATTCATAAAAAAAAAAGGAAACTACGCATCTGCATCGATTACCGGGATCTGAATGCGGCCTGCCCCAAGGATGAGTTCCCTCTTCCCATCACAGATATCATGATCGACAACACCTGTGGTTTTGAATGCATGTCTTTTATGGACGGATTCTTAGGGTACAATCAGATCAAGATGCATCCTGGAGACGAGAAGCATATCGCCTTTCAAACACCACTAGGGGTATATTGCTATACAGTAATGCCCTTCGGATTGAAGAACGCCGGGGCTACATACCAACGAGCTATGAATAACATATTCCATGAGCATTTACGCAAAATGGTGGAATGCTACATGGACGACATAGCTGTCAAAAGTCGCCTAAAAAATGATCACATTCGAGACTTGAGGTCGGTGTTCGAGTTGATGCGCCAACATCAACTCAAGATGAATCCTATGAAGTCCTTTCTGGGTGTATCTAGCGGCAAATTCCTGGGATTTGTCATTACCGCCAAAGGCATCCAAGTGGACCCTGAGAAAGTCCAAGCCATCGTAGAAATGCGATCGCCTCGTAATCTGAGAGAACTTAGGGGATTTCAAGGTCGTCTGGCTTACATCCGGAGATTCATATCCAACCTCTCCGGAAGATGTCAGCCTTTTTCTCGCCTCATGAAGAAAGGTGTATCCTTCATATGGGACGAAGCCTGTCAACAAGCGTTTAACGATATCAAACGCTACCTCACTCATCCGCCAGTTCTGGTGCCTCCCGTCGTAGAAAGAACATTCTTCCTATACGTTCGAGCAATGGACCATTCCCTGGGAACTTTTCTTGCACAGAAGAACGATGTAGGGCATGAACAGGCTATCTACTATCTAAGTAGAATGATGGTCGGGGCCGAACATCGGTACAACCCAGTGGAGAAAGAATGCTTGGCTCTGATGTTCGCTATCCAGAAGACGCGGCACTATGTCACCGGCCAGACTATCCATATCATCTCCAGAATCAACCCTCTTCGAGTACTAATGAGTAAGCCAAGTGCTCTTAATTCCCGACTCGCAACTTGGGCGATGCTGATAACACCATATAACATGGTGTACGTCCCTCAGAAGTCCATCAAAGGCCAAGCATTGGCCGACTTCCCAGCTGCTCATCCAATCCCGGAGACCTCCAAGTTGTACGAGGACATCCCTAACGAAGTTGCAGAATGCAATTCCACGATGGAAAGTGACGCATGGCAACTATTCTTCGATGGTGCCTCCAGGACTGGTCCCAAGGGAAAAGTGGTTTCAGGAGTAGGAATCGTCCTGGTTACTCCCGATAAACTCGTCGTCTACCGAGCATACTCTCTCAACGAGCCCTGTTCAAACAACGTGGCAGAGTATAACGCTCTGTTAATCGGGCTCCAAGTCGCTCAAGAGCTAGGGGTCGAATCCCTGGAAGCTTTCGGTGATTCTCTGCTTATCGTCAATCAAGTCAGAGGAATATATGAAGTCCGGAATCCAGACCTCATCCCCTATCACCAAGCAACAGTCGAGATAGCCATGACATTCAAAGGGTTTTTCTTGGAGCATGTGCCTCGATCCCAGAACCTTGAAGCTGATGCCCTAGCCAGTCTAGCTGCAGATTTAGCTACTCCTATAAGAAGGCAGAATTCGGTAATCCTTCTTAACAGATATTTACTCTGTGTGAAAAACAACTCTCACATAGAACGCAGCTATGCTGCACGCGTCGATCCTCCCAGACAAGATTGGAAGAGTCCTTTCATAGATTTCGTGGCATACGGAATCTTGTCGAAAGACCCTAAAGAAGCGGTATCCGTCAAGAGGCGATCCTTACGCTTCTACTTTGATGCATCTTCACAATGCCTATATCGCCGGACCTATGACGGACTGCTATTGAGATGCCTCTCTGACAAAGAGGCACAACTGATCATCCGTGAAGCTCACGACGGCATATGCGGGGTGCATCAGCCCGGCCCTAAGCTACAAGATCGTATCAGAAGAATGGGCTATTACTGGCCCACTATGATCATAAACGCGATCAGCTATGCAAAATAATGCAAGGCCTGTCAGGTCCATGCAGACTTCATACATCAGCCGTCCGAATATCTACATCCCACGGTTGCGTCCTGGCCTTTCGAAGCATGGGGTATGGATGTCATTGGTCCTATTCACCCATCTTCTTCCAAGGGTCACCAGTTCATACTGGCCATCACGGATTACTTCTCCAAGTGGGCAGAGGTGATCCCTCTTGCGAAGATAAAGGTGTCTAATGTGATCAGCTTCATCAAGCATCACGTCATCTATCGCTTCGGGGTACCGTGGAGGATAATTCACGACAATGGGCCTCAGTTCATCAGTCAAGCATTTTATCAATTTTGCGATAAAAATTGGATACATAATGTTGCCTCTACGGCATATTATCCAGCTGCTAATGGTTTGGCGGAAGCTTTCAACAAAACCATTATCAAACTCTTGAAGAAGTTTGTCTCTTCGAACAAAAGAGATTGGAATGAGAGACTGGGCGAATATCTCTGGGCATACCGTACAACGGTACGAACACCGACAGGTTGTACTCCATTCTCACTGGTCTACGGGAGCGAAGCAGTTCTCCCCATTGAAGTCCAGATCCTGTCACTCAGAATAGCCATGGCTAACGAGCTGACTCAAGAGAAGAACGACCTTTTAAGACTTCAGGAGCTAGAAGGATTAGACGAGAAACGCCTCCAAGCTCAGCAGCGCATCGCGCTCTACCAAGCACGCATTTCCAGAGCTTTCAATCATAAAGTAAAGGAAAGAGTGTTCAAAGTCGGTGAGCTAGTTCTAGCCGTAAGAAGGCCGATGATTCTTACCCACAGGAGTAAAGGCAAATTCCAGCCCAAATGGGAAGGTCCTTATGTGGTCGAGACGACGTTCTCAAATGGCGCTTACAGGTTAGCCCAGCCTAATGGAGACCTGTTAATGGCTCCTATCAACGGCAAATTCCTGAAAAGGTACTATGCTTAACCTCCTCTGCTCAATTGGAATATAGCGAAAACCTCAATTCTGACAAAACTACTTCCAAAAACACAACTAGTTGGGTCGTATTCTATCATGTCCATATAACCTCTAAATAGATACGTTCGACTAATT
This sequence comes from Iris macrosiphon, assembly GCA_036927795.1. NCBI lineage: Eukaryota > Viridiplantae > Streptophyta > Magnoliopsida > Asparagales > Iridaceae > Iris > Iris macrosiphon. The sequence goes on from JAYESA010000006.1 coordinate 3,410,422, forward strand.
TGGAAATGCAATACCTATCATGTCCATATCACCTCTGATAGTATCTTGCCTACAAACCTTAGTCAAAGCATATTCTATCATGTCCGTATGACCACTGAATAAATATGTCCTGCTAGAGTTTCTTGAGAGCCTGTCATGTCCATATCACCTCTGATAGTATCTTACCTATAGACCTTAGTCAAAGCATATTCTATCATGTCCGTATGACCTCTGAATAAATGTGTCCTGCTAAAGTTTCTTGAGAGCCTATCATGTCCATATCACCTCTGATAGTATCTTACCTACAAACCTTAGTCAAAGCATATTCTATCATGTCCATATGACCTCTGAATAAATATGTCCTGCTAGAGTTTCTTGAGAGTTTATCACGTCCATACTACCTCTGATATCACTCTCGCCCAAACCTGTCATTTACATTCCGAAGTGATGGGTCCACAAAGTCAGAAAAGAGTTCGCTTTATTTCCAAGAAAGAGCAGAATTACACTGGGAAGCAAGAAGAAGAAAGGGTACATCATTGTGGGGGAGCGGTCAGATCATGAATCTGCTGCGCCAGTATAGCTATCCTCTCATCCCTGCAGGCCAAGGCATCAGCGCGGGCCTACTCCAGCCGTGCCTCGTTGTCTCCCTTGAGGGACAATTCGGCCCTCGCCCGACGAACACCCGTACGGGCAGCCTCTGCACGATCCAGATCTCGTCGTGCTGCGCTCAGTCGACCAGTCGCTACATCCAGACCTGCCAACGACTGGGAAGCCCACTCCTCCGCCTGAGCTAGCTTTTCTCTCAACTTGCGAGCCCTCGCTACGTTCCCTTCATGCTCAGATTGGCACTTCAGTTGAAGGGCAAGGGCCTCCTCCACGACGGCTTTTCTTTCGTCCATCTCCAGCTGACGTGTTTAAACGAGTTTATCCAAGCTCTCCATCTGTTTGGAAAACCGTGCAGTCATGAAGGCATATCTGGACTGGACCTCAGCTTCAATACTGTTCCGAGTTAGCTGCAGATATTCGTTAATGGGTTGCTCCAAACCATTAACCATCGCCTCCAAGGCATCAGCTAGCCCAGTGCCGTCAAAATCCTGGATCGCCTCTATCGGAATCCGAGAGGACTTCTTCAGGCGCTCGAGGTCCAAATTCCCCTTCAGCACCATCGGTACCAGCGCCTTCAAAGTAGCGTAGAAGACACGGGTATATTGCTCGGTCAGCGCAGCTAAATCCGATTGGGCGCCAGGAGTAGCCGCGGCATTGGCAAGTCCCCCTCCAGGAATGATTGCAGATGAAGTGGTCACAACCGTCGCCTCAACAGGTGGTGCGACCAAAAGGGGCACGTCAACCGAAGTAGTCGCAATGACAGGCTCTTCTTCTTCTTGGGATATCAAAGCCTCTTCAACAGGCGAACCGGCCCCCGAAGATATTTCCTCCTCAAAGTCGAACGCCTCCGTGTCGTCACCAGGAGCCGGAGCAGAGCCAGAAGGCGCTTCAGAGCTGTATTCCCCGTGGACGCCATCCCCTGGGATAAGGACAAGAGAGTTGATATCAATATAATGGTACTCTTTCTAAAAAGGAGACATAAAGATGACATTTATCCGTGGCCAGCGGCATATACGGCGCATCTGCAGCCGATGTAGCTAAATCACGCCTTAATGACGTAATGCGAACTGTCATACCTGGAGAAGGGGGTGGGCCAACCGACATCGCCAGGAGCTCTACCAAGCCTCCACCAAGGCGCGGTCGAGGTTCGTCAGCTGGGACCTCGCCAGGCATACTCACGGACACGGCAGGGGTTTCATCCGTTGCTGGTCTAAGGGAAGATTCTCCCATCTGCCTTGGCCACACCGGCAATCTCGTACCACTACCGGAGGCGGGAGCGGCGACGGCATCCTCAAGGCGAAGTGTCCCGGCACCGCCAGCCGAAATTGAGGGTCCCTCCATAGAAGGCGAGGAACCCCCGATCAGGGAAACATCCTCGACAGGCGAAACAGCAGATTCCTCTCTAGGGGCCTCGATACCAAGAATTCGAAGAGAACGACTGACCGTCCTCTTCCTCTTGCGAGGAGAAACCTCCTTGGGAGCAGCGGCCCTTCGCTTCCCAGAGACTACCAAGGCCCCCGCAGGCAGAGGCACTTCACACCTCGGCACCGACACCAATGGCTCATCAGGAGTAGCGAACTCCTCACCCTCGTCAGGAGAAACCGAAGGGACTTCGACTCTTCCCCCAAGCGTGGAAGACGGCACCCTAAAACTCCCACGCATCTCAAAATCACGGTGGAAGGTGTTAACTGCCACGTAGAACTGGGCATACGAATGTAATATGCGCAGCTCCGTGGAGGGTGTGACGACCGGCACGGTAAAAATTACTCCAGTACATCCCATGATGAAATATCGCCATCCTCTGGCTCCATCGATGAGTCCGCCCCTGGACCTGAAGCTGGTGACGGCATTGCCCACGTGCAACTGGTCGTACCCAAATTGCCTTGCAAACCGACTAGGCAAGTAAGGCTCGAAGAAGCAATAATCTTCACTTCTATACAACAAGTGGGAAGGCCTGATACAGATCAACCACTTGAAAGCCTCCGGAGAAAGATTAGTCTTCTCTCCACCTAAGTCCTCCAGCCTGATTCCCGATTGATTGCGATGTACAGAGGGGACATTACAAAGGAGCTTCTAGCCGTGACTGAGGCCCAGTGTCAGCCTACAGTCTAGAACTGTGTTCACATTCCAGGGAGAGTCCTTATAATTCAGCAGGAAGCTACCCCCCGGGCTACTACCGGAGCCAGGGGACATCACCCGAGGGTTGTGCAGAATTAACCATCCCATCAAGTACAGGTATGGTAATTCCATCCGAGGAAAGCTTTCACGCCGAGTCTCATCGACGAGCAGCCCGTCAGTCATGGCTTTCAGGCCAGCCTGTATACGGCACACCATAGCAGGGAGCAAGCCCAGTCTTGCCCCAAATACCAGACGCACCGCGGGCCACAGGATATTCCGGTGAATGCGGTCCGCAGATGCAGTGCCGGGCACCACTACTCGACGCAGCCATAGGGAGAGGAAACCAGCCAGCTGGGCTTCCTTGGACAGAGGTCTGCGGCAACGCCTCAAGTAGCTATAGGCCTTAGTGCCTTCGGGATACTTTCCTACCCCGTCGTCAAGAATCTGGTCTGGAGCCTTGGCGTCATCCATAAGAGACTCAACGACCTGGGCACTAAGCACGCCCAAACAATTTACGGGCTCATCTTTGCCCCCCGAAACTTTCTCCGGCTTGGCGGTCCTGGCCCGGTGGAAGAAGAGGTAGGACGTCCACTTGGTGGTATGGGCCAAATCAGAAGGCTCGTCATAAAAAGCAGTGCACGTAAAGTAGTGGCACATCAGCTCCTGATACACCTCTACTACCCGAGGGTTCGAATCCCCCAACTCCCGATTGGTGGGGACATACTCTTCATAGGGGGTATCCCCCATCGGCAGCCTCGAGATCACTGCCATCTCATGGAGGGCCAATCCCAACTCCCCCCAGCGGAGTGGCAAAAGTCCTGGTGAGCGGAATGTATCGCTCCATCAGTGCCAAGTACAGGTTAGGGTTAGGAGGTAACCCAACACTGGTCGCGCTCACAGCGGCATACAGCCCAATGCACTCCAGCTCTCTCTGACAGTGCTTCAAGGCCCAGTCGACTAGGCAAGCCCATCGACGGTTTGTTGGAGTGATCCACCCGTTGCATCGAGGATTCTCCTTGGGATATACTCCCCCTCGCCCCATGAAGTCATTGCAGAAAGTCGACAACTGGACCGGCTGGATCACTAGACTATCTTCGCTCGGGGCACTACCCGGGCACAGTCCCCTGAAGGACATCACGAGGCCAGAAGGACGGCTGACGAACGACCCCTGGTCAGCTCCTTTCAGATGAAAGATCTTCCCCGGTTTGCCATGAAGATCGGGCGTCAGGGTCCACGACATCTTCCTAGGGTATGTCACATGGAAGAAGGCCGAGATGGGATAATCCCTCGGCATCGTTGGCAGGTACAAAACCAGGTTCCCGGCAAGAAATACCCAAGGTTCTCTCTTAGGCTTCGTCTGGGACCGTTTATCGATCATGTCCCCAAAGAGAAAAGTTAGCTTTATGTACTGCTCCCCGTCTATATACGTCAGGGGCTCCCCGTTAATCATATTCAGCAGCGTCCGCTCGCCCTGAGCTGATATCAAAAGCTCCCTTCCCTCAGGATACTGGGGTCCGGAGATGGAAAATGCCACGTGGGACAGATCCTCCAAATAGTTCGAGTGCAGCATCCCGGCAACAGAACCCATCACCTCAGCAAGTGGAGACTCACCCAAATTAACTGCAAAAGTGCAAAAAAAACACGTCATTACGAAATCTTGCAACATGGGGATCCAGAAGCCACAGTCTGTGCTTTAAGCCAAGACTGTACAAATTTGGCCATTTTACGCAGGAAGTCTCATCCAGAGACGTAACTGGCAGCGTACGATCCGTGCTTTACGCCGGGCTACCAAAAATTCTAGTTATTACGCCGGAGGTTCCGTCCCCAGGCGTAAAACTAAAATTTTATAGTATACACCAAGTTTTCAGCAGTCGGAGCTGTTACGCCCAGAACTGAGAAAACGATGGAGCCCTTACGCTGACACATTAGAAATATGAGCGTAAAAGATGAAAACGTCTCCGTGCATCATCTTCCTCAAAGAGGCTATCAGCACAGAAGATGACCTAGCGTGGTTACGTTCAACGTGTGCGAAGGATTTTTTGTCGTTCTTTGTCATCCCGAAGGCTCTACCTCTAAGACTGGGAGCGCTGCTCGTCGGCGGGATACTTTGCTCAGAATGAAGTTCGCCTTGCCCGACCGGAGACTCCCTCGCTGGGGCGGAAGAATGGGAAGAAGAACCTATACTCTTTCCCTTAGCGGAAGGGGTTTGCTTCGGCGCCATTCCTGAAGACTCTGAGTGCTCGGAGAAGCAACGGAGAAAAACTCGAACGGACGAAGACTCTCTTTCGCAGAAGACGGATGAGAAGTTTTCTCGCAAGATCTAGGGGTATATATAGGGTTCGGATCGACTCCTCGAATCCTCGAACGGATTCCTCGAAACCCTAACCAAATCTCGCAAATTAATATTTGGTTATGATTAGGTACTACGGCAACCCACTACTCTCGAAAGACGGACAGTCAGCAAATTCGAAGAGTTTTTCGTGCAAAGCAGATTCGCGGTTCTACGCTAAAGAGCTTTCTATGCTCGACGGCTACAGATCTACGGTTTTACGCTCGCAAGCTATAAGTCTATGGTTTTACGCCCGGATGCCTTTTGTGCTCAGTAGCTTTTATGCTCGAAAGGCTGCAAACCTACGACTTCACGCTTAGCAGATACTAACCTATGGTCCCACGCCCGGTGGTGTTTAGTTTACGCTCGGAGGCAACAAGATCCACGACCTCACGCTCGGAGGACTTCTTTTTCACAGGCTGCAAATCTACAGTTCTACGCTAAAAGAGCTTTCTACGCTCGACGGCTACAGATCTACAGTTTTACGCTCATAAGCTATAAGTCTATAGTTTTATGCCCGGATGCCTTTTGTGCTCAGTAGCTTTTATGCTCGAGAGGCTATAAACCTACGACTTCACGCTTAGCAGATACAAACCTACGATCTCACGCTCGGTGGCTTTCTACGCTCGATAGGCTACAAACTCAGGATTTTTAGCTCATCTACACTAACGGATCTCTGACTTTCCGCATATCCGAACAGTGCTCAAAGCAGTTAATTGCAGGAGTTCACACAGAAGATACTCCCTCTTGACCTTAAAAATATCCCAAGTACCCGAAGCATGCAAGAGTTCAAATATTGAAAATCACTCTTCTTCGTGGGTCGACTCAGAGTTCATCCAGAAACCCAGTCTGAATATTTCATCTACAGTTCAAGACGGCGGCTTAGTTTTATAGCCATTTCTCGCCCTGTTCCAAGGGACTTTCGGGAAATCACTCTTGAAGATGATATCTGGGACAAAGAAACTCTACGCGGTTCCTACATTCCTAAAGCAGCTGCGCATCACTAGTTATGCGTAAAAGCAGGACGGGACCTAATACTCTTTTTATCAGAGTCGGCGTACAGAATCAGACGTGTCGAAGCTGCACATATTCAGACTTCACAGCAACGTATGGCAAAGATGATCATATGCGGAGAAGAAAGACGACTTTATTTAAAGTTAAAATCACAATTACATATGAGGGAAATCCTGTCTACAAGGGATTTTTCTTCATTTTCGTGATTATATATGAGGGAAATCCCCTCTACCAAGGTCTTCCTCTTCTTCCAAGAAGATGATCGGTGGCAGAAGGATACACAACTGGGCATAGACCCATCCTCCAACCGAAGGAAAGCAGGGTAACTCTGCTTCCCTACAGACCACCGCCACCCTAGTCGGTCTGTCTGCCTCTCGTCACCAGAGGTAACGAGAGAAGGCGCCACTTGCAAGCGGCCTGGTCAAATATGACCCCTCCCCACTCTCCGAGTGAGATGCCGCATAAAGTTGCTGATTATCCCAAGCAAGGGAGGCTAAGATATCCTTCCATGATTCATCGTTGTAGATGACACTTGCTCGAAGACGCTATCTTATTCGGCTCCTTACATGCTGGAAGAACATGGTCTTCTTCTTCCTCAGGTTGACCCGACGAACTCCGGCGATCATCTCAGCATGGTGAAAGGAAATGTGGGAAGAAACAGGTTAACTCCTCAGCCCTTTTATAGGCAAAAGAGGTCACACCTACCCCCAATAAATCTGCCATAAAGACCGGCCTGAAAGAACGCACCAAACTTGACCGTTTTGGGCTCCATTTCAGAAGGTGTTTCGAGTTATGAGGAACGGTTCATGCTTCATTCAAAACATTTCAAATTTCGAGGAATTTAAAAGCTTTGAAGGAGGTCTTGTAGAAGCATGAAAAATACGCCGGATGACTATACGCAACCTATTGGTGCGGGGCAGCGTAAAGAGATGACCTCAGAGCCACCAAGCAGGCAAAGCAAGAGCTTCTCAGGACCATCCGCGTAAGTACAGTATGTCCAGGCTGCCTCAGAGCGTAAAGCAGAGGGCTTCGTCGCCTATATGGCGTAAAACACATCCGCTTTCAAATGCGGTGTTAAAGCGTACGAGGAACGCTTCGTGCTCCCCGAAATAAACCTGTCAGACCCTGCAATGAACCTGACGTCTGGACTTCTGACAGAAGGATACGGCTCGGCTACCCAGGCGACGGCCATAATGATAGCACGGCACTGCGACCTAGGCTGTCAGTCACCGCCATCTCACTTACGTAACATACACAAGGGGATATGCTGCCTTGTTTTACACAGGCAGACGTGAGCTGTTTACGTTCCACAACGGACAAACCGCCTACCACGTCAAAAGCTGCACTTTGCGCAGGGCTTAAGGCACATCTCTGCGATTGGTGCGCAAGGCGGTAACGGTCTTCTCGAGGCACGATTGACGCACAGAAGGGTGGCAGGCCTTCAGAACACGCCTCTGTATTTAATGCACAGAATGATGGCGGATCTCTGTATTTAATGCAAGGGATTTGATGAAGAGTCACCAAAACCGGCGTTTAGTGACATCCCTTTTGCATAAACTGCTTTTACGCATACAAAGGGATACACTGTCTTGTTCCATACAGGCGGACGAGAGCCATCTACGCCCCACGAAAGACAAACAGACTGCCACGTCAAAAGCTGTTCTCCACACATGGCTCGAGGCACGTCCCTGAACGATGACAGGCCTTCAGAACACGCCTTCGCAATTAATGCACAAAATGATGGCAGATCTCTGCATTTAATGCGAGGGATTTGATAATATCTTCAAAAGCCGTGATTCTGGCTAAAGGACGTCTACGTCAGCATTCAGCACATTATGCAGTGGCGTCTATGCCCGTTCAGCTTCTGTGCCCAGATGGCTTCTACGCCTCCTCAGCTTCTATGCTCTCTCGGCTTCCATGCCTCCCCAAGCACATTACGCAGTGGCTTCTATGCCCGTTCAGCTTCTGTGCCCAGATGGCTTCTACGCCTCCTCAGCTTCTATGCTCACCTGGCTTTTATGCCGTCGGGCTTCTACGCCCACCCGGCTTCTATGCCTACTTGGCTTCTATGCCACGGTGACAGACATCGGCTTTTACGCCCACCTCTTCTACACGAGGGATACCTACCTACGTGGCTTTTACGCCGTGATCTTCGTAGCAATCGTACGCGTTGTGTCCCTTAGTTGGACCCGCGTCACACGCTCATTCAAAAGATCATCCATACACAGGCATTGGTTACTTTAACCGTCGTGTAAAAGGGTGTTGTGTTGTCCACTCCTCAATTTTTTCACCAACTGAGTGGTCACTGTCACTAAAACTCTATAAATAGAGACCTCTATCAACAGAGAAAAAGGTCGACAAATTAAAAGATCGAACAATTGAAGACTCAGAGAAGAGGTCGAACAATTGAAGATCGAGCAAGGAGAGAGGAGATCGAGAGAGAGAGAGAGAGAGAGGAACCTGGAGCTCAGGCAAAGGATAGGGATCAACGACCTGGGGCATCGTACATCCACCCTTTTCTGCAACCTCTGAGGCTGCTTCCTGTCTTCTTCGGCACTTCTTCATCATCGTGTGATCCAAGGGCTAAAGTGATCGACTGTAAATCAGACACCTATAGCAATTTATACCCAGATTAAATAAATTGTACTCCCACATCCTCGTATAGGATTATATTGTACAAGTTTGTTTGTAAACAAAAGAACATGGGTCCTGTATAAACCCCGTCTTGAATACATCTTTCATTCTTTTCGTTTTCTACCACAAACATCTGTATTTATAGAACAATTATATTGATAACTAGTAAATACAACAACTATATTGATAACTAGTTGCTCTAGATGAGCTTTGGGCCTGGACTTCGAGGGATGCACTATGTAGCAAAAGACGCCATTGGCAACTCTTGTAAGCCAAGGCTTAACATAAGATCTAATCCATTTTATGTTTGTGTGTGTGGGCCTGGGCTTCGAGGGATGCACTATGTAGCAAAAGAGGCCATTGGCAACTCTTGTAAGTCTAGGCTTAACATAAGATCTAATCCATTTTTATGTGTGTGTGTGTGTGTGTGTGTTTGCTTCCAACTCACAACTTACTAGGATACTATGAGCCATATATCTATACTACTTTATAATAAGAAAACTGAGACATCACAGTGGAATTTTTTTTCCAAAAAAGTTCTTACTAATTAAAATTGTTCATTCAATTTAATATGGGAAGTTAAGTAATTACGCATAGAAAAAATATTAAAAAACTAAGAGACTTGGCCTCTTTTCAAGTAGTAAAAAAACTATTGTTTGCTTTTACCAATAGTATAAAATATTAAAAAACTAAGAGACTTGGCCTCTTTTCAGTTGTTTTGAATATTGCTTATTTTAGACTTTGATAAATGAAAGTATGTATTATATCAGTTATGATTTTTATAGTACGGTTAAGTTATGAAGCTAGGTGATAAACCACTGTATGTAATGATTTATATGATATATACTGTCATTTTTGCAGAAGTATCTAGAAATGGATATGAATTACTATCTGCGTCATCGTTCGTGGATGTACAACCGTCATCCTGATGACATGTGCGGTGTGCGGGATGAATTCATTGAGGGTGTACAACAGTTCCTGCAGTTCGCTAAGGCTTTCCCTCAGTACATGGACGGTACCAAAATTAAGTGTCCGTGTGTGAGATACGCAATAGAAAATATCATCCAGAAGTGGAAGTTACATATCATTTATACTCGAAGGGCTTCACGCCGAATTACTATCAGTGGACCGCGCACGGAGAACTTGTATCTCTAGCATCAGAGTCGGAGCCCTATGTGGAGCCGTATATGGATGTCCAAGACCACGATGCTTATGACGACGGGTTGGTGAACATGGTTTGAGATATGCTTTAAGATATGCATCACATTTCGACTGTAGAATGTAGTATATATTTGTGTTTCTCTATATTCATCATATGTTGTTATCAGATATGACAGGACGACACGAAGGATTCGGCAGGTCCCGAGGTAGACAGAGTGCCACTCCGGTACTGCCTACTGTTGGTTCAGGATCATCGTCGCCCAGTACTCCAGTATATCGATCACTCACATCTCCGACTGTTGGGACGAGTAGTTCCTGGATTGATAGTACACCCTCGTCCAGCATTCCTCCTGCTGACGGAACCATGGGGACAGATGAGCATGTCGAGGAGGTCGTGCCCACGTTGTCCCAACATCAGCAAGATCCTCCATGCGCACCTCCGGAGGAGACGAGGACAAAGATTTGGGCCGACGGTACAAAGTAAGTCAATTAGATGGATTAGTATATTTTTGTGTTTCTATTTATTCATCGTATATTGACTTTTTCAGTAAACTAAATTATTATCTCTGTATAGATATCGTCCATCGTCGGTTCAGAGATGCCTGGGCCAATTTCTGAGGAACAACTACGGTGGCCCTTGGATCAACTACTCTGAGGCTCCGGAGGAGAGGAAGGCGTTCTGGTTTGCGCACTTTCAGGTAAAAGTATATTAAATAAATCCTCTAATTTATGTATATTATATAACTTATTCGTGATGCTAACTTAATGAATTATTTAATGTAGCAAACATATTTTTATCCTCCGTACCGGGCCGAGTTGATCGAGCGGCTCTTTCCTACCGTTGCCGCCAAGCTTATCCGAGATGCTCTGGATGACCAGAAGGCTCGTGATCATGCTGGAAAACTGATCCAAGGTTGGATCACGCCTGAGCAGTGGACTGCGATGAGGGCTAGATTCGACGATCCGAGCTACAAGGAAAGGTCTAAGAAGCCAAGGCGGCTAGGCAGAATGCTGCAAAGTGGTGTGGTGGCTCGATTCCGATGACGGAACATTTCCGTCGTTTGGTATGTTTTTTCTTTTAAAATATATTATTTTAATATAAGTACCATAAAATGGTACTTGGAAAAAATATTTAAGTATAGTAATAAATAATATATTTTTAACAGGTATAGAGGGGTGAGGATGCAAACATGGTGACCGTCTTCTTGGCCACCCATCGCAAGGACGAAAATCTCATTGATGAGAGGGCCTCACAGACCTATGTAAGTATTACTTTACTTTGTGTTAATTTTAATATAACTTCGGCAATTATCGAGTTTCCAAACCTTTTCTAGGCCGAGTATCTTAGGCTGCGTGAGCGGGCGACTGCTAGTGCACCTACACCTGGAGAGGCTGGTACTTCATCGCAGCCCGCTCCATCTCCGTCGGTGGACGACCTGTGGGTGACCGCAGCTGGTGGTCTCCAGAGGGGTACGTACTACGGTACGGGCTCCTATGGCGCCCTGGTTGTGACGCAGTCATCTAGGGCCTCCCCGACAGCTGCGCATTCCATACACCCCTCGCAGTCGCAGCCCTCGCAGTCGTCGACCAGAGTCCAGGAGGCCGTCTAGGAGGCCGTTGACCGTCAGATTGCATCTCTCCTTGACGAGTTGCTACGAAGTATGGAGGAGCAGCCCCGGTCCCAGTCGCAGGCAGACGATCCGATGCTCATCGCACGATTGGATATGCTCGACCGCAGCACAACGGAGCTACGGGAATTGACAAATGATATTATAGCCTCCAATGACCGCAACATCTTGGAGCTGCAGGCGTCACAACTATCGATGGGCGAGAAACTGACGAGGATGCAGGATTCAATGGTTCATAGCAGTACGAGACTGTTATCTACCCTGGATTCTTACAACCAGCGACTCGCAGACTTGGAGCGGGCACGGCCTCCACCGACGTCACTGCCTTCTCCACCGACATCGGTGTCGATTCCACGGGACGAGTATGAGGAGTTCTTATCCTTCAAGCGTGCCGGTGGTCAGCCTCATGTAGATCCGCAGTAGTATAGTTATTTTTATTATTATTTAGGATGCGATTGTATATTATGAATTATTGATACTTCAACAATAGGCATGATGTATGATGCTTCTTGTGGTCTTTAATTTTTTAGTTAATTTAATTGGATTATATAGTTATCTTGCATATCCACATTTGTCCTATACTATAATAATTTTTTTTATGTGGCCCGACATTTCGCACGGGACTTTGCGCATACTTCGTTGCACGTCTTGTGGGCCCACTGTCCCCCTAAACTCCCACCATTAATAAATGGAAGGAATAATACGCCTCCATGGCTTGATCCATTGATCTTCCGCCACCTAGTCAGGAACTTATACCTCTCTTCGGTAAACACAATGGTCACTCGAGTTCGATTTCTATATTATGAATTATTGATACTTCAATAATAGTCCTTGGTATTGGATACTTATCTCGTATTTGTACTGTTCATCTTATATATTATTAAACTTTGGCTACATCTACAATTCCAGCATTGAATACTTAATTCCAGCATTGAATACTTACTTGATATGTCCCCACAAGGCACAATATAATGTCTAATATATATAGTTCCCAAAATATTAATATATCGACCTGACTGATGTTGAACATTATAATGAAACATTGGAAAATACATATTAATTATATGCATTTTGGGAGAGAAAGAAACCATGGCCTTGAGAGCATTAACATGTCTGGAAGAACTTAATCTCATACATGTTATAATAGGCATGATGTAATAAATAGCAAGTAATGGAAAGTGGAGAGAAAACAAATAATTGCATATAATCTTCAAACCAGGGTTTTAAAAAGCTAACCGAAGATTGATCTGGACAAGACACTGGATCGGACCAAATCGGTTCAACCAGTAGATTAATCTAAGTAGCCCCAAGTTCAATTCCTTCTGGACACTAATTTTTTTTTAAAATTAGCGACATTTTTAGCGACGTTTAGCGACGTTAAGTTACGTCGCTAAATACGTCGCTAATTAGCGATGTTGTAACAAGTCGCTAAATACGTCGCTAATGACGTCGCTAAAAACGTCGCTATACGTCGCCAATTGCTGACATGGCAGAATAGCCAGGTCATTAAAGACGTCGGTGTAACGTCGCTATATAAGTCGCTAATCAGCGACGTTTAGCGACTTTAATAAACGTCGCTATTTAGTGACTCGATGTCGCTAAACGTCGCTAAATTTTACGACACATTAAAGTCTCTAAAAACGTCGGTATAGCGACATTTTTTTTTGCGACTTGGTTTTTTCTGACAACTTTATAACGTCGCTAATTACGTCGCTAAACCAAATTAGCGACGATATTTGGTTTTTTAGCGACGTTTTTAGACGTCGCTAATTTGACTTTTTCTAGTAGTGAAATCCCGCCATCCATGCGGCCCAAAATCTATGTGGACAAAAATTTGACTATAAATAGTAGGGTACCAGACCAGAACGAAGGGCTGGCTGGCTATCTACGAATCAACACTCAAGGGAGAGAGAAGAGATTCTATATCTGATCGTCCACGGAATAAAGAGAGTTGCTACACTCCTAACCCTCTATCCTTACCCCCTAGAAAATAAATTTGTACTTAGATTATCTTTTAGGACTCTTCGTTGTACTTTCTTATTTTGTTAATCAAATTTAGTTCTCCCAGTTCTCGTTTTGATATTAAGTGGCAAATACGAAGATTTCTTGATATCGAATCAAATCATATCATTGAATCTCACGATGCAGAACTCCTCGAAGATAAATTTTCAAGGCTCAAGAACATTTTTATCGTGATATTCCAGAAAATAGTATGGGTGTACAAGAGGCTGAAGCTTCCAACGAAGATGTAGTCCAAAAATAAGTTGTCATCCCAACAACAATGATCGAACCAAAACTGATAGAAACGATGTCTAAGCGGGTGAGGAAAGTGAAGGACTTCGGAGAAGATTTTGTTACCTATAATGTAGAAGCAGATCCGCTTTCCTATGATGAGGTGATGAAGACCAGAGATACTATTTTCTGGAGGGAGGCTATAAATAATGAGTATGAATCAATAACCTCCAACCATACTTTGGTGTTGGTCAATCTGCCTGAAGAAGCTAAACCAATTAGATGCTTATCAGATCTTCAAGTCAATAAAGGTAAAAGCAGACAGAACAATTGAGTTCAAGATAAGGTTATCTGTCTAGGGGTTTTCTCAGACAATAAGGGATTGAGTTCTTTGGCACCTCGATGAGGGTGTCATAGATTAGGATGATAATTGTTGTAGCTGCTATTCACAAGTTGATTATTTATCAGATAATGTGAAGACAATAAGTCTTAGATGAAGACAGAGATGAGAGATTCACAGACAACAGTCAAAATTATTGTCATTCAGGTTTGAAGACAGTCTGCGAGTTGGTGATATCTCGGTACGGCCTAAAGCAATTCTCAGGATATGGCAGCAGGAGTTTAAAAAGTCATCTAGTCAAAGTTGTTACACGATCAACGAGACGGACAAGTGTGTGTATACAAAGTTCGCTGATAATGGATCAATCATCGTTTGTATCTATGTGGATGACTTGCTAGTCCTAATTGTGGACATAGAAGTGTCACTAGAACAAAGATATCCTTTTTGTCCAAACTCAGGACATGGTATTGTAGATGTCATCCTAAGGATATAAGATAATCCTGATGCCATGTGGGCTTCCTTAGTCACAATCTCTCAGCATAAAATATTGATCATTTGCTTTGGGTATCAAAGATGATACTCCTCAGGTGTGACATAAATATGAAGCCAAATCCAAGGAAAGCGTCAAATAATTGGTGTACTCGAGCATCATCAGGTGAATGATTCAAGCTGCATGTACCACCAGGCTTGACATAGCTTTTGTTGTACGGATGCTGAGTCGGTTCACAAGCAGTATATATGTTGAACACTAAAAGCTGTGAAGAGAGTCTTCAGAATTCTCAGAAGAACTCAGTAGTATATCCTCTGCTATAGTAGTTATCCAGATATGAGGAAAGGCTTCGGTGATGGTAGTTGGTGCTCGGGAAAGAAGAGTAAAAGAACCATAAGAGAATGTGACTTCTCTAGGGGTGGTGCTGGTATATCTTGGAAGTCGAAGAAGCAGTCTATACTCTCAGAGTTATTTGCACTATCAAGCTACAGCAAGTAGAGCATTATAGCTCTGGAAGCTCTCAGATGATCTTCCAATGGTTCGTACACAAATTCGGGTGATACCGACATACTGAAAAAACCAGGAAGCTGCAGCAGTGGCATCTGTTCATCTCTTCAACGGTTTAAAGAAAACTATGTGGATAGAACACATGATATTAAATGAGTGCAGATTGCGTGGATCATTACAGTTCTTTAATGATCAGAGTCAGGTAAATCTGGTGGATCCGTTCATGATAGGCTTCAAAGGCCAATATAGGATACTGAATGAGTACAGGTAGTGTGGATCATTTCAGTATTTGATGATCGGAGAAAGGAGAGTCTGGTAGATCCATTCATGTAAGGCCTCCAGTGCCAGCTGATCCCAAAAACTATAAAGAAGGGTATTACTCTATGTTACAATAGCGTAACACCATAAGAGTGAGTGAACCTCGGGTTTGCATCATGTCACAGCGGCGTAATACCGCATACAGTCATGGACACAACATATATATATGGGTTGGAAGGACCTTTGATATTGTGTCTTTACAATCCTACCATTTAGTTTTATGCTTTTAGTTCAAAGAGAAATCTACTAGGCATCTATCTATTGGTTCAAGGTAGGACCATTAACTGGGAGAATATAGGGAATAATGGATAGTCCTTAGAGATATTGAGGGGTTACGGACCCAGAACCACTGTTGTCTACTCCATGTTCTTTTTATAGAACAATTTCCTGTGGAAGGATGGCTTTGACGCCTTAATGAGTTTTGGACAGAGTGAATGTTCGGTGTGCTTTGCAGGAAATACATAGTTTTTGCATTACAAGGGATTTGTATCTCATGCTATAGTGGCGTGATACCACAAAGGTAAAAGATATAAATCCTCGACATTAAGTTATGCCATAGTGGCATAGCATCGCATATAGGCAGGTAGACTAATGCTGTAGAATTAAGAGTGGTAGACAGCACTACAAAGAGGTCGATGACCTTATGTTACAGTGTTGTGATACCACAGAGGTAAAAGATGTAAATCCTCGGCAAAAAAACTATAGTACAGTGGCGTAACACCGCAAGGAAGTGCAAGGCTTCATGCTGGATAGTTTGGTATACTACAAAGAGACTGAGACCTCATGCTATAATGGATGATACCACATGAGGGAGTGAACCTCGGCAGAAGGCCATGTCATAGTGGCATAGCACTGCAAGGAAGCATAATGCTTCATGCCAAGGAGTCTTTAAAAGAACTTGCCTAGAGTATATGGAAAGAGATATAGGCCGTCTCTTGATAAAAAAATTGTAGACGTCCAAAATATATATACCAAAACCAGGCATGCACAGAGCCTTTAATGTGAGACCTGAAGCACAAATGATATCATACTGTAAGTATAAAGAATTATAGCTATGGTGCAGAATTCAAGGCTTAGTCCATTCTTGTATCATACTTGTTATTTGACTAATGCAGGAAGATTCAAGTCAAAGCGACATCTATCATAATGCATGTTTGACAGTCACTGTGGGGAACGTTTAACCCATATATTGAGATATATGGGAGATTGTTGGTATTTTTGCCTTTGGACTAAGAAAAATAGTCTCATATTGGCTACACCACCAAGTGGATATCTCAATATAATACTTTGTATGAGTTAATGTGTGCATATGGGGTATGGTGGGGCACATAGGTGACATGTGGGGGTATTTTTCTAGGATAAAAAATGATTAACTCCTCATGAAAGCATTTATGCTTTTTGTCATTCTCTTAGAATTATTTCCATAGGAGCTAGGCCCCAAAGAGGCTTAGCGACTCGGAATCGAACTCGAACTCAGGCTCAAGGGTGCAAAGTGGCGCTTTGTTGGATTACTTTGCACTTAGCACGTCAGCATCGTCACATGGTGCTTGTGTATATATGATGCGCTCATGCACTCGAATATATGAGAGCCGCATGAGCTGGTCACATACGCGACCGATTAGGCTGGCCTCATAAGTTGGCCACAAGCATAGCCGCATTAGCTGGTCGCATGGGCTGGCCGCATGCGTGGCCGCATCGGCGGCCGCATACGCTGCGGCATGAGCGGCTGCATAAGTGGTTGCTTGCTGGGCCGCATGAGCGGTTTCATGCGGGTTCGTTGCTATCAGATAGATTTAATCTGTTATGGAAATAATGTGTAAACTCCCTCATTTAATTCTATAGATTGTCTGGTATGAGATGGAAAAATTTTGGTTTAGCAGCAATTGATTGAGGTTTAGAGTAGGGTTGTAGATGTCTGTTAATTTTAATTGAACCCTTGGCGTGCCCTACCATTGTTGAATTATTCGGAGCCCAATGTCAGCCCATAAATTCTAATAGACTGTTGTACTTTTGACTTGACCCGCCAATTTAGGCACTGGACTTTTCCGTCACTCAAAATCAAATCCGTTGTGCCCTAAATTAATTGCAAACTTCTCGTATCCAAAATCCCATATTTAAATTCTGTGTCGGACACATGTGTCGTTACCTTCTATTTTGAGACACCAACTTAACCCGTTGAGCCGGACCAACTAAAGGGTCCAAGACTAACTCCAAGCCCACACCACTTTTGACCTTTGTGTCACTTCCAAATTTAGATCCCAAGTGTCCCCATTTAAATTAAAAGTGCAGGACACTTTTATTCTAATTAAATCGGGGATACCAACTTTGACTAATCTTATTTTAATCCCCATTTAATCCCAATGTCCATTTAATTAAGTCCATGCCAAACACACAATATCCCCTCACCCTACAAAACACCAAACACCATTTTCCCCACATTTTTTCCATTATTTTATGTGTTTGTGCAATTACCCAAACTTAAGGGGCTAAATTGCAAATATTGCGACATGTGATACACCCTCATTGGTCAAGGCCAAATGGAGAGGCCACCCTCTTCTTTGACCGTAGTCAACCTTTCTCCTTCCCTTCCTTTGTATGAAGAAACCCTTCTCTTCATGTAAAATCTACTCATTTGAAATGGGAACATCACCACCCTCCATTCATCACACCCCTTCCTATAAAATGTCCCCATTCCTACACACAACCCCATGCCGGCCCTAATCACCAAAAACCTAGGAAACCTCATCCCCCCCTCTCTCTCTCCCTCCTACCTCCTCCACATAGAAATCCGAGCCACCCTCCATATTTCTTCCTTTTCTCTTCTTCCTTTCTTCTTCTTCTTCCTTTCTTCTTCTTCCTGGAGAAGCCTAGCTCCAGCCGAGATCCTAATTCACTGCTCCGGCTGAGCTGTGCAGCACCGCACCCACCCGCTGATCTCCGGCCTGTTGATCAGCCCCTCATCCGCACCTCTTCACGCCACCACCATGAGTCCGCTCCGGCCATTCTCCGGCCAACCGAGCCGCTGCGCTACCCACAACCCTACCTCAAGCTCCGGCGGGCTACCAATCCGGCCAGCCACCTCTCTCGAGCTTCTTCCGGCGGATCTCTGCACCCTCCAGTCCGGCGCAGCCACCATAGCCCGACCACTCCACCCCCACCCTCGTCCTCATCATTCTCCGGTCGTGCGTCACCTCCAGCTTCACCCCGGCCACCACGACCACACCCTGCCGATCCCCCTCCGGTCAGTACCCCATTCGCACTCCACCACCACCATCGACCACTCCACACCCCGTTACACCACCACCAGCACCCTCTCGACCACCTTCCTCCGCCACCACTCCACACACCGACCAACTCCAGTTTCACCCCGACTTCCTTCTCTCTGCTCCGGCCAACCCCCGATCGACGCCACCTCGCCGAGGTATCCCCTCTCTTTTTGATATATGTTGCTTGGTGTTGAGTAGTTAGGGTTAATATTTATATAATTTTTTTGTGTATATCTTAGTGTAATGCCAATAAAACTTGTGTTAATAAGGAGTGATTGAGGTTTAGTGTAGTAGTTAGGGTTTATTTAAATAAGTATAAAAAAAAGAATGTTTGGATACACAAGGAATTAGGATTTGAGGATAAATGGATGTGAGTTTAGGGTTTGTTCTTCATAAGTTTATAAAATAAATTTAAATGATTGGCATGGAGGTTTAGGTTTTGTGTTTGCATAAATAAATTATAAAATAATAAAGGATTTTTCATGGGAGTTTAGGGTTCGATTTTAACTAAATGTCCTGGATATTATACATGGTTGGAAAAATGCCAAATCAATTAATGAAGATTAAATTATTGAGAAATAAGATTCTGATATTTTGAACATTGATGAACATTGAGGAGCACGTGGTTGATTGTGAACTAGTGTGTAGTGTAAAACTATTGATCGGTAATTTAGGGACTGGAAATTAATGATGGGTTAAATTAGAATAGTACTTTGTGATTTGGTAATAATGATATGAAACGAAGGATTAATAATCATTGATTGTGTTTTGAGGATGGTTTGATGATATGGTACAGATGACTAGTTGATTTGATGTATCGTACCGATAGTCAACTGTGGTCAACCCCCTAGCGTCTTGTCCCTGTGAGTCATAGCTGAGACTGAGCATATATACAGACGTGTGTCATATCCCTGTTTATCGTATGATAGTTCATTGATTGAGTTTGTATCTCGTCTCTAGGTACTACGGGACCTGCGGACTCGAAAATGGTACCGGATCTCCGTCATCAGCAGCCGGATGCAGGCAAGTGTACCTTGCCACCCTATTTTTCAGATTATATATATTTATTATTTCTTTATGTATATTGTGCGCGTATTTTGTTTACGATCGATACTTCGCGTCCGGATCACAACCGGGTGCAGACATTCATCGTAACGTCTTAGAATGAATGTTAGATGTTCGTAACACCTCGATGTATGTACCTGAGTATATTGACACCCCAGGACACACTCATACACTGTGATCATGCCAGATTCCTGTATCCTGATACTAACATTATGACCAGAGACTGGGACGACCTTAGGGTCGCGTCTATTGAGTTATTTCTGTGTGTCGAGACTGTTAGATAGAGGTTCAGGTTCAGCGCACCATCGTTGACTGCTTGGGAAGGGGAAGATAGTTACTATATGTTTGGGCTCCTCTGCACGCGCTTATATATGTATATGTAGTGATCCTGTATTCTAGAGTAGTTGTATCACCCGTGTGACTATGTACTCGGAGCTACAGTACGCCCCGTGTGTCTCTGTGTTCGGAGCTACGGTTTTATTTTGGACAGCCCACGCGTCGAACATTGTCTTCAAACTGTGTCTCACTTAGTTGGTTATGCTAGACTACACCGTCGTTGCACTTGTACGTTCTGTTGTACTTTGGCATGCTGTATTTTTATACCTTGTTACGTCCCTCTGAGGACCTGGTTCCCTGCCAGTTTTGCAGCATAGACGATTGCGGAGCATTTGGAGTTGCTGACGGAGTGGCATATCTTGCGGGCATTGTACCAGTACTCATATCATTCTACCGGCATTGTGGTTACTTTATTCATATTGATTATTCATCTGCTGTTGTAGCCTAGTTTTTGTAGACTCATCTCTTCTCGAGTCTATTCGAATTTGTGTGTTATTGGGCGGCCGACTTTAGCACATATAGCTCTTTCTTGTATACTGCTGTACATTGTGGATTGAGATATAGATGTTTATATTTATGGGATATCTAGATAGTGCCCTTTATATTTTATATCTTATACGTATTCAAGTCAGACCAGAGT
The DNA here is from genome assembly GCA_036927795.1 of Iris macrosiphon. Lineage (NCBI taxonomy): Eukaryota > Viridiplantae > Streptophyta > Magnoliopsida > Asparagales > Iridaceae > Iris > Iris macrosiphon. The sequence continues at coordinate 3,431,085 of JAYESA010000006.1, forward strand.
CTGGTCGAATGCGTAGCTGGCATGTCACGTATTCCTAATCCTACGTATTTTGGGACTGGGGCGTGACATAATGTATCATTAATTTAAATCCGATATTTGTGGGATTTGAATTAATTTATTCCAATCATGTAGGATTTAAATTAATTATATGGGATTTGAATTTAAATTATTTCAATCATGTAGGATTTAAATTTAATCATGTGGGATTTAAATTTAATTCAAATGAATCATATGGGATTTAAATTTAATTTATTCCAATCTTGTGGGATATGAATTAAATTCATTCTAATCTTTTTGTAATTGATGGACGGGCAGGATTAGGATTAGGGATTCCTCCCTATGCCTATAAATACTCTTTTCAAACCCCATTTGAGGACTTCTTGGAAAATTGGAAGAGGAAAAGAGTTGCTGTTGGAGCTGTTATTAAAGTCCAGGAAGTTCGTGTGAGTCTAAGTAAGGAGATGACATCGAACGTTCTAGAAGTTCTACATGAACTTGTTGGTTCCTAGGAGCAGATTGTGTTGGACGAATATTGTTTTGGGCAACGATAATCTTTATCACGCCAGCAAGCAGATTTTCTTCTTTTTCCACTACCAAAATATGATAAAATAGCGACATTTTTAGCGACATCAAAAATAAAACGTCGATAATATTAAATACCTGAGCGACTTCTAAAATAAATGTCGCTATACGTCGCTATTGGCGACACATAGCGACGTTTAGCGACTGTACTTCAGTTTTTTAAAGAATAGTCGCTATCACTTCTTTAACATTGCTAAACATCGCTGATTTTATGATTTAGCGATGTTTAACGACGTATTTACCGACATTGTTTTTTTTATTTTTAACGACGTTTTTAGCGATGTCTCTAACGTCACAAACTTTTTAATTAACGACGTTTAGCGGCGTCTAGAGCGAACGTCGCTAAATTACTGAATATAGGGTTCCCTCGTCTACTCGACTTTTTATTTCTTTTTCTCCCAACTTTCTTCAACTTTTCGTTTTTTGCGCGCCTCCACCGGCGATCCACCCTCCCCCTAGGACCCTCGGTGGCTCCGACAACCCACCCACCCCCTCGAGCTCCTCCCTCGTCCCACACCCTGACGCGGCCGTGTTCGCCCCCCCAACCCCGATACAGACGACCCAGACGCGGCTCCTCCCCCTCCGGCATGGCTCCTCCCCTCCGGCATGGCTCCTCCCCTCTGGTGGTCCTCCTCCGTCGACCCCTCTCTTAGGTGCTCCTCTTTTCTTTCTCCCAGCTAAGTAAACCCTAACCCAAATACGGACACAACTAGGAGACACACACAAACACATACTGGACATAATCAGGACACATGGACACACACAAGACACAACCATAACCCTGACACATGGACCCGAATACATGGACACACACACAGGATACAACCCTACATAATACAATTCGTACTAACATTGACACACATGTAGACACGCATGGACATGGATATATACGGGTACATATGGACATACATGGACACGGACATACATGGATACACACCCTAGTTACTATAGAAGTTTGGTTGCATAATTAAGAAATTTGGTTGCACTAGTGTATTACACACTTGGACACACATAATACAACACCCACAAATATGCTATATAGTTTTTTGATAGATTTTATTATGAATTTAGTATTATATGTTGTTGAGTATCATATAATTGGCTTATGAGTATAGAATTATGTGTGTGTGTTCATGTGTATGCGTGTGTTCATGTGTATGCATGCGTGTGTGTGTGTGCGTGTGCATATGCGTATCAAGTCACTACTAAATTTTGTCCAATTAGCGACGGGATGTTGGATTATATGAGAAGTGCAGTGCATACAGTTTGTTGGATTAGCGATGGGATATTAAATTATACCTTTATACTTCATAGCCGTTGATTTGGGGGGTTCCTTTGATATTATATATATATAGGATATGGTCGAAATGTTAGATTATATGAGAAGTGCTGCATATAGTATGGAAGAGTGGCAATTTGGTTATGACCCGACACAGGATATGACACAGACCCTAACCCAAAGCCGAGACACAACACAGACCCTAACCCTATTTGAGTTAATTAGACGCAATCTTGGGTATCAAGTAAGGTGTTATGCAGTGCACACTTATGTACAGTGCAGTGAGTGTGTGTGTATGTGTAGATATCTCATTGCTACGGACCCTAACCCTAACCTAATCCTAACTCGGACAGACACACACACACGGACACTAACACTAACACTAACATGGAGACGCGGGCACACTAATATGCATACACCAACCCTAACATGGACACGAACACACACACATATTTGTATCATGTCATCTCATGATATGTATGGTAAAATTTTAGGTCAAATGGATATGAAAGGTTAGGACACAATATCGAGGATAATATTGTAAGCATTTTATCGGACACGGACACACATACATGGACTAGGTGTATCAGTGCATGTACTCTATTCCTGAGTATTCTTATGTGTGTGTAGACGAGTAGGTCTATAACATAATTGGGTATTCCTGAGTATCGCTGCTAGGATTAGGAGTATTAGTGCATGTACTATATTTAAATAAAGAAGTATGAATTTTTATAAGAGGATTGAAAATATCAATATGAAATCTATTTAGACTTGTGACATGTACTGTAATTTAACTATTTTCTTGAATGATGTCTATTCATCTTTGCATATCTGGAGTGAGTGTCATTTGGATAATATATACTACCAAATATTTATATGAGTATATACTTGAACAAAGTCTATTCATCTTTGTAGAAGTATCTAGAAATAGATATGAATTATTATCTGCGTCATCGTTCGTGAATGTACAATCGTCATCCTGATGACATGTACGGTGTGAATGATAAATTCATATTGGGTGTACAACAGTTTTTTACTTCGCCAAGGCGTTCCCTCAGTACATGGACGGTACCAAAATTAAGTGTCCGTGTGTGAGATATCGTAACTTAAAATATTATCCAGAAGTGAAAGTCATATATCATTTATACTCAAAGGATTTTATACCGAATTACTATTAGTGGACGACGCACGAAGAACTTGTGTCTTTAGCATCAGAGTCAGAGCCATATGTGGATCTGTATCATGACTATGCTGCTTAAGACGACGGGTGGGTGAACATGGTTTTTGATGCGGCGGGGCCTAATTTTGATCCGGACAATCATGATGCAGCTGAGAAGGCACCGAATATCAATGCTGTGAAGTTCATGGAGTTGCTGGAGAATGCAATGACTCCATTATATACTGTTTGTGAGGATCATTCATCATGGGAGGTGGTTACAACATTGTTGAGCATCAAGTCCGATTTTAACATATCACAAGAATGCTATAACCGACTGATGGATTTGATTATAGAGATCGTGCCAGAGGGTACAAAGTTGCCTAAAGACTTCTACCGATCTAAGAGGATGGTGAGATCACTCTGGATGGGATACAAAAAAATTGATGCATGTCGCAACGAGTGCATATTGTACTACAAAGACTACAAGGATGAAGACACGTACAGATTCTGTGGTGCTGATCGCTACAAGGCCACTGGTAGAGGAAAGTCTGTCGGTGCAAGGAAGCTTACCGATTTGATGCATTATATGCCTTTGACACCGCAGTTGCAGAGGTTGTTTATGGTGAAGGAGACTACAGAAAATATGAGTTGGCACAGGTAAAAATAGATCGAAGGAGTATCGGATTATCCATCCGATGGAGAAGCATGGAAGCACTTTGATGGAAAGTATCCAGATTTTGCTTCAGATCCGCATAATGTCAGATTGTGGCTCTCCTCCAATAATTTTATCCCATTCAGACTTTCGGGCTTCCAATATTCGTGTTGGCCTGTGATCATCACTTCGTACAATCTACCGCCTTGGATGTGGATAAAGACTCCATATATGTTCCTAACCATTATTATCCCGGGTCCGAACAATCCGAAGAGGAACATCAATGTGTATTTACAGCCTTTGATAAATAAGTTGAATCAGTTGTGGAAAGTATGTGCCAACACGTACGATATTTCTAGAAAACAGAATTTTCAGATAAGGGCAGCACTTATGTGGACTATCAACGACTTTTTGGCCTATAGAATATTATCGGGATAGAGCACTCATGGTCGACTCTCATGTCCGTATTGCATGGACCGTACTAAGGCTTTCCGTTTGAAACACGGAGGCAAACCGTGCTTCTCACTACCAAAATATGATATAGCAATATTTTTAGCGACATCTTAATAAAACGTCGCTAATATTAAAGACTTGAGCGACTCCAAAAATAAACGTCGCTATACGTTGCTGTTGGCCATACATAGCAACGTTTAGCAACTTTATATCATTTTTTCAAAGAATAGCCGCTATAAGCTTCTTTAATGTTGCTAAACGTCACTGAGTTTTTTGATTTAGCGACGTTTAACGACGTATTTTTTGACGTTTCTTTTTTTGATTTTTAGCGACATTTTTAGCGATATCTCTAACGTCGCAAACTTTTCAATTAGCGACGTCTATTGATGACGTCACTAATTTTTTATTTTTCAATTAGTGACGTTTAGCGACATCTATTGATGACATCGCTAATTTTTTTAATTGGCGATGTTTAGCGACGTCTATTGATGACGTCGCTAAACTTTTTAATATAGGGTTCATGATTTTATTTTCCCCCATTCTGTCGATCCCTAAAAATTTGAACCCCCCCACTTCTCCCCCTTCCGGCGATGTACCCCCACTTCGGCCTCCTCCTCCTCCTCCGGTGTAACCTCCGTATCTTGAAATTATTTCTTAAATGTTTTTATTAGGTTAATTTGGGGCTATTGAAATTTTTTTCACAATTTTTGGTTAATTAAAAACTAGTAACAGTAAATTTTTTAGGACTTTCAAGAATTTATTTTAGTGTCAAACATAATTTAAAATATTTTAAACTTTTATTTTGGGTTCTAAATAATCAAATATATTTTCTAGAATTTTCTAAGAATTTTCTGAGTATTTTAGTATTTATTGGGAGTTATTTAGACTAATAAGTAATTTTTTAGGACTTCTAGAATTTATTGTGCAAGCCCAGGAATATAGAATGGGCCCACATAATTTTTTTTAGTGTTTATAATATTATTATATATTTTCTAAAATTATTTCAGAATTTTAGGAATAATTTTAATATTTAATTTTATTTAAATAGGTAAAACTAATTTTTAGAGCTTCTCTTAATTATAGTAGGAAACCTATGAACATAAAATTGTTCCAAGTATTTTTCTAAGGTTTTTAGGTTCAAAATATATATTTTATAATTTTTCCAGATTTTTATGATTATTTTTAATGTTTATTTTGAGTTATTTAGTTTTAAAATGACTTAAATAATGTTTTGATAAAGGAAAATAAAAAAACAAATAATATAAATAAAATCATCCAATCAAATTCTGACACGTGTCAGCCTATAAATATTCATTCAGCCGCATGTCAGCATATATATATATATATACATATATATATATATATATATATATATATATATATATATATATATATATATATATATATATATATATATATATATATATATATATATAATATAATATAATATAATATAATATAATATAATATAATATAATATAATATAATATAATAACCTTAATTAGTTCATTATTTTAGAGAGAGAGAGAGAGCTTTGAGGGGATCTCATCTAGGGTTTCCTTCATCTTCCAGAAGTCATTACTCATAGCTCCGGACTCCAAATGTGCTCCAGTTTCTTGTGTTAGAACCTTATTGAGGTTAGTTTTCTGAATATGTAAACTTTTTCACAAAATTCTGAATATTAAATTCTGGAAAATCCGTAGAGCACAGCATGTCCGAAAATAGACGCGTCTCGGTGTTTTCATGATTTCGGGAGAACCAGGAATCAGAATCACTAACCGCTTAAAGTTTCAGAAAGCTAATGTCGATATAATTGACATATGTTTTCCCAGGATTTAAATATAAAATATTTCTATTCTGTTAATTCTGTAGAACTTTTAGGTTAACAATCAACTATCGTTGCACAATGCAATTTTAGGTATGTGCAATAATTTCCAAATGAATTTGAATTCGGACGAGCCGTAAATTCTGGCATATTTTTGACGCTAAAATCTATAGGAAACCATGCATGAAAGTCGAGTTTGCATCGGTTGACTTTTTTGGTTAACAGATTGCCTCGATTTGCGTGCCATGAGTCTCGAATTGGTAAAATTTAGTTTCTTTAGACAAAAATTTAGGAATAAACCTAAAAATCATAATAATAAGATTAAAATAGGATTTTAGAGTAATTATTCTAGAATTAAATAAATTAAAATAAAATATCTTTTGATATGGTAAATTGTAATACATAGGCTATTTGGACTGTGACTTGGACTATGATTCTTACCAGCTAAGGACCACAGGTGAGTACATTCTCTTATAATTTCCATTATTTGATAATTTTTATAATTTAAGTATTTAGAAATGTTATATCTGATTCTTGACACTGTGCTACACGGACTAGTATATAGATTGGATCTGTAGTCATGATATGTTACATTGGTTATCGTATTGACATTGTACACGATATTGATATTAGACATTGTATATGATATATTGGACATTAATCGTGTATCGTGACGTGTCATGGTTGGATCCACAGTACTAGTCGGGGGCGAAAAAATTGCTAGTGAGAGATGTAATCAAATTCCTATCGTACAAGTGTAGATATTATTAGTGTTAATCATACACCTCACATATATTAGCCAGGCCATGTAGCTATCGTACAAGTTTTCAAGTCGATCATATTTTGAAAATACGATTTCAAACACTTAGACTAGTTAAAGTTCTTTATCTCAGTTCATATACTACATCATCCGTATATGATATTGTAGCTCTTTCTCTTCATTTCATATATGCACTGATTGTACCATATTGCCTATATTGCCTGTTCTCTTTATTTTTCTATTGCATTTATTTATTGTCTTCTCTCAGTATATAACATCATCTATTTATTGTTTTATAGTCCTTATCAATTAACTGGAACTGTTATTTGGGTTGTATTTTGCTCCATCCTGTCTGAAAATATTTTTCCAGACTGATACTTAGAGGACTAGTGTCCGATATATTATGGACTACAGGGAGAGAAGCTACAGATTTGGACATTGTAGCTTAGTTGTGATTCTGGGAGGTCTAGGCGGGATCACTAGTTATTTCAGTTAGTTTCTTTTAGCAGTTTATGGTACCGGATTTGTTTTCGGCATATATTGAGACTTGGATGTTATTGTTTGAGTTAGACTTTTTTGTTTAGACTTGTGTTGTATTTTATTTTTTTTCTTCAATATCTTATCGTGCTTTAGTTATGTGTTTGAGTATTTTTAGATTATATTATGATATCTGTGTCTTCTTATGGAGTTGGATATTCATGTAATATTGATTAGCTAGTATTGTGACCTAGACAACGTTCTACCGCCGATGCTGCGACGTAGGCTGGATGTACCCACGTACTCGTGCCCCTATATCGGGTACGGGTCGTAACACATTTTTAGTGGTGGCCCATGCAGGTCAGACTTTGTAAGTTGTGCGATGTCGTAGTAGTGCGATATCTTAGTTGTACTACTGCGTGCCTATGATAGGATATAGGACATAGGATACTAGGATGAGAGAGGATACTCAATCACAAATTTTTGAGAGATTCCTGGGACGACCCTTGAGAATCTTATTATAATTTCTAATTTAAATCTTTTCCATTGTTCCCGTCCGCTCTTACTTGTTGTTATTGAATTTGATTCATGTTGATCAGTTATTAAATTCTTGGTGTCGTTGTTGAGTTTGATTTCTTATCGAGATAAATTTTACGAACTAAAATTACGGTATCATCTGATAACATATGTTGATTATGACAGTGAGAAAGATTAATATTAGAGCTATTAGACTACAAGATGTGGATTTAAATTTATAATTTAAAGATTGTAAATAAATTTCAATTTTTAAGAATTTTTGAGGAGTTAGATTTAATGTTATTAAAAATTTTGAGGATTCAAATTCAATTCAATAAACATAGTCAAGGCTATAAAGATTTTTGGAAGTGATTAAAATTTTATTTCAATATTTGAATATTTGACTTTTGAGGAAAGTATATACATTTGATTTTAATTGTTAAAGAAGTTAAATTTTGAGGATAAAATTTTATGGTGGGTAGAAGTTGTCATATTTGATTACTGACGAAAATAATAAATTGAGGATAATGTTGATTTTTTTTGAAATTGAGGATAATGTTAAAAGTTTTTAAAATTTAGGATAATCTCGAAAATTTTGAGATATAATTCAAGGAACTCCTGGATAATGTTGAGAATTTTGAGTATTAGGATATCGATATAATATTGAAACTTGGATTATGGGTTTGGTTAGACCAAAGGAATAACAATATAAAGATTAAATTTTATTACTTGTTGAATTCGACTTTTAAGGACTTAATCTGAAGTCAAAATTAAATATATTTTTTGAGTGATATGATTGATTGAGTAGATTTAGAATTCAAATATTGCGGATGAGACTTTGATTTTTTTTAAATTTATTCATGAAATATATTAGTAGAATTTACTTTGAAGATTGGATTTAACTTTTAAATTTTTAGGATTGAATCATTAATCGATATTCTAAGGATGATCATTAATTTAAATATCGAGAATTTGCATACGTAATAGAAGTGAGGATAAAGTGAATTATGGCCATGGGGACAAATCAAATTATTGTGAGAAATGACTACAATATGAGATTCTAAATTTTAAGGATGGATTTTTTTTTTAAAACTTGAAGATTGGATTTAATTTTTAAGTTTGGATATGAGATTAAATTTGAAGGATTTAATTATTAAATTTTTGAAGAGATTTATAAATGAGATTTAAATTTTAAAGAAATAATATTAGATTGTATTTAAGAGTTATGACTTGTGAATCTGATTTGCGAGAAAAATTCTATTGGATTTTAAATTTTGAAGATAAATTCAAATTTCGGAGATTTACGTTAAAATTTTAAGTTATGAGGATGAAGTTAATTTTTAAGGACTTTTTTAAATAACAATAGTGGTTTGACTTCATGATTATATTGCTTAAATTTTGATGGTGGCAGAAAAAAATTATTAAGAATTTTAAATTTTGAGGATAAACATTAATTTAAATAAAGAGTTAAAAATTTAATATGGTAGAATTGACGATTTTGTTAAATCATTAATTTTTATGAAGATTATGATATGATTGAATTTTTCATTAAATTTTGAGGAATTTAAGAAGATTATCATTATATTTATTTGACTGCAAGATATAAATTTAAAATTTATATTTTGAATGTTGCATTTGAAGATTTCGTAAGTATTACATTGTTTGAGAATTGTGCGAAAAAAGAATCGAGGACTAAGATCACTAATGGATTAGTGTTTGAATTCAAATTTTTGGATACAATTTTAAATTTTATAAATATACATTGATTGAATTTAAATTAGAAGATTGGATATTAAATTTTTTTAAGTATTTAGTTATTAACTTAAAATTTTGGAGGCGATTGTGATAATAATGAAATTTGATTTGTATTTGAAAATTTTCAGGAATATGATATTTGTAGAATTTTGAAAATTTTGGGAAATAACAATATGAATTTACTACATGATTATATGGTTTGATGAATTTAAATTCTGAAGGTAAAAAAAAAAAATATATATATATATATTTAAAATTTCGAGGACGAAATATTTTTTAGGTGGGTAGACTTGTAAACTCTGTATCCTGAAATTCTTGCTTAAATATTGTTATCAGGTTAATTTGGGGCTATTGAAATTTTTTTCACAATTTTTGGTTAATTAAAAACTAGTAACAATAAATTTTTTAGGGCTTTCAAGAATTTATTTTAGTGTCAAACATAATTAAAAATATTTTAAACTTTTAGTTTTCGTTCTAAATAATCAAATATATTTTCTAGAATTTTCTAAGAATTTACTGAGTATTTTAGTATTTATTGGTAGTTATTTAGACTAATAAGTAATTTTTTAGGACTTTTAGAATTTATTGTGCAAGCCCAGGAATATAGAATGGACCAACGTAATTTTTTTTAGTGTTTATAATATTATAATATATTTTTTGAAATTATTTCAGAATTTTTGGAATATTTTTAATATTTAATTTTATTTAAATAGGTAAAACTAATTTTGAGAGCTTCTCCTAATTATAGTAGGAAACCTATGAACATAAAATTATCCCAATTATTTTTCTAAGGGTTTTAGGTTCAAAATATATTTTCTATATTTTTAGATTTTTATTATTACTTTTAATGTTTATTTTGAGTTATTTAGATTTAAAATGACTTAAATAATGTTTTGATAAAGGCAAATTAAAAAACAAATAATATAAATAAAATTATCCAATCAGATTCTGACACGTGTCAGCCTATAAATATTTATTCAGCCGCATGTCAGCGCATCTATATATATATATATATATATATATATATATATATATATATATATATATATATAAAATATAATAACCTTAATTATTCCATTATTTTTGAGAGAGAGAGAGAGAGAGATTTGAGGGGATGTCATCTAGGGTTTCCTTCATCTTCCAGAAGCCATTACTCATATCTTCGGACTCCAAACTTGGCCCAGTTACTTGCGTTAGAACCATATTGAGGTTAGCTTTCTGAATATGTAAATTTTTTCACGAATTTCTGAATATTAAATTCTGGAAAATTCGTAGAGCACAACATGTCCAAAAATAGACGTATCTCGATGTTTTTGCGATTCTGGGAGAACCAGGAATCAGAATTATTAACCGTTTAAAGTTTCGGAAAGCTAATGTCGATATAATTGACATATGTTTTTCCTAGGATTTAATACGAAATATTCCTATTCTATTAATTCTGTAAAACTTCTAGGTTAACAATCAACCACCGTTGCACAATACAATTTTAGGTATGTGCAATAATTTTTAAACGAATTTGATTTCGGATGAGCCATAAATTCTAACATATTTTTGACGCTGAAATCTACAGGAAACCAAGCATAAAAGTTGAGTTTGCATCGGTTGACTTTTTTGATCAACAGATCGTCTCGATTTGCGTGCCATGAGTCTCGAATTGGTAAAATTTAGTTTCTTTGGAGAAAAATTTAGGAATTAACATAAAAATCAGAATAATAAGATTAAAATAGAATTTTAGAGTAATTATTCTAGAATTAAATAAATTAAAATAAAATATCTTTTGATATGGTAAATTGTAATACATAGGCTATTTGGACTGTGACTTGGACTCTGATTCATACCAGCTAAGGACCACAGGCTAGTACATTCTCTGATAATTTCTATAATTTGATAATTTCTATAATTCAATTATTTAGAAATGTTACATCTGATTCTTGACACTGTGCTACACGGACTAGTATATAAATTGGTCTGTAGTCATGAGATGTTACATTGGTTATCGTATTGACATTGTACACGATATTGATATTAGACATTGATATTAGATATTGTACATGATATATTGGACATTGATCGTGTATCGTGACGTGTCATGGTTAGATTCACAGTACTAGTTGGGGGTGAAGAAATTGCTAGAGAGAGATGTGATCAAATCCCTAGAGTACAAGTGTAGATATTGTTAGTGTTAATTGTATACCTCACGTATGATTAGCCATGCCATGTAGCTATCGTACAAGTTTCCAAGTCGATCACATTTTGAAACTATGATTTCAAACACTTAGAATAGTTAAAGTTCTTCATCTCAGTTCATATACTACATCACCCCATATATGATATTGTAGCTCTTTCTCTTCATTTCATATATGCACTGACTGTACCATATTGCCTATATTGCATGTTCTCTTTATTTTGCCATTATATTTATTTATTGTCTTCTCTCAGTATATAATATCATCTATTTATTATTTTATAGTCCTTATCAATTAATTGGAACTGTTATTTGGGTTGTACTTCGCTCCATCCTGACTGAAAATATTTTACCAGACTGTGACTTAGAAGACTGGTGTCCGACATATTATGGACCACAGGGAGAGTAGCTAAAAATTTGGACATTGTAGCTCATGTGTGATTCCAGAAGGTCTAGGCGGGATCACTAGTTATTTCAGTTAGTTTCTTTTAGCAGTTTATGGTACCGGATTTGTTTTCGACATATATTGAGACTTGGATGTTATTGTTTGAGTTAGACTTTTTTGTTTAGACTTGTGTTGTATTTCGTTTATTTTCTTCGATATCTTATCATGCTTTAGTTATGTGATTGAGTATTTTTAGATTATATTGTGATATCTGTGTCTCCTTATGGAGTTGGATATTCATGTGAGATTGATTAGCTATTATTGTGACCTAGACAACGTTCTACCGCCGATGGTGCGGCGTAGGCTGGACGTACCCAAGTACTCGTGCCCCTATATTGGGTGCGGATCATGACACCCGGTCCCTACCCTCCCCACCGGCTCCCCTACAGTCCCCTACTCTGGCTCCCCCCTCCCCCGAGTTCCCCCTCCCGTACGGCTCCTCCCTTTCGACGTGGCTTCTCCCCTCCGACTACCTCGGGCTCCTCCTCCTCCTCCTCCTCTAGGTAAACCCTAACCATCTCTCTCTCACACAGATATAGACACGATATGACATTAACACAGACACGACCCACAAAAATTGACACATATATGACATACACATACACTGACATACATACGACACACTGTCACAAACACACACACACACTGAGACAGACATGGCAAAGAGCGCCTCCCTCGCCCCCACCACGATGCGACCGTGTTCCTCCCCCTCCAGTGCGGCTCCTCCCCTCTGACGTGGTCCTCCTCCGTCGACCCCTCTCTCAGGCGCTCATCCTTTCTCCCAGCTCGGTAAACCCTAACCCAGACCCGGACACAACTAGGACACACACACATACTGGACACGATCAGGACACATGGACACACACAGGAGATTGTTGTAATTTTGAGTCTTGGGTTTCAAAATTTTACTGGGGGATTTTTATCTTCCAGAAGGTACTATAGTTTGATGCTAAAGATTACAGTATTATATATCATATGCAATAGTGGCTACCAATGTCTATTGCATCATAAATTAAGTTGGGTTCGTAGTATCGATATCGGAATCTTTATCTTGTTTTTCAGAAAATTTGATATCTGGTTTATCTGTTCAGAAATATATACATATATGTATAGTAGACACAAAATACACTATTAATTCATATACAATAAAATTACACAATTTAAGTTACCCTATGCTAAAAAAGGATTTTAAATATTCAAAGTTGGATAACATTTTATCTGGAAACATTTAAAAGTATTCGGTAATATTTGCACCTATGGCATGGGTCCAGGATGACTCAATATCATCAAATATGGATGTATAATTTAGTATCGAAATCGTATCCGTATAAAGAACAAATATAAACATGCTAAGACCCACATTTCTCTCCGAGAGAGACAGACTATATTAATTAATATATTGCTTCCCTCATAGTATCTGGTTCGAACCCAGATCCATTTACATCATATATGGATATTAAAAGTAGTATATGAACAACCTATATTCACTTGGACAAAACAAATATAAATGGTAACACCTACATCTTCCCTTCAAATTTAACTACATCTAATAATATACTGCTTCCTTCATATTCCTAGCTGGTCCAAGTCTACCTCTATAGTGATCGTACCTTGTTATCAAATTTAGTACTAAAAAAAAAAAATAATATTCACTTGAGAAAACAAAGACAAATATGGTAAACCTACTTTTTCTCCTTATCGACTCCTATATAGCTACCTACTAAAGAGTATTTTGGAGTGTCCGTCGCGTATGTGATGCGTGTCTAATACGACATGACACAAACACGACATATTTTTAGAGTGTCCGCACTTCCTAGGGGATGATAAATTATTCTTTGCACCATAATAACATATTTTGGATATCAAAGATACAAATGAAGCAACAAGGACCATTTTCGACCTTTTAACTCTCAATGAACAATAAGATTGACGTGACTGAGATAAATAAAAAGGGTAATCATCTGTGCAAATGTATGAAAGAACCTCCCCAAGATTATAAGTTACCGTAATTTACTTTTGTGATAGTGAACTAGAGGCTACTTGATCAGTCAAGAATGACATTCATAGGCAACTATGACAAAATGTGGCTAAATGATCCGGGGCATGAAGAGTTTGTTCCAAGCAAACTGTTGGCCCTCGATAACTGAAAGCTCTTTAAAATCATTTACCACTATCTCACCATAGTTCAAGCTTCAGCTCCTATTTACCAACTCACGTGTTTGTGGCACTCCTATTTACCCGCTCCTATTTACCACTATCTCACCAATGTAATATACTTCAACCTTACAACATTATCTTAAAAGATATTTCACTAGCTACTACTTACTAGCACTATCAAATGCACCATTGAACCCATACATTACACAATTCTATTTTTCCCCTGTTCACCCCTGTTCATTAACAATGTAAAATGTCTAAATTGTAACAAGAAAATACTATCTATGAGTACAATAATATGAACATATAACAACTAAAATATTGATATAAAATTACACTTGTAGAATTCCTTAATTACATAAAAATTTTAAAAATATAATTTTTCACAAAAATAAAGAAGTATATCATATAACTTATATATTTTGTTCAGAAACATGAATATTAGTAGCACAAGAAAACTACGGAGCACAAAATGGTCCATCATACACAAAGTTCACCATACAAGCAAACTTAATAAAACCCATAGAAGCCAGAACCATTAGGCAGTGAAGCAGTACAAGTCCCCATGTAAATGGACTACATCTAAGCAACCATCAATGAATTATGTACTACTTCCCATTAACTACAAATTTTCACCAATGATGCACATTTTTATCAAGTCCTTGGCTACCTCAGTATGCAACATGCTTATGGAGTGATGCTAAATTAAGTTGGGTTCGCAGTATCAATAAATAAGTATTTGCAATTTTGTATTCGGATAGTTTATAAAATATTTAGTATTGTTCAAATTAAGGAATTAGTTGGGACACTTGTTATAAAATTAATATTGGACATTGTAATCTTGTATTCTGCCATAATAATTGTTACATCAATTACAAAAATAAAGATTATTATTAGACTTGTAGAAAACTATAATACATATTTTATTATTTTTGTTTGAATATATATATATATATATATATATATATATATATATATATATATATATATATAACACCGTCCTCTCAACTCTATCCAGTGTGGCACCAAAACTTAGAAAAGAGGACGAGTTTGAACTTAGTATCGGCCGATACCGATACATGTATTGTATTTTTAATATGGAACGTAACATCTATTTTAACTATATGGATACATATATTTATATCTGTTATCAATTATATTCTTTGTTTTTATCTATCTTACCATATGGCATCCATGACCTGAGCATGTGTACGTTGCTTGAGAGTGGTACCTCCTACTGTTAAGGAGAAAATGATACCTCCTACTGTTAAGGAGGAAGTGACTATTAAGGAGGAAGTGGCATCTCATACTATTAAATTGGAAGCGTTTGTTAAGGAGAAAGTGGCAACTCCTACTGTTAAGGAGGAAGTGGTACCTCCTACTTTTGGACAGGCACCAGCTCAGAGGGGGAGTTCCAGTCACCCAGCACCTATAGCGGAGATTGATCACCTAGACGCTGCTTATGCGAAGTATTTGAGGGACTGGGTTCTGCCCCAGCGTATTGGATTTTCTTGAGAGATTGAGAAATTGGATAAGACTTATGGTGTAAATGTGATACTTTTATTGTGCTTATTGTGTGACTGTGATACTTTTATATTATACTTATTGTGTGACTGTGATACTTTTATATTATACTTTTTGTGTGACTATAATACATTTATTTTGTATTTATTATGTGACTGTGATATTTCATATACTTTTGTGATATTTTGTACCCAGAAAATTCAACAGAGGGTTGCTCTGGGTCTGTCTATTTTTATGGACTATTATAAGTCTGTGTATTTATTTTCTTCATATTAAATGTATGTTAATTTATCGGTGTTGAGTGTTCCTTCGAAGGGGTCGACGAACCCAGAAAATTTAACGGAGGGTTGCTCCGGATTTATTTATATAAATTAAGAATTTATAAACTGTAAGAAGATTGGTTTGGAAACTATTTGACATTCTTTTTTTATTTTTTCACTAAAAATTTAGCGACGTTTAGCGTCGTTTAGCGACGTTTATATACGTCGCTAAATATGTCGCTGAATGTCGCTAAATTGCTGACATGGCAGTACTTGCTAGGTCAATAAAATGTCGCTAAATATGTTAAAAATGTCGCTAAACAGAAATTTTTTAGCGACGTTTAGTGACACAAAATATGTCGCTAATTTAGCGACGTTGAGTCGCTAAACGTCGCTAATATGAAAAATATTAGCGACGCAAATACGTCGCTAATAAACGTCGTTATAGCGACGTTTTGCGACGTTTTTCCTATCAGCGACTAGCTTAAATACGACTTTATTAAAATGTTGCTAATTACGTCGCTAATATTTTTTTGCGACATTTTTAGGCCATTTAGCGACGTTTTTAGGCGTCGCTAATTTGACTTATTCTAGTATTGTCTTCGATTGTCATCGATAATTTTTGCCGAAGGATCATCCGTACCAGAGGAACATGAATGTTTTTCGTGTGGGCATTGTGGAGAAGGCCAATCCACCGCCAATGTGGCTCGGATACATGATATGATAAGAGGTAAAAGATTTACCAAGTGTTATCGAAGAGCCTGCTAAGGGATACAAGTGTGACGGATTTGGTCACACCCATAACTGGACTAAGAGGAGTATATTCTGGGATCTACCATATTAGAGCACCAATCTGATGAGACATAACCGTGATGTCATGCATATCGAGAAGAATATTTTGATAACATAATTAATACTGTAATAGAGGTAAAGGGGAAGACGAAAGACAATCCAAAGGCTAGGTTGGACTTAGAAGAAATATGTAGATGTCCTGCGTTGCATTTGATAGAGGAGGGGAATGAAAAGTTAAAGCAGCCTAAGTCATTTTTCTCACTGGAGAAGGAGGATAAATGGAGACTTTGTAGGTGGATTCAGGGTCTAAAATTTCCAAACGGGTATGTGTCAAACTTGAGAAGATGCATTAACCTCAAGGAGAACAAACTGACCAGTATAAAGAGACATAATTGTCATGTATTAATGGAGAGGTTAATTCCGATTGCATTTTGAGAATTCTTGTCGCAGGTCGTTTGGGATCCATTGAAAGAGCTCAGCATATGTTTCAGAGATCTTTGTTCTACTAAGTTGCTAATCGATCGTCTAGAAAAGCAAGAAAAGGACATTGTGGTAACACTGTGCAAGCTCGAGAAGGTGTTTCCTCCTGGATTCTTTGACTCAATAGAGCATTTGCCAATTCATCTTTCCTATGAGGCACGTGTTGGTGGTCCTGTTGGTTATCGGTGGATGTACCCGTTCGAGTGGCATCTGAATCACCTAAAGAGAAAGGTGAAAAAGAAGGCACGGGTTAATGGCTCTATTTGTGAAGCTTATGTTCTCGAGGAGATTACAAACTTGTCACTACGACATTTTCTAGGAAAGGGTATTTTAGTAATTTTATATTTAATTAAATATTGTGCATGGTAAATAATTATTTATTATATTATTTAATTGTTGTTAGATGTTAGTTATTTATTTTTGACTTGTGTTAGTGGACCTAACTAGTTAGTTTAGACTCATGGACCAACATGTATTAATTGTAGAATTTTAGCCCATTTAGAAAGCCCATTGTTAAGGAGATAGATTAAATTAATTAAACCATTAGCCTAGAAGCTTTTCTCCTTAATTATTTCTTCATGAGAGGCCCCAAGGGCTATATTGGACAATTCATAGTATCTTAAGGAAGGGGAAAGGGGGCCGGCCTATATAGAGGGGGGAAAATTATTTCTCTCTCCTCTTTTTATTGGGAAACTAGATCTAGAATTTTTCTCAACCAAATTTCTTCATTCCTACTTCATTTTTCTACCAAATTTTATCTAAATTCCTTCCCAAATCTCCATTGGAGACTAGTGGAGCAAGGATCTAGAAGGAGGAAGCAAGGATCAACAAAGAAGAGCAAGGATCTACAAGTTGGAGGCCAATTTTATCATATTTGGAGGTTGCATTGGGAATCCATCTCCCAATAGGTTACAATTCAGTTTTTTTCCTTAAATTAGATTCTAAATCTGAGATTTAACCATGGAAAATAAACCCATATTCATAGGCTACCCATAGGATTTGGTTTTGTGTTCATAGGAGGCCTATTGTAAAAGTTATGGTATTTTTTGTATCAATTTTAGGGAAATTTCGAGATTGACATTTGTTGTGTGTATCAAATGGTCCTATAGATTAATTTGGCATGTGCTTGTGTGTTTGGGGCTAGTGTCATATCCACAATTGGGTACGTGTAGGTCGTATCCCAATATTTTGGTGATATGTGTTGATTTGGGGGTTTTTCCTCCGACACGGGACTTTGAGCATGTCAAATTTTGACACGTACACGTAGATTTGTATTTGACTCTTCGTATTGTTCATAAATAATATATATAACTTGTTCGTGTTCTTCGGGGTACGTTTGGATTTCTGGTGGACTCATGTCGCAAGCGTATCCTAGATCTAGTGGGATACGGGTGATACGTTCCATGAGATGTATAATTTATTGGTAGATCTATTCTTTTGTGTTCTTAGTCATGGAGGAGTATATATATACATATATATATATATATACATATATATATATACATATATATATATACATATATATATATATATTGTTGTCACATATATTTATGCATTAGATCTATATGTATCTATGTATATACTATATGTGTATATATCGTTATGTAGCTATTCTTCTACATGTAACTATAATTATATATTGTAGTATGTATAGATATGTATATGTTCAATATATAATTATATGTTGTTATATTTATATTTATATAATGTGTGTTACATATTATTGTATGATTATATATATATATATATATATATATATATATATATATATATATATATATATATATATTACTATGTCTGTGTGTGTATGTTACTATGTATTTATTATGCAGATATTTTATATGGTTGTAGCTATGTATATATATGATACTATATTGTAATATGTAATATTGTGTGTATATATATATATATATATATATATATATATATATATCTTATAAGTGGTAAGCTATATATATGTAATTAGATATTGTGTTATATATATATACATATGTTACTACATATATATATGTATGTGAGGAGTATGTGTGTATGTATATTTATTAATAGTAGTTATGTACATATATTTAGTATATATATTAGGTGTTATGTATATTATATATATATATATATATATATATATATATATATATATATATATATATATATATGGTGTATATATATATAAGAGAGAGGGGGAGAACATGAGCTTCAGCGACAGCGGGAAACGTCACAACAGCAACCGTCACAGCAGCAGCAGCAGGAGAAACAACGACAGTAGTTGGCGGCAGTTGGAGAAAATTGTCGCTGAAACAGCAGCAGTATCAGCAGCGTATCAGGAGCTTTAGCGATGACTTTGGCAACAGTTGCAGAAAACTGTCACTAAAATAGCAGTGTATCAGCATCAACAGCAGTCTTCAGCAACAGCGAGCAGGGCTTTAGTGACAGTTTGGCAGTTTTTCTATTATTAGATGTTTATATATATATATATATATATATATATATATATATATATATATATATATATATATGAATATAGTATTTATTGTATACTATGTGTATAATATATAGTATAGTATGTATGTATATTACGGGTAGTTAGTATAAACAAGTTTAGGGTATTACCTTGAGATACCAAGGTAAGTACCAAGGTAATTGGGGATACCCAAGGTATTGGGTTTGGGTATCAAGATTATGGGTTTATGTTGTGATACCAAGTTGGTTCAAAACCAAGGTATCTGTTGGATTTTTGTCTTTAAGATTTTATTTAATAATATTGTTTTGGCATTTGTATGTGATATTTTACCTTTGGATTTACGTATCAGGAGATACGGTATCCTAGTATTTTTAGATATAGTTCTTATGACCTAGAATTTAGTACTTGAATCCAATATCTTTGTGTTAGATTTGTGCAACCTAAAAATAGATAGTTGACCAAAGTTGACCATAGTTTGACTATAGTTGACCATAGTTGACCATAGTTTGACTTTTGACTTAGAATTGACTTATTGACCTAGAAGTTAACTAGTTTAACTTATTTTCTTCCAGGAACCTTGTATTGATGTTGTATTCCATATCTAGGTCTTCGAGGCACCGTATCAGACATCTGTGAGACTATTCTTTGGACTTCAGGCGAGTACATTCTCTGATAGTTTCTCATTTATGATATCCTTTATGTTCATTGTATCTAGTGTAGATATCCATGTTCTTTTGACACTATAGTTACACGAATTGGTATATCCGGATCTCATCATGAGATATTATTTCTTGGTATATGGTGTATATGTTGCAAGTATTATTTCATTGGTTATCTTGTACATGTACAAACACTGATTCTCGGGAAGAGTCGCTATCTTCTTGGGGAATCTCGTGCCATAGCATACCGTGGTTGGATCTATTATACCAGTCGAGGGTGGAGAGTACTTTAGTGTAGATATGTGATCTTACCCCTATTGTATCAAGTACTGTTATTGAATAGTTTTAAGCATACACCGTACGTATAATTAGCCAGGCCATATATATTGTATCATGTTCGCAAGTCGATCATATGTTAAAGCTAGTACTCACACACTTAGTCATTATTATTCTTATTCATTGGCATATTATTCATTATTGTATTCATTCCAGTATTTTATTATTGTATATATCTCTCGTATCTATTGCGCATCTTGTATATTCACATATATTTATTATTACATAGTTTTTATCATTTATTAGAACTGCTATTAGAGATGTAATCTGCTCATTTCCTGACTGGATATATTTTTCTCAGATGACACTGAGGAGTGGTACCCTATATTTTATGGACCTCAGGATATTGTGGGTCTAGAGTCTGAGACCCTGGCTCAGGAGGGACTTATCTCCACTAAGACAGTTGACCCGGGTTTAGTAGTTCATTAGTATTCTTTGTACTGGATTTGTCTCCAGCTTATTTGTTAGCATTCTTTCAGACTCATTGATGTATTATTTTAGACTCATGAGTTGTATGTGACTATTCTATTCTTTATCTGATTCGTGCTCATTTTCATCTTAGTTCTGTGATTGAGTATATTGTTATTATTGGTGGTTTATTATATTGCTAGATAGATTATCCAGACATCGTTCTACCGTCGATTCTATGGCGTAGGCTGGACGTTATTTCCGACTTGCATCCTTACATCGGGTGCGGGTCATGACACATTTTTTAGTGGTGGCCCATACAGGTCTAGCTTCGCAAGTTATGCGATATCGTGGTAGTGCGATAATTTAGTTGTACTACTGTGAGCCTGCGATAGAATATAGGATGTAGGCTATAGGCTGAGAATACTCAATCACATCTAGGAAAATTCATTTTATTCAACTATTCTCCTTTGATATTGATACTTGATCTCTTAAATTGTCCTTTCCTTGAGTGTCTTACATCATGTGCCATATTGATCATTTTCTTTCGCTTTGTCTCAGGATGCCGCCTAAGACTATATCACAGCAGGGGAGAGCAGTTTCTGAGAGGTCTGTGACATCCCGAGGGCCTGTACCAGTCATTTCTCCGGTGATTGGAGTATCAGCTGCTTTCGGAGGTCCACCACCTACTCAGAGGACTGTGCTAGCTGTATCTGAGGGGTTTCCACCTACACCTCTTGTGCCAACAGAGGCAATACAGATATTTATACTGTTTTATGAGATGCTCGAGGCACAGAGGACTCAGTCAGAGGCACATCAGAGGCAGACCGACGTTCTGCGGTAGGGCATCGAGAGTTCTCATCATCTTGCTCATGCCGTAGTAGAGAGAGGAGTTCTGGTCCAGCAGCAAGTTGTTCCTCAGGTTGCTCAGCTTCGGCCGGGCAACATTCAAGAATTCAAGAAGCTGGAATCTAGGGTCTTCAAGGGGACGAAGGGCATCGTCTATGATGATGATCGGCTCGAGAACATTGAGCGTCTTATGAGGATGTCCCGTCTTTCTGAGGATCTGAAGGTTGAGGAGGTAGGACTTTAACTGTTCGATGTCGCTCATACTTGGTTCATGAATTAGTCTATTATGGTTGACGAAGGACAGTCTTGGGAGGTATTCAAGGACCTCTTCAAGAAAAAGTTTTTCGCTCGGGCAGACAGTCTAGACTTGGGGAGGCAGTTCGAGAGTCTCATTCAGGGGAGCATGTCTGTGGAGGAGTACGCTCCGGAGTTTGGCAAGTTGAGCCTATTTGCAGAGTATTTGGGGAGAGAGCCGGAGGTTCGGGCTATTCATTTTTGTGAGGGTCTAAACTGGGAATTGAAGATTATTATTCCGTCTTTTTATGAGACATACTCGGAGATACTTGCGGAGGCACATAAGGTTGAGCGGGAGTTCGGTTTGATATCCAAGAGAGACCGTGATTCTTTTCTGGGGGCAAACAGCAGTGCAGTATCTGCCAAACGTTCTCATTTCCAGTCCAGACCTTTCCAGCAGCCATAGCAGAACCAGACTCCAGTTAAGGCACCTTTTCACCATGCACCACAATAGCAGAGACAGTTACAACAAGCTTTCTGCCACTACTGCAAGAAGTCCGGCCATATTTGGAAAGTTTGTAGGAGGAGGCTAGGAGTTTGTTTGTATTATGGTACTAAAGGACATCAATCGAGGGAGTATCCTCGTCGTGCAGTTCAGGGAGCAGCTTCAGCTCCGAGGGCACAAACGAGACCACCTGCAGTACAGCCAAGGGGACTGCTTCCAACACAGCAGCAGCATTATGTCCAACATCAGCAACAGGGAGGTGCCCGTCAGGGACGAGCGTTAGCTATGACTGTCACGCCCCAGTCCCAAAATACGTAGGACTAGGAACACGTAAGCATGCCAGCCGTATGGATATGGCAACTCCAATATATGGAAACCAAAATTCACACGTACGTTGTAATATGAATATCAATCCACAAGCGGTATAAACATATGTCACAAGTCACAGGGTATAATCTAAATCTCATCCACGAAAATCAAATATAAATAAATAACCAGTATCTATGAATCTAGATCTCAATATAAGTAACTAAGGATGATAGTTGGATAGAAACAAATCCACTACCAACTTGAAGGTAAAGGTACAACACAATAAACACAATATAAGAATACCAGCTAACGACCACGGGCTCGAAGAGACGACATCCACAAAACATATATAACCATCGAAATCTGTGCTCCTGTAAATACTCAAGAACAGATACACCTAGAAGGGGACCAAGTCCTCAGAGGGACGTAACAAGATACAGAACAGCAAGCCAATTTGAATACAGTAAACATGCATAATATTTGAAAATATATAAGTACGCTGTACAAGACAATCTATATGAATACAAATGAGGAAAACTTTTTGACGTATGGGCAAGGGTAGGCTACTCGATCTACCTCACAACTCATACACACGTTAATGAACATCAGAAATTGACATACCACGGGGGTAGCGACCAGCGAGACTCCAGAAATCGACATACCACGGGGGTAGCGACCAGCGCGACACACACCCGTAGTGCAAGCTATATACTATGGTTTACCAGAGTGGTTAAAAGCCCATACACCTAATGATTTTTCTCTTATGATACTAAGTGTCAAGTGTGTGTCAACATATCTAATATATAGTAATGACTGAAAGGGACTACACATGCAATAATTAATCAGAAATGCAATAAATATACAGAAATATACTAAGCTTGCAAAATACTGTAAGTAATTTGGCAAGGTATCTTGCCTGGTCTGAAAAGGATGAAGTCCCAACTCAAGGCGTCGTCCGATCTACCCGTCACATAAATTAAATAAGTTAGGTTACAAAAGTGGGTGAATAGGTTCCTCAATTTTAATCTATTTTAATTTTGAATAAAATGATCTAAAATAGTATTTTAATCTTATTATAATCTGATTTTATTGTTAAGCTCTAATTTTGGTCCAAAGAAAGTCAACTTTAAGGATTTGTGATCCGTGGCACGCAAATCGTGGCAATCCGTTGACCAAAAGTCAACCAACTAAAATCCTAGATTTGTGTATGGAATCCTATATATTTCAATGCTACATGAACACTGGAATAGACGGTTTCATAAAATCACAAGTCAGTAAAGAGTTATGGCCACAAGGGCGCACAGATGACAGTTTTCGGTAGTTTTCTATTTACGTCTACGTTGCACAAATTTTACAGTAGAATAAACTTATATTTTAAATTCTGTAAAAATACTTTTCTGGAATTTTATCATGTCAGCTTTCCGAAACTTCAAACGGTTTGTAATTACGAGTTTGGGATCTCTCAAAATCTCAAAATACCAAAACGCGTCTGATTTTGGACAACTGACACTTTTAGAATTTTCTGGAAAAATAGGTTCTAAAATTATTAAAATAATTTATATATTCAAAAAAATAACCTTGATATGGTTCTAACAAAAAAAACTGGAGCGTTTTTGGAGTCCGGAGCTAGGAGATATCGTCTTTGTAAGTCGTCATAACATACTAGAAAATGAGGCTGAATTTATGACGGATTTTGACAATTTTTGGACGAAAAAGAGAGAAATTTGGGGAAGAAAATATGAAGGATGAGGTATTTATAATGGTGGAAAATACTTAATTAAATACGACTAGGATTGGTTAATTTGGATAGGATTATGATGAATTTAAATAAGGATAGGATATGTATGAAGTTGCTTTCCTAGTAGGCTCAGGATTTGAATTAATTTAAAAATAGAGTTTAAGTTTATCTCAATAATTTATAATCTTAAATAGAATTAAAGATAATACAAATAATTTATATATAATCTTATTAGTATCTATTAACACTAAATTAGCATCTATCTAATATTAAGACTATAACCAAATAAATCCTAATTAATTTCAAAAATCTAAATAAATTTCTTAAAATTTTAAATAAATTATAGAAAAATATAATTAAATATTTTAACCTAAAATAAATATTTGGTAGAAATAACATGTAAGTATGGTCTCAAATTAAATCATAGAAGTCCTAGAAATTTACGTTCCATATGTTTTAATTACCTAAAAATTGTAGAAAAATCTTCAAAAATCTAAAATAACCTAAAAATGATTCTAAATAAATATTTGTATAAGTAAATATGTCAAGAAATTTATTTGCTAATTAACTAAGAGAATACTCTAAAGAAATTCAATATCTATAATAAATATAATAATATAAAATATACACAAAATATCTATTTTAGGTGAGGGGGTTTACAATGACCATTGAGGAGGACGAACCCACCGGAGATGTCATCGCAGGTTCTATTCTTCTTGATTTCATTCCAGCTTTAGCTTTGTTTGATAGTGGTGCTTCCCATAGTTTTGTATCTGTTTTTTTTGCTCTGAAGCATGGTTTGGTAGTTGAGTCTTTGCTTAGGACTTGCAAGATCATGACTGGGGGAGGCATTATCCTGGTTAATGATATTTGCAAGGATCGAAGAGTTACTCTGGGAGGCCAAAATTTGAGTGTGTGTCTACTTGTAATGCCACTTTCAAGCTACGACATTGTACTCGGGATGGATTGGTTGAGTAGGCACCGTGCTAGCATAGATTGTAGAGGAGGAAGAGTTTTGTTTGGTCTGCCAGGAGAAGCTGTATGGAAAGTTGTCCAAGTGTGAGTTTTTCCTGGACAAGGTAGAATTCTTGGGGCATGTTGTGACTGGCGATGATATTTTAGTGGATCCGAAGAAGATCGCAGCAGTGGAATCTTGGAAGACCCAGAGTTCGGTAGCAGAGATCAGGAGTTTCTTGGGATTGGCAGTCTACTACAGGAAGTTTATGCAAGATTTTTCGAGGATTGCCGAGCCGATGACCAGACTCACCAGGAAGGATATACAGTTTGTTTGGAGGGAGGATTGCCAGATTATTTTTGAGGAGTTGAAGAAGAGGTTGACGTCTGCACCTATTTTGACATTGCCATCAGGGTCTGGAGGTTTCACTATTTATAGTGATGCATCGGAGAAAGGTTTGAGTTGTGTTCTTCAGCAGAATGGAAAAGTGATTGCCTATGCATCCAGGCAATTGCGTCCTCATGAAAAGAACTATCCTACCCATGATTTGGAGTTGGCAGTAGTCATCTTCGCTCTGAAGTTGTGGAAACATTATTTGTACGGAGAGCGTGTGGAGATTTTTACAGACCACAAAAGCTTGAAGTACATTTTCACACAGAAAGAGTTGAACATGAGGCAGCATCGGTGGTTGAAACTGATAAAGGATTTTGATATATCTTTGCAATATCATCTTGGGAAAGCTAATATAGTTGTCGATACTTTGAGCATGCATCTGGTAGCTATATTCTTGACGCAGGATCGATATTTGCTGGAGGACTTGGAGAGCTTGGACATTGAGGTGATAGTTCCTGGTTATGCTATGCAGATGTGGGGATTGCAGATATATTCAGATTTGATGGACATGATCAAGGCAGCACAGTATGAGGATATATCTCTAAGGAGCATCAGATCTCAGGTGAGAGCAGGATTGGAGGATGATTTCACCATTACCGAGGATGAATCTTTGAGGTATGGAGTTAGATTTTGTGTGCGTAGTGGGGAGCTGCATGAGGAGGTATTGTAGAAAGTGCATCGCTCTCAGTATTCCATGCATCCAGGTGCCAACAAGATATATCGGGATATGCGAAAGAGTGTGTGGTGGTATGGCATGAAGAGGGAAGTGGCACATTTTGTATCCAGATGCTTAGTGTGCCAGCAGGTGAAAGCCGAGAGGTAGAGGCCAGGAGGTTTACTTCAGCCATTACCCATTCCAGAGTGGAAGTGGGAGCACATTACTATGAATTTTGTTTCCAGACTTTCACGATCTCTAGAAGGGAAAGATGCGATTTAGGTCATCGTTGATAGGTTGACCAAGTCGGCCCACTTTTTACCTTTCAAGGTGGGTTTGTCTACGGAGAAACTGGCAGAGATGTATGTGAGGCAGATCGTTAGGATACATGGAGTTCCCGTCAGCATAGTCTCGGCTCGGGATAGTCGTTTCACTTCTCATTTTTGGTAGAATTTGCAGGAGAGTTTGGGCACTTAACTCAAGTTCAGTACTGCATATCATCCCTAGACAGATGGGCAGTCAGAGAGGACTATTCAGACTTTCGAGGATATGTTGCGCACTTGTGTACTAGATTTTGGGAGTTCTTGGGAGGACTATCTCCATTTGGTCGAGTTTTGCTTGGGCCAGAGATGGTTGTAGATGCAACAGAGAAGGTTCAGTTGATCAGAGACAGACTTCGTGTGGCGCAAGACAGACAACGGCATTAGGCCGATAGCCACCGGAGACGCTTGGAGTTCGAGGTATAGTTTAGATTTTGTTTTGTGCTTGTTATTGATTGTTTGTTATAGATTAAGTTCTTAAGGTTGTGTTTTGTTCTAGGTAGGTAGTTTGGTGTTTCTGAGGATTTTTTCGACACGAGACACGATTCGCTTTGGTGGAGGCGGGAAGCTTAGTCCACGATTCATCGGACCTTTCACTATTCTAGAGAGGGTCGGTGCAGTTGCTTATAGACTAGACTTGCCACCTGCATTGGAGGGAGTGCACAACGTCTTTCACATATCGCATTTGAGACTATACGTAGCAAATCCTAGTCATGTATTGGATCACTCGGAGATAGAGGTGGGCCCTACTCTTAGCTATCCAGAGCAGCAGTTGAGATTCTGGATCAGAGAGAGAAGGTACTGAGGAACCAGACTATTCCTTTGGTACACGTCGCATGGAGGCATCACTCTCCGGGGGAGTCTTCCTGGGAGAGAGAGGATGAAATGCGAGAGCGTTATCCATATTTGTTTGTGCCTTGAGATATGTTCTTTCCTAATTATGTTATGTTCTTTCATAGCTAGTTATGTTCTTTAGTTATGTTCTTTTGCTATGTTCTGTTATTTCTGAGGATAGTTTTCGTCTTTAAATTTCGGGGATAAAATTACTTTAAGGAGGGTAGATTTGTCACTACCACATTTTCTAGGAAAGAATATTCTAGTAATTTTATATTTAATTAAATATTGTGCATGGTAAATAATTATTTATTGTATTATTTAATTATTGTTAGATGTTAGTTATTTATTTTGGACTTGTGTTAGTGGACCTAACTAGTTAGTTTAGACTCATGGACCAACATATATTAATTATAGAATTTTAGCCCATTTAGAAGGTCCATTGTTAAGGAGATGGATTAAATTAATTAAATCATTAGCCTAGAAGCTTTTCTCCTTAATTATTTCTTTATGAGAGGCCCCAAGGGGTATATTGGACAATTCATAGTAGCTTGAGGAAGGGGAAAGGGGGCCGGCCTATATAGAAGGGGGGATTATTTCTCTCTCCTCTTTTTATTTGGAAACTAGATCTAGATTTCCCTCAACCAAATTTCTTTATTTTTACTTCATTTTTCTACCAAATTTTAATCTAATTCATTCCCATACCTCCATTGGAGACTAGTGGAGCAAGTATCTAGAAGGAGAAAGCAAGGATCTACAAAGAGGAGCAAGGATCTATAAGTTGGAGGCCAATTTTATCATATTTGGAGGTTGCATTGAGAATCCATCTTCCAATAGGTAAAATTTAGTTTTTCTCCTTAAATTAGGTTCTAAATATGAGATTTAACCATGGAAAATTAACCCATATGCATAGGCTACCCATAGGATTTGGTTTTGTATTCATAGGAGGCCTATTGTGAAAGTTATGGTATTTTTTGTGTCAATTTTGGTAGAATTCCGAGATTGACATTTGTTGTGTGTGTCAATTGGTCCTATAGATCAATTTGGCATGTACTTGTGTGTTTGGAGCTAGTGTTGTGTCCACAATTGGGTACGTGTAGGTCGTATCCCAATATTTTGGTGATATGTGTTGATTTGGAGATTTTTCCTCCGACACGGGACTTTGAGCATGTCACATTTTGACTCGGACACGTAGATTTATATTTGACTCTTCGTATTATTTATAAATAATATATATGACTTGTTCGTGTCCTTTGGGGTACGTTTGGATATGTGGTGGACTCGTGTCGCATGCGTATCCTAGATCTAGTGGGATACGGGTGATACGTTCCATGAGATGTGTAATTTATTGGTAGATCTATTCTTTGTTGTTCTTAGTCATGGGGGAGTGTAATTATATATATATATTGTTGTTACATATATTTATGCATTAGATCTATATGTATCTATGTATATACTATATGTGTATATATTGTTATGTAGCTATTCTTCTACATGTAAGTATAATTATATATTGTAGTATGTAGAGATATGTATATGGTCAATATATAATTATATGTTGTTATATTTATATTTATATAATGTGTGTTACATATTATTGTACGATTATATATATATATATATATATATATATATATATATATATATATATATATATATATATATATATATATATATATATATATATATATATATATATATATATATATATATATTACTATGTCTGTGTGTATATTACTATGTATTTATTATGTACATATTTTATATGGTTATATATATATATATATATATATATATATATATATATATATATATATATATATATATATATATATATATATATATATATATCTTATAAGTTGTAAGCTATATATATGTAATTAGATATTGTGTTATATATATACATATGTTACTACATATATATATGTATGTGAGGAGTATGTGTGTATGTATATTTATTAATAGTAGTTATGTACATATATTTAGTATATATATTAGGTGTTATATATATAGTGTATATATATATATATATATATATATATATATATATGTATATATATATATATATATATATATGTATATATATATATATGTATATGTATATATATATATATATATATATATATAAAAGAGGGGGGGGGAGAACAGGAGCTTCAGCGACAACGGAAAACGTCGCAACAGCAACCGTCACAGCAGCAGCAGTAGTAACACAACAGGAGAAACATCAAAAACAGTTGGCGACAGTTGCAGAAAACTGTCGCTGAAACTGCAGCAGTATCAGCAGCGTATCAGGAGCTTTGGCGACGACTTTGACGACAGTTGCAGAAAGCTGTCACTAAAACAGCAGTGTATCAGCATCAACAACAGTCTTCAGCAACAGCGGGCAGGATTTTAGCGACAATTTGGCAGTTTTTCTATTATTAGATGTTTATATATATATATATATATATATATATATATATATATATATATGTAGTATTTAATATATATGTAAATATTTCCTAATATGCTAAATAGTATTTATTGTATACTATGTGTATAATATATAGTATAGTGTGTATGTATATTACGGGTAGTTAGTATAAACAAGTTTGGGGTATTACCTTGAGATACCAAGGTAAGTACCAAGGTAATTAGGGATACCCAAGGTATTGGGTTTGGATATCAAGATTATGGATTTATGTTGTGATACCAAGTTGGTTCAAAACCAAGGAATCTATTGGATGTTAGTCTTTAAGATTTTATTTAATAATATTGTTTTGGCATTTGTATGTGATATTTTACCTTTGGATTTACGTATTAGGAGATACGGTATCCTAGTATTTTTAGATATAGTTCTTATGACATTGACATTAGTATTTAAATCAAATATCTTTGTGTTAGACTTGTACAACCTAGAAATAGGTAGTTGACCATAGTTGACCATAGTTGACTATAGTTGACCATAGTTTAACTTTTGACTTAGAATTGACTTATTGACCTAGAAGTTGACTAGTTTAACTTATTTTCTTTCCGGAATCTTGTATTGATGTTGTATTCCATATCTAGGTCTTCAAGTTACCGTATCAGACATCTGTGAGACTATTCTTTGGACTTCAGGCGAGTACGTTCTCTGATAGTTTCTCATTTATGATATTCTTTATGTCCATTGTATCTAGTGTAGATATCCATGTTCTCTTGACACTATGGTTACACGGATTGGTATATCCGGATCTCATCATGAGATGTTATTCCTTGGTATATGGTGTATATGTTGTAAGTATTATTTCATTGGTTATCTTGTACATGTACAGACACCGATTCTCGGAAAGAGTCGCTATCTTCTTGGGGAATCTCATGCCATAGCATACCGTGGTTGGATCTATTATACCAATCGAGGGTGGGAAGTACTTTAGTGTAGATATGTGATCATACCCCTATTGTATCAAGTACTGTTATTGAATAGTGTTAATCATACACCGCACGTATGATTAGCCAGGCCATATATATTGTATCATGTTCCCAAGTCGATCACATGTTAAAGCTAATACTCACACACTTAGTCATTAGTATTCTTATTCATTGGCATATTTTTAATTATTGTATTTATTCCAATATTTTCTTATTGTATATATCTCTCGTATCTATTGTGCATCTTGTATATTTACATATATTTATTGTTACATAGTTTTTATCATTTATTAGAACTGCTGTTAGAGATGTACTCTGCTCCTTTTCTGACTGGATATATTTTTTCAGATGACACTAAGGAGTGGTACCTTACATTTTATGGACCTCAGGATGTTGTGGGTCTAGAGTCCGAGACCCTGGCTCAGGAGGGACTTATCCCCACTGAGATAGTTGACCCGGGTTTAGTAGTTCCTTAGTATTCTTTGTACTGGATTTGTCTTCAGCTTATTTGTTAGCATTCTTTCAGACTCATTGATGTATTATTTTAGACTCATGAGTTGTATGTGATTATTCTATTCTTTATCTGATTCGTGCTCATTTCCATCTTAGTTCTGTGATTGAGTATATTGTTATTGTTGGTGGTTCATTATATTGCTAGATAGATTATCCAGATAGCGTTCTACCGTCGATTCTGCGGCGTAGGCTGGGCGTTGTTTCCAACTTGCATCCTTACATCGGGTGCGGGTCGTGACAAAATTTTTGCTCGACATATTTCAAACCTCATATTACTACTAATAGAACGAGAGCTCCGAGAAACGACGACGTATATCAGGAATCTAATGATACAATATTGAAAGTATTCAATACGTCCGGAAAGCCTTCGGAAAAAATGAAAAAGAGATTTGATTGACGACGAGCTAAGGGCTGCTCAGTTGTATATATTACTCAATTGCGACAAGGATGAAATGGAAAAGCTAGAGGGGTAAGTAATTAATACGTCCACATTTACGTCATCTCAATGTAATAGTATAAGCTAATATTATGCTACTAATCAATAGTTGCTTCGTTATTTTTTAGCACATATAATGATGAGCGAAGGTCGGTTGGACCTTACATAACAGACAAAGAAGTAGAACAAGAAATGAGATATCATTTTTCTTCTTGGTTGAGCGCATATGTAAGGAGCTCGGTAGTTACTTTTTCTGTATGCACTTTCACAATAAATAACTTACTATCGCTACTTTAATATTTAGGTCGATCGTCTAATAACACCCGAGACTAAATCTATTATAACTCTAGCCAAAGGACCAATTACTGCCGTCAAAACATGGTCAAGTTACTGTGTGAATGAGTTTAGGTTCAAGTCAACAAATGCTCCGATCAGAGTCAGCTTTCTGGATCTTGATTCCAAGAAAAACAGTTGTTTGTGTATCAAATCTTCGAACTACAAAGACGTCGATTTAGGCAATGATATCTTTGGCATCCTACGGAAGATTGTGGAGTTGACATATAATTATGGCAAAGAACCTGCTAAGATCGTGCTATTCAAGTGTGAATGGTTCGATCCGATTCAAGATCAAGGTTAAAAAATTAACAAGCATGGTCTTGTCGATATAAACTACAAGCGTAGATATCAAGGCTACGAACCATTTGTCCTATCAAGTCAGGCTCAGCTCGTGTACTTCACAACTTATCCTAGACGGAGGACAGCGAGGTCGAATTGGTGGGCAGTATGCAAGACTAAAGGTAGAAATACTTTTGACGTTGACGAAATAGCTTATCCTTTCTCTTCTCTTCTGCTAGTTGTAATTCCGTTATATCCCTCTGCAACTGCGAGTGCAAGGAAGAACGTAATTTTTTTTTTTTTCTGATTCCTTTGTAATCTTGAGAGAAAGTTGTAATCAGAATCATTACATAGTTATTTGTGGAAATCGAGAATAGTCAGAGTGAAATTTTTTGTGTGAACCTCTGATCTCGACCACGCGTTCTTTCCTCTTTGGTTGAGTCTCGGGACTAACAATTGAGAGCTCCAACAGGGAAAGAGACTAGGCTTGGTGAAAGGGGAAGAAGACTAGGGCTTGGTGAAAGGGGAAGAAGACTAGAGCTGGGTGAAAATACAAATTTTTTGAATGGTTCTAAATTGGGAATTCAGTAACCAATAGTAATTTTATTTAAGCTATCTGCCACACAGGCTGCCACCTAGTCTGCCACGTCAGGAGGGATCAATTGGAGGTATAATATGGAGGGAGGAATAGCATTACTCGATAAAGAGTGCTTAGTAGTTTCTTTTCTCGCGTGAGTTACAGGGAGAAAGTTGACGAGAAGAACATTTTTGCTCCTTTGTACAAAATGTTTTAAGGCAGCAAGTGGTGGTTACTAAACTAGCATAACTTTATCTATATATAGACCAGGTGAGTACTGAGGGCATCATATCTTTTACAGCAATGAAGTCTCTCTCAGCAATGGAGGCAAGTTACAAGTTCAAACTGTTCTTCTTCCTGTTCCTCTTGCCTATGTGTCTCCTGCAATTGGCAAGAAGAACTAACCAAAACAAGACTTCTTCTAGCCTATTATAGGCTAGAAAAGCAAACATCCTCCTCTTCCGGCCGGAGAACCTACATAGTTCATCTCCAACAACTCCGCTACCGCATCCTCGATCGGTTTGAATGGTACAGTCTTTCTTGTCTGCCGAATCCGTAAGCACAAACGAAGAAGGAAGTTGTCGTCGACATCATCGCGGTTAATACATGCTTACAAGAAAGTCGTCACAGCTTTGCGGCGGTGCTAACAGAAGCAGAAGTAGAACAAATAAAGAAGAAGTTGAGTTCAACGCATCGTCCTTCAACAAACAATCTCATCGGCGCGAGGAAATTCGTCCAGGGACTGGCTGGTTCCAACAACGGATTGGCAACTTACGACGACAAAGAGCATTGGACACACACTGCCAGCACCACAGCCGGTGCATTTGTCGGGAACGCCAACCTAGCCGGTCAGGCCAACAGCCCGGCCTCCGGATGGCGCCCTTAGCCCACCGAGCCATAGTGCCGGACTATATATTTTAAGGTCTAAGACGAACTCTAAAAATGATGTCAACAAAACTTAATGGTCACATAGTTTATTTTTTCATCGAGGATGGTACGATGTTATTATCA
The DNA here is from genome assembly GCA_036927795.1 of Iris macrosiphon. Lineage (NCBI taxonomy): Eukaryota > Viridiplantae > Streptophyta > Magnoliopsida > Asparagales > Iridaceae > Iris > Iris macrosiphon. The sequence goes on from JAYESA010000006.1 coordinate 3,465,578, forward strand.
ACACAAAATTTAACAAATAAAATAATAAACAAAATATAATATCCAAAATAATATGTTTTATAATAAAATACTAATAAAAAAATGAAGATGTTCCAAATAAAAAAAATTAAAATTACAACTTATTATCAATTACCTCCAAGAAATACACACAAATTAAGAGAAAGACATCGAAAGAGGAGATTGATAACGATGAAAGGGTAGAGATTGAGAGTGTTGGACTGTTAGATAGATGTAAGGGAAGATAAATTTGACAGTAAGTACAACATTTTTTTTTTAATCTGACTAATTGACTTGTCTTTATAGTACATAACATTTAGATATCCGACAATAATTTTATTTTTTATACGGATTAAAAGTATTAGAATGATTGGGATTTTTTTCTTCAAAATTAAGCTTACATACATAAACTAGTATTAAAAATTTTTGGAGCCTTCTACAATTTTTGGTCCAAGACAACCGCCTCATAAGACTATATCAAGTCCGGCCTTGCCTAGCCATAAATAAGTTCTGCGACAAGACTGATTGTGCAGATTCCGATATACTAGTCAGCATCAATGCTGCTGTTGGCGACGGAGTCGATGTACTATCATTGTCCCCAGGAAGAGATTCATATGAATTCTACAACGACGCAAATGCGATCGGTATGTTCGGAGCTATTGACAATGGCATCTTCGTCAGTTGCGTGGACGTCAACTTCGTCAGCTGCGCGGAAGTCATATGGAACGCCATCAAATTAGGCACCATAGAGTCTGACTGTGGGCGCTAGCACCATCGATCGGTCTATTCGATCCATGGTACAATTGAGCTCAGGAGCCGTGAATCCCTCATCGATCCGAGCAACTACCCTTCCACCAAGTTGCCTCTAATTTAGCATGGCTCTGATGTTGCTGATTGGTCGAATGGTTCGCTGGATGGCATAATTGTGAGAGGAATGATAGTGCTATATGACCAAATTTGGTTCTCTCCAATCTCTCGAATCTCCAGGTATATTTATAATTAATATTTATAAAAATTACTGAAAAAATAAAGAAATTTAAAAAAAAAAATTAATTAATATATTTCAAAAATTAAAAAAATTACAAAAAATGTCAAGATAAAAAGACGAAGAACAATAATCAAATCGACTCTATTCAATAGTTATATATGCGTATGGTTTAATTATCATTTGTCATGCTTCTTGTATTTTTTTTTTTTTGCAACGTAATGCTAATTGTATGAATTTAATAGTTTCATCATAGCTTACACATGACTAATCATTAGGGAGATGACTAATTCACCAATGGTAACCGTTCTCTTGAATAGTTTAATGATAATGTTGAACCTTAGTAGAGTTGGAATTAACCAGTTTTGTTGAATAGTTTGATAATAATGTTTAACGTATTTGAGTTGGAATTAACCACTCAAAAACTTGTGATATTTACATTCACCTTGTATTAGTGATGATGCTTAAATAATGATAATCACCAACACTGAAAGCATATGTCTTAATATCAAAATTAAAAAAATTATGATTCCTTGTATATCACAGATGATATATATGCACAAGAAGTGAAACTGGTTGAAAGTGGACTGTTAGAAATCGGTGCCATATTTCAAGAGTTCTTGATTTTATAGACTTTGTGCAATCAAAGCTCCAACTGCTGCACAAAATTAGGAAGTACAAAGTGCAATAGAACATCCTTTGATGCTTAATACCACAACAATTGATGACTTTCTTGTAGAATCTAATTGGTAAAAAATATAATTAATTTCTTATAGATAATTATACAACTTTGATTCTTTAACTATGGACGACTATAGGAGTGTTGGCTGTGGATATCATTATTTCACAGCAAAGGGAATGAATTGCAGTCATCTCTAAAAGTACACATTACGCCATAGTGAAAAGGAATACCAATATTCAATCGAAACTGCTGCTAGAGTCTAAAACTAATCTGATTAATTCATTCTCATAAGTTAACAGAGATACATCACTATCACATCTTCAAAGAATTACAAGATACAAGGCTTTTATGTCTGGCTGTGGATATAAGGGTTTTTAAAACGTTCGTACAATACAACAAAAGAGGTGGCAAGAGTGCTTTGCATCTATTCGGAGGAGAAACGAGAGATCCACGGATATTTCGAAGAGGGGATCGTTTCAGGTAATTCTATTTCTTGTCGTCTCTGTTCTTCATGTGTCTTTGATCAATTTTCTATTTCAAAGAGTTATAGTGATCCGTGTTGGATCGGTGAAGAGTTGGTAGATGATGTAATCTTCTATTCCAATAGCTGAAATATTATCCCATCTCTTGCCGATAGACTCATTGATACCCAAAAATCCTCACTCGATCAAACGTCCCCAAGGTTACCCAATACACCACTCAAAGATCAAGCCACTAAATAAAATCTCTAAAATGAATTCAAACCATCCACTTGAATATCCAACCAATCCATTCCTCAAAATCCAAACACATTCTCTTTTTTAAACTCCCAACATTCTTTGGCATATCCACTGATAATTTGATATCCCAAATTCAACTAAGATGAATCCAACTTATCCTCATTCAAAATTATTCTCATCCAAATATTCTGATCACACACCAAGTGCTTAAACCAACATATCTCAGTAATGCCCCAACAAAACTCAACTAACGAGACCTTCTACAAAGCTATCCATGGTCACGTCATGGTCCCACAGAACCAAAATTCGCCACTGGACGTGATATCATACAAACCTAAGTTACACTTGTATAAGGCAAGCACCAAAAGGGCCGATTGAACAACTAAGTTATCAATTTTTTGCAACAGAAGCCCCCAACAGTAAAGTTGAATCGACAAAAGAAATACAAAAGAACAATTATCTTTATTGATATTTCAATGGAATTTACAATGGCTTGAAGCCAAGATATAATCTCTCTCTCTCTCTCTCTCTCTCTCTCTCTCTCAATACAATGGGTCATGCCACAAGGCCTATAGATCTAGAACTATACAGAAGATGATGTTCCATATATTTTGTCCTTTATATATCATAACTCCAGCAAACAATGCCTCAAGAACCATTCGAGTTCCAATGCCTTAGCCCGTTCGAGCTAACTCCACACATGCAAGGGTCTAGTGGGGTGTCAGTACATAAATATGCACTAGTGAGTGGCATTTCTTCCACTCAATAGAATCAGCACGTTTATTATGTGAGTGCACATAAACTATTAGGTGGTCTTTCTAATCTTGCCTTAGGATTAGTTACATGGCATATTAGAAATAAGCATACTTGTGTCACATGTATATAAGTGTCACAAAACAACGAAACTGGGTTCATCTTACCAATACTTACCCTATTTTCTTTTCTGTCAAATCTAATAATAATAATTGCATACAGATATATTAATATCAATATATACTTATGTATCACATGAGTGTCCCTATAGAAGACAATCATTAAGCTCATAAATATGTGCACGGTGCAACCATTCTTTTCTAAACATTATTAATAAATATGCAGATAGGTGTTAGCATGATGCCTAATCTATATGAAAGTCACTGGCACCACAAGCCATCATGGACTATAGCTGATTAGACGATGATCCTTTCAGCTAGCTATAGTAAAAATTCTCGAATCACCTGGGCTCGTATTTCAGCTAGCACAACTACCGCGCTAGTATGTCAGCGTTGTTCTCCTGGGCAAATACGATCTCGGTGTCTCGACGATTGTTCAAGAACTAACATTGTGCATAAGTTGTTCAATAACCATGCAAATACAGATACAATAACTTAATCCAAGTATATATAATAAAATAAAGAGAAATATATGTGTAAACTCTGAGTATCTCGAACGTGTCTCTATAGAAGATATGTTAAGCTCAATAAATATTATCACGCCCCAGTACCGGAATACGGAGACGGACATGGCCAGCAACCCTGTACAAGGTACAATACATCGTACGACGATCACGGCTGTATAAGACAAGGGGTGCATGCTACAATCAAGTCTCCTATGGTCAAGAACTTCTAGGTCTTAATTATTCAGACAAGAAACAATAAGCATAGAGCATATATGATAAGCAATAAGGCATCCCAAACACTTTCTCAAATGTTCTGGAGTCCAGCTGCACAAAATAAGAAGCTGAAAGAGTAACAAAAGTACATGATAGTGATTAGCTGCAGTCTGATTTAATACAATCATGTAAGGAAAATTAATGTCCAGACGAGACGGCTAACATGTGCAGGTGGCTAAACTCCAAAAAGAAGTAAATATGCAAAACGAGAAGGGAAGAAGAAAACCCACTCGCTATCCCATGCGACCATATTTCTAGTGTGCACCATGAGTTTGGGAAAAGAACGCTGGATCCTCAGGTGCTGGCTCAAAACCTGGTCATGCAAAACCATTGGGGTTAGACCCCAAATAGCAAGTACCACAAAGAAAGCACGAAATGGAGAAACAAAAATCCATAAAAATAATATAATAATACATAGGTTCAGTGTCGTAACATAGGTTTATGGCATATCCTAGAGCAAAGGCTCAACCCTACAACCAAACAAGGACATAGGTTGAACCATCACACTATGATAGTCCACTTCCCTAGGCTACTATTTGAATAATACAATCACAACCAAATCTATTTCTTCCTAAATCAGCCAATCATTTGTACGGCTTACTATTTTGTGGAGTTTGAGGTTATCTCTGAATAATGCATAATAAGTATCCTCAGATCACACCGATGCCGAACATGAGCTAATCGAACCAATATAATAAAATAGTCACTTGCAGGATTAACCAGTCCTCCGTAGGGCCACTACGCTAAAAATACGATATTAGCGGTTCCAGTGTTCCTATATTAAAATAATGGCTCGGCATAATAATAATAGTCAGACTGTACTCCACTAAGATAGATGATATACAGTATCTGTGGTGGACAACCCACAGTGCACTTAGAATGAATCTCTGTGGGAAGGTTCGTTGGCATGATCTCGGGATATTGTTCCCTCTAATGTTACTACCACTTTTAGTTACCTAATTAGCACTATGTTGTGTTTAAAATCTTAAGGCGTGGTCATATGAGAATTTCTCTTAAGATGTCATACAAAGTATGGGCACGCTAGATACGAATCCATAAAAGTCAAATCTGGATTCACCCGAGCGTGTATACAATATTTATACAATCAATATCCTAGCCATGCTTTGGTAGTTTGACTCGCTTATTATGCTACTGGGGAAACAATGTATATTTATAATATCACAAGTTCAGGAATTTGGCGGCATTCTCGATGCACAACCCAAATATAATCTCTTAACACGTGATATGATGTGACGCTCCTCGATGCACATAAAATCATAAATAATAATCAGGTGATAGTGGTATCAGCACGGATACAGTATTCGAGTCTAATTATCAATTATACATTGGGTCACATGAATCAAGATGACATTCAATCAAAATAAGCAGGGCCGCATGGAGTCACTTGGCCGCTGACCCAGGGTTAAGTCTACTCCTTGGGACAAGTGATGAAGTGACAATCAAATAAAAATAAAGTATTGGAGACGTGATATAAAGTGACTGATGTGACAGAGGTAAAAGCTATAAAGTGTGTCAAGAAGAAAAGATGAGACCATAAAGTGTGTCAGGATGAAAAGACAAAACTATAAAAATAAGTTCCAACAATTCAGAGCCATAGGTCCCAGAAATAGGGGAAGCATGTTCTCCAGGCTACATCAGTGTCGGTGCCGCATGGGGTTCTCTTCCGCATGGAGTTATCTAGGACTTAGCAAAAATTTTATTCGTTCAGTAAGTGAAAGTACAAGGTGTTCAAGGACACTATGCAAATTAGCAGTCATGCGCCCAACAAGATGGACGCATGCTGTCATTATGCGACAAGAGTTTAGGTCGCATAACCCTCTCGGGTCCCATGACACTCTTGGCCGCATAGGCTCACTGGCCGCATAATGACTTTGTCTTCTCCAACAGCAGGTTAAGCCATGGCGGAAAAGCTCCAAAAACTAAAATCTTGTTTTGCTCATAAAAATCTTACTATTTATCTACTTTTGTGAGACGATCTACTATCATCCAAACTGTATCTCGACCAGTTGGTGATCTAGGTAAACCAGTCACAAAGTCCATCATGATGTGTTTCCACTTTCACTCTGGAATAGGAAGCGGTTGAAATAATCCTGCCGGTCTCTGTTGTTCTGCCTTCACTTGTTGACATATCAGACATCGCGATACGAAGCGTGCTATTTCTTTCTTTATTCCGTTCCACTAAAAGTGTTGCTTGATATCTTGGTACATCTTTGTACCTCTCTGATGAATGGAATACTGAGAACTATGCACTTCAGTCATAACTTCATGTCGAATATGGTACATAACTGTTCTGATATGAACATACGAATAGGAATTTACCAAAATAAGATTTTAATCCACAACTGCCTTGACAACTCTCTTTTGAATTCTTTAATCGCCTTGAACCACGTACTTGTATTCTATCACCTCCTCTTTGAATTCTTTATTATTTTTTTTTTGTCTTCCCCTATTTCGGAAAGATGAAAGCTCGTGCTTGGTATTAGTTTGATATACAGATAGTACTAAATATACCCCATGGCCAATCACATTACTTGGTGACTATCTTTTGTAATTAAGGACATAAAACATGTGAGATATTTTGTGTTAATTTTTTTTTAGATGGTTGAATAACACGATTAAATAATTTGAGGAAGTTTTTCTTAAATGTATAGCCTTATGTGATAGATCGGTAAATTCTAAGTTGGGTAAAAGTTGTATTGTCAACTTGAGATAATTTTTTTTTTAGATTGTGATCATGTAAGATTAGATTGAGAGATTTAAGTCATTTTAATTTTGAGAATTTTTAGAAGAATGACTAAGATGATGAGGATTTAACTTTAAAGATAAGAATGCCTTGTAGAATGAATTTTGAAATATTGATATTACGGACCAAATACTTATAATTTGAGCACATGATTAAATTTTGAATATTGGAGATTGAATTAGCAATTTAAATTTTGAGAAATAAATAAATAAATAGAACTCTAAACATGAACATTGATAGATTGAATTTAAAATTTTATAATTTGATGATTTAAATTAAAAGTTAAATTTTGATTGTGAAATCACCTATTTGAAATATTGAGGATGCAAATTGAATTTAAAATTTGAAGAGTACAAAATTTATAAGTTGAAAATAGGAATAAGATTTGATTAGAATTGTTTATTTTTCAAAATTTAGAGGAGATTATGATAGTTGGAAATCGTGATATAAAATTTGATGTGGGTTATTTAATTCTTGAAGATATCATATAGATTTGACTTAAATTTGGATGCTGATTATTTAAAAATTAAAAAGAGATTAAGATAGGTTAAATTTTGATTTAAATAGTGGTTATTTTAATTTTGAAGTGATTGCGATAAATTTGAATAGATTTTGTTATTTAAATTTTTGGAAGATATTGCAATTGACTTGCCTTATATGCGAATGTGAAGGATTTAGCAAATTATGTCTTATTTTTAATTTCGAGGATGGAATTCTTGTAAGTTGGGTAGATTGTAAACTCCCTTTCCCAAAAATAGGTATCTTGTGTGTATTTTGTATTTCTTGTATTTGTTTTAGATTATTTTTTAAATCAATTAAAATCTAATAATTTCATTAGGACACTTCACCGTAGTTTGGATATTAATGATATAGAATGGCCCCAAAATCTGTATCGCCCTTCATAGGAAGTAGCCTACACAAGAGACACTACTTGTAGGATCTTTTCGTAGCACAAAATTCGATCCCTTGGCATTAGTATGACATTAGAATAATAATCATTGATTATTGTGTTAAATATTTAGATATTTTATATATATAATTTTGTGGTTATTTTTCTATCCCAGCTTCCTACAAGTTGTATCCCATAATTCTCTATGTCAAATTAGGCAATTTTTCTTTTTGTAAGATGTGCATATTATTTACTATTATCATATTTTGTTGGATATCCATTTAGTTATTTACTTAGTTAATTAGATAATACATTTATTTAATTTATTATAACTAGATAAATATCTAATTATTAATTAGAAAAATTTTCATAAAATATTTTGGGTTTAGTATTTTATTAAAGCTTTACAAAGTAAAATTTTCTAGAATTTATTCTGTGTACAAATATATCTTTGAATTTATATAACCTCATCTATATATGTAAATAAATATATAGTTAATAAAAAGTAAAATAAAATAAAAAGCAAAAGAAAAACAAAAGAAAAAGCAAAACCTAATCTAAAACCCAACTAACTATTCCTAAACAACCAGCTCAAAACATATTCCCTAACCCACACGAACTAGCAACCCCCATTCAGCCGATTCTCTCCCCCTCTCCCCCCCCCTCTCTCTCTCTCTCTCTATATATATATATATATATATATATATATATATATATATATATATATATATATATATATATATGTAACTCAGAAGCTAAACTAAAACCCTAACCCTAATCTCTTCTCTCCTCCTTCCTCGTGCCGACGTCGACCTCAGCGCCGAGACCCTTGCAGTCGACAGCCGTCACCGCCGCCGCAGCAGCCATGGGCCGCTCGCGTGCAAGTACATCTGCAGCAGCCGCGGTAACACAGGCAGCAACGACCCCTAATTTATGGTATTATATCTTCCTCATCTTTGATGTTTTTGTGAGAGGTTTGTCCGTATATGTTCACAACCTAACCTCTAGGATTTCCTCCAAGCGGGATGAGTTTTTGTGTCCCGGATTGGTAGAAAAATTGATCGAAAAATGGCCAAAAAACTTACCAAGAACATTCCAGAAATTCGACCAAAACTACCATGTTCATGCCCAATTTGCCACCAACCCGTTTAATATTTTTAAAATTTAATTTTAAATATTTTATTCTCAATATAACTGAGAATTTTACTGTTCTTTTAGTTTTTATTAGTTTGTTTTATTTGTTAAATTATTCGCCTTCAAAACGATCAAAAACTTGGAATTTTAAAACTAAAATTTTGTGATATAGAGTGCGGCCCACCAAATGGGACTGCCTTATTGCATACCAATTGTACCAAAAGGCGCGTATGGTATATCCTAATGTGTGGGCTTTTACGAAAGTTAATTCGGACGTGTATGCGCGTCGAAATCAACCTGTATCCGTAAAAAGTTCCCATATCGCAGCTTTTGCAAACAACCACCCTACTTTGTGTACGCTCGTCGGAATACGACAAAACATGTGCCATTGGATTTGTGGTATCACGCTAGTCCTGTGACCCAAGTTTCACACGATTCCGAGATAGTTAACCAAGCTGCCAATCCGTGGGTCCCACTGTTTGACTTGAAGGGCGATTTTGTGATCGGCTCACCGGAATTCAAAATTGGACATACTATTGAGTTCGTATCAACGTTTAAAATTTTTTTGACCTATAATTTATCCCATTTAGAGACTTTTATCCCTGGTACAAATTTTGGTGCAAAGTGGGCCACATGTGAACCTCGCTTTGATCCGAAATTATCATTTTGCCCCTGTGTCCAAATTGGACGAAAGGGTAGGGTTTTTTTACTATCTCGCTGATTCCGGGAATGTTGGTAATATTTATTTTAGCATCCGAAGATGTTCATTCGGATGCCATAGCTTCTGATCATTTGTGCTTGACGTATGAACGCTTATATTACGTAGATTGCTTGCCAAACAAGTATACCTTGCCAAATTGCTTACAGTACTTTGCATGCTTGTCATATTTTTGTATATTCATTATATATATTTTCTTTCAGTCATAATTATATATTATATATGTTGACACACACTTGACACATAGTATCATGGAGGGAGGACAGTCAGTAGGCGTATGGGCTACCCACTTTGGTAAACCGTAGTAACTGGATGCACTACGGTAGTTGTGTCACGATGGTCGCTACCGTCGTGGTATGTCATCTTCTGGTGTCATGATGGTCGCTACCCTCATGGTATGTCGGCTTTTGGTGTTACGATGGTCGCTACCGTCGCGGTATATCGATTGATGGTACATGTACGTGTGTGTGTGTATTCATAAATTATGAGATATTGTGTGTATTAGAGTAGCCTACACCTGCTCATAAGTTGAAAAGTTGTCCTCATTATGTATTTTTATATAGATTGTCTAGTATAACGTACTTGTATATTTTCTATCTATTATGCATATTCTACTATATTCAATTGGCATGATGTTTTCTGTATCTTGTTACGTCCCTCTGAGGACATGGTCCCTTTCCAGGTGTAGACGATCATGGCAATTCGCAGGAGCACGGATCAGAACTTGCTACTTCATCCTCTTTTGAGGAGGTCTTCCCTTCGAGACTCTCTAATCATTAGATGATGTACTTATGATATTTACCATTATATTCTAGTTTGGTAGTGGATTTGTCTCCATCCAACTATTAGTTCTTCTCAACTATTTCATATTTGGTTCATTGACATATTTGATCATTTATTTCTTTATGATATTTGTGGATGAGATTTAGTTATGTCCTGTGACTTGTGATAATTATATACCACTTGTGAATTATTATTCATAATACAGCGTACGTATGTGTTATGGTTTTTATATATTGGAGTCTCCATATACATACGGCTGACATGCTTATGTATTCCTAGTCCTAAGTATTTTGGGACTGGGCGTGACACATGCTATTAGTATGCGATAAAAGTTTATGCCGTATAACCCTCTCGGACCGCATGACACTCTCAACCGCATAGGCTCACTGGCCGCATGAAGACTTCATCTTCTCCAACAGCAGGTTCAGCCATGGCGAAAAAGCTCCAAAAATTAAAATCTTGTTTTGCTATTAAAAATCTCATTTTAAGTCCAAATTGGTTGAACCAAAAGCCAAAGGTACTTTCTTTTCTACTGAATATAAAATAACCTGTTTGGTAGACAAGCTCCCTCCTTCTTGGTCTGATGTTAAGAAAGATCTTATTCATACACAAGGTGACCTTACCTTTGCTCAAGTACTAAAGAAAATTAGAACAGAAGAACAAATTAGGCTAAGATCTAACCCTAAGTCTGAGTCTAAAGCTAAGGTAAACCTTGTAGAATCCCAAGGTAAACCCAAGTCTCATCATCACCACAAACCCAAAAGGAACCTCTTTAAGAAGAAGCAGAACCCTCAGCCTCACCACCAAAACCATCACCATAATAAATCAATAACCTTTGGTCAAACTCACGATCAGAAGAGATTTTATTTTGTGTGTGGAAAAATAAACCATATAACCACCAACTGTTTCCATAGGAAGAAGGAAGCTGTCCAGACTTCTTACAAAGGGAAACGCCCAACCAAACCAGAAGCAAACATGCTTCTCAACGGCTCTTCTAGTTCCTTCAGGTTTGTAAGCTATCAACCCTTAGTCAATATTTTCTACCATTCTGACGATTGGTGGTTGGATTCTGGAGCTAATATTCATGTTTCCTTTGATCTCTCCTATTTTTCAAACTATCAGGAATCAGGTGGAGGAGGTGTAACTCTAGGAGATGGCTCAGCGGCACAGATTATAGGAAGAGGAAGAATAGATCTAAAGATGACATCATGAAAAACTCTGACTCTTTATGATGTGTTACATGTGCCGTCTATCAGATTTTTTTTAGTTAATGGGTCTCTCCTTGTAGCTTCAGGGTACAAGATTGTTATGGAAGCAAATAAAGTAGTATTTTCTAAGAATGACTCTTTTATTGGAAAAGGATTTGTAAGAGATGGTCTTTTTATTTTGAGTACTGTGAATAAAATTTCAGATCCTTCCTTTGTTGTTTCAAATATAGAATATTCAAATATGTGGCACAGTAGGATAGGTCATGTGAATCTAGGTTCCCTAAGAAGGATGATGAACTTAGATCTTATTCCTAAGACTCTAATAGATGATAAACACAAGTGTGAGATATGTGTTCAAGCCAAACATACTAGGCTACCTTTTAAATCTGTAGAAAGAAACTCTGACCTTCTAGAGCTAGTTCACAGTGATGTGTGTGACTCAAATTAGGTTTTGACCTGAGATGGTAGAAAATAATTTATTACCTTTATAGATGATCATTCAAAGTATTGTTATACATTTCTTCTTAAAACCAAAGATGAAGTTCTTGACAGATTTAAGGTCTATAAATCTGAAGATGAGAACCAGTTAGAGAGAAAGATTAAGATTCTTAGATCAGATCATGGTGGACAGTATACATCAAATAATATGACCAATTTCTGTGAAGAACACAGAATAATCCATGAGATTACTACTCCATATTCACCATAGTCCAACGGAGTTGCTGAAAGAAAGAATCGCACCCTGTTAGACATGGTGAATGCCATGCTCCTCAGCTCAGGTGCTCCCGATAATTTATAAGAAGAAGCATTATTATCGGCCTGTTACATCCTTAATAGAATTCCTAGTAAGTCTAATGATAAGACTCCCTATGAATTATGGAAAAGTAGAGCTCCTTGGATCCATTATCTCAAAGTTTGGGGATGTCTGGCTAAAGTAGGAATTCCTGAACCTAAAAAGAGGAAGATTGAACCTAAGACTATAGATGTTGTATTCATAGGATATGCCCTAGATAGCAATGCCAATAGATTTCTTGTTACTCACTCAGAAGTAATTAAAATCTCTAACAATACTATTATAGAAGCAAGAGATACAGTTTACTTTGAGAATACATATCCCTTTAAAGATAGAATTTCTTCCTCTTCCTCTATCTCCTCTCTTGCTCTGTCCATTAGCTCCCATGTTCAAATATCTAGTTCACAACACGAACAAAATATAGAACCTAGAAGGAGTAAAAGAGAAAAAATTGAAAAGAACTTAGGAGAAGGTTTCTTCACTTTTCTGATAGAGGGTGATCCCTCAACTTATGAAGAAGCAATATCTTCTCCTGATGCCCTTTCTAGAAAGAAGCCATTAACAGTGAGTATAACTCCATCATGGAGAATAATACTTGGTTTCTAGCAGACCTACCTTTAGGTAGTAAACCCATAGGTTGTAAGTGGATATTCAAAAAGAAACTTAGAGCCGATGGTACCATAGAGAAATACAAGGCTAGATTAGTGTAGAAGCATGAAAAATATGCTAGGAGAATCTACGCAGTCTCTTGATGCAGAGCAGCATAAACGGAAGCCTTCAGAGCCATCAAGCGTGAATCATAGCTTTTTTTGCTAAACACAGCGTGAAGTATAAAGCTCAAAGGACCATCCGCGTAAGTGCAGTACGTCCAGGCCGCTCCAGCGTAAACAGAGTTCTTCATCGCCTCCAAGGCATAAAACTCAGCCGCTCTCAAAGCAGCGTTAATGCGTATGAGGAACGCTTTGTCTTTCCCGAAATGAACCTGTCAAGTCACGCAGTGAACCTGGCCTCTGACTCCTGACAAAAAGTGCTGCACGGCTACCCAGACGACGGCTGGAAACGATGTCAGACCCCTCGAGCAAGTTGACAGTATGATGGCAGATCTCTGCATTCAATGCAGAGGATTTGGTTAAAATATCACCAAACCGTCGTTTACTAAAGTCCCCTCAGCGTAAACCGCTCTTTCGCGTACAAGGGAATACGCTGCCTTGTTTTACACAGGCAAACATGAGCTGTCTTACGCTCCGTAGTAGACAAACCGCCTGCCACGTCAAAAGCTGCACTTCGTACAGGGCCCGAGGCACGTCTCTACGTCAAATTGCACAGAGCGGTGACAGTTTCCCTCAAGGCACGTCTCTGTGACGGTTACACAGAAGAGCTACAGACCTTCAAAATACGTCTCCGCATTTAATGTACGGGATGATGGCAAATCTCTGTAAGAGATTTGATTACATCTTCGAAAGCCATAATTCCAGCGAAGACGTCCATATCAGCACTCTGGCATGGTACGCAGCGGATTCTACGCCCACTCAGTCTCTACGACCATTCGGCTTCTACGCCTGTTCGGCTTCTATGCCTGTTCGACTTCTTTGCCTGTTCGGCTTCTATGCCTGTTCGGCTTCTATGCCTATTTTGGCTTCTACGCCAGGGTGACAGTCATTTGGCTTCAACGCCAACCTCTTCTACACAAGGGATACCTACCTACGTGGCTTCTACGACGTGATCTTCGCAGCAGATATACGCGTTTTGTCCCCTTAGTTGGACACGCGTCACATGCTCACTCAAAAGGTCATTTACACGCAGGCATTGGTTATTTTAACCGTTGTGTAAAAGGGTGATGTACTGTCCACTTCTCGGTTGTTACACCGACGGAGTGGTCACTGTCACCAAAACTCTATAAATAGAGACCCCTATCAATGGGGAAAAAAGGTCGAAACTTTGAAAGAAGAATCGAACGAGGTCGGAGACTTGGAAAGAGAGGTCGAGAGAGAGAGAGAAGGAGAGAGGAATCCGGAGCACAAGCAAAGAGCAGGGATCGACGACTTTGGCATCGTGCATCCACCCTCCTTTGCAACCTTCGAAGCTGCTTCCCGTCTTCCACGGCACTTCTTCAACATCGTGTAGTCCAAGGTCTAAAGTGATCGACTGCAGATCAGACACCTATAGCAATTTATACCCAGATTAAATAAATTGTACTCCCACGTCCTCATATAGGATCAAATTGTACAAGTTTGTTTGTAAACCAAAGGGCACGGGTCTCGTATAAACCCTGTCATTGAAACACACTTTCATCCTTTCGTTTAATACCACAAACAAGATGGCGACTCTGCTGGGGACGTCTGTAACCTCCGATTTTCAAATTTCCGAAATAATTAGATTTTAATTTATTTTAAATATCAAGTTTATAAAATATTTTCTCCTTGAAATTTTTATTAGATTTTGAACAATGTTTGATTTTAGAAGGTGATTTAAAATCTTTTATAAAAATCATTTTTTCTAAATGTCGATTTATTATAAATTAAATAGATAAATTATGATATATATATAATACTCTAGCTTCGAATATTTATTGGCTTGAAATCATAAAATTATTTGTTTAATAAAATTATTGAAGGACTAGTTGTTTTCATAATAAATTTTCATATCCATTTTGGAATAGTAAATAAATAAATTGCATAATTTCTAGGGTTTTGAAATATGGGTTTAATTAGTAGCTAATTTGGAATCAGTTAGCCTTGGAAGCCTCTTAAAACATTTTCTTAAATTATATTTTTCTATTAAATTTACCAGTTTACCGTCTCCCATTCACACCCTCATTTTTTCACATGAAAAACTCATTTATATATAATCTTGGCCATTCATTATTGGGCCAATCCTCACCCTTTATCCCACACCCTCTCTCCCTATTTAAAGTCTCTCACTCACACCATTCCCAAGAAACCCTAGCTAGCCCTCACAAATTTCCATAAGCCAACAAGCCATCACCATTGTTTTGTGTGCTCGTGTCCGTGTGTCCAGCATTACCGTGTCAGTCGTGTTGGCCTCGGGTCCGACCCCGGGTGTCCTATCATATCCATTCATTCTTCTGTGTCCAGTTATTACAATATTACAATTTTCGTGTCTGACACCATCTGGACACAACCCCCACACCACAGTACACCCAATCTCCGTGTCCAGCATCGGACACATCCACCATCGTGAATCATCCCCGTGTCCAGCCTCGGACACGATCCACCCGACTCATATAGAGCAAACCCTAACCTAGATCTCGACCGCCGCCGGCGTCTGGGACCTCCTCCTCTGAGTCGAGCTGCCGTCCCCTCCTTCCGTCGCGTCGAGCTCGAAGATCCGCCGTCGCCGCAGCCAGATCCGTCGACCGCTCTCGAGTTTCCACCGCCGCCGCCTCAGATCCGTCGACCCTCGTCGAGCCGTGGCCGCCTCGGATCCGTCGACCACCGTCGAGCCGAGCTTCGCCGCCGTCTCGAGCCGAGCACCCGCCGCATCCTCGATACGAGCGCCTGTGGCCGCCGCCACAGCAGATCCGCCGCCGAGCTTTGACCATCGACCCGCGTGACCCCGGCGGACTTCCCCGTGCCGACGCCGGAGAAAAACCCAGCGTGAGCCCTCTTTTCCCTCTTCCCTCTTTCTTTCGATTCACTGAGTATAGTTTAGTATCTATATTAGTTAAATTATAATTAGTTTAGTTATAATTAGATTAATTAGTTAATTATTAATCAGTTAGTAATTTCTTAATCAGTTAGTTAGTATGTAATTGGTTTAGTAATTAATGTAATTAGTTTAGTAATTAAATATATTTAGTTTAGTAATTTCATTTTAGTTAAATTAGAATATAATTAGTTTTATTATTTATAATGTATAATTTTAGTTATTTATTATGTGTAAAAATTTGGTTATATTAATATGTAATTAGTTAGTTTTTTATGTAATTAGTAGTTGCGTAATAATTATAAGGGTTTTGATTATGCAAAAATATAATAATTTATTGGGGTTTATATTATTATTTAAGAAATAGTTTCAATAATAAAAATTAGTTCAAAAATTGTTTATTTGGACTGGTGACCGATTTTTACTATAGATATAAAAATATATGATGGCTTTTACATAAATTCTAGATTTTTTATAAATAAACTTTTATTTGTAATTATTGTTCAAAATAATTTCGAAATAATTTTCATTAAACTAAGTGTTACCTTAATAACAAACAAACGACCATTTCTCCTATTAGCCTGATATCCTTATCTCGATTTTCGTGTCGAACTCCGATCTTGGACTTCTTTATATAGTTTCTAGCTATTTGGACTGCTCCGGACTCATTGGAACTAACTGCTACTTCATTTGGGATCACCTTGAGAAGTGTGGCATTATGTACATTCTTTGATTTGTTAATATACATATATAAAAATATTTGATTGATATATATATATACAAATATGTATTTTGGTGTATAAATATATATTTATATACATCTATTTAGTGTATATACACATATACGTATTTTGTACAATTACTAATAGACACTTATATATATATATATTATATACGTTTTTATTAGTATATACCCTGAGTGTAAATATGTATTATATACGTATCCCTATTAGATGACCCTAGTTGACTAGAGCCATGCCTGGCATAGCCCTGAGGCCAGGGTATTTCTATTGTGTGTTAGTGTAGCATCTGATACAAGTGATATTATTATATGTTTATAGGACTGTCGGATTCTCCAGACGATACTCTGGGACAGGACATTGGTATTGACAGCTAAGGACCCAAGGCGAGTACATTCTCTGATTAGTTTCTAATTTATGATATCTCCTATGTTCACTGTATCTAGTGTAGATATCCATGCTCTTGACACGTTGGTTACACGGATTGGTATACACGGATCTCGTCATGAGATGTTATTCCTTATTCATGGTGTAGCTTGTACAAGACTTGTTTTCTTGTTATCTTGTGCATGTACAGACACTGATTTCCGGGGAGATTTGCTACCTCCCTAGGGAATCCCGTGCCATAGCGTACCATGATTGGGTCTACTATACCAGTCGGGGGGTGGGGAGTATTTAGTGTAGATATGTGATCATACCCAACTTTACATGCATCATAGCTCACCCCACATCTCACGTCGGGTGCGGCCTGACCATTTACATGCTTCATAGCTGTTACGTGTGATTAGCCTGACCTCTACATGCATCATAGCTAACCAATGGTTAGCCTGACCTTACAAGAATCATAGCTAATCATATGTAACCAGCCTGATCAAGTTCCCAAGTCGATCACATGTTAAAGCTAGTACTCATACACTTAGTCATAGGTTCTTGCTCATGCACATATTGTTTCTTCTCCTGCATTTACTTACAGTATTTCCACTATTTCTTTTATTTCTCATACCTATACATGTTTTTCGTATATTTCCATCTAGAACTGCTACATAGTTTATATCATTAATATAGAACTGCTATTTAGAGATGTACTTTGCTCCTTCCTGACTGGAAAATATTTTTCCAGACTGTGACCTTAGTAGATTGGTTTCTGACACACTTGAGGATTGGAAGTTAATGATTGCAGGTATGATTATTTTGTCGTTAGACTTGTCTTGTATTTCTTGCTTGCCTTGATATCTCATCGTGCTTTAGTTTATGTGATTGAGTATTTCTAACATTATTTTATGATATCCACGTCTCCTTATGGAGTTGGATATTCACGTGAGTTTGATTAGATAGTTACATGACCTAGACAGCGTTCTACCGCCGATGCTGCGGCGTAGGCTGGACGTACCCACGCACTCGTGCCCCTAAACCGGGTGCGGGTCGTGACACGTTTTTAGTGGTGGCCCATGTAGGTCAGACTTCGCTAGTTGTGCGATGTCGTAGTAGTACGACGTCATAGTTGTACTACTGCGTACCTGCTATTGAATATAGGACATAGGATACTAGGATGAGAGAGGATACTCAATCACAAATTCTTGAAAGATTCCTGGGACGACCCCTTGAGAATCTTATTACAATTTACAATTTAAATCTTTCCTTGTTTCCGTCCGCTCTCGCTTGTTGTTATTGAACTTGATTCTTGTTGATCAGTTATTAAAATTAATTCTTGGTATCATTGTTGAGTTTGATTCTTGTTGACCAGTTGTTAAATTTAATTCTTGGTATCGTTGTTGAAGTTTATTTCATATCGAGATGAACTTTACGGGCTAAAATTTACGGTATCATCTGATGACATATGTTGATGAGGACAGTGGGAAAGGTAAAACGTCTACTTTGGTTATGGACCCTAGAGTTTATCGCAGCCATATTAGCTGTGGTGACGAGAACGTAGGAACCTGACTTGGATGTACATACTATAGTTATGAAACTTAGAGTCTCTCGCAGCCATACCGGTTGGCGTGGCGAAGATTCTAGATGACATGATTATAGAGTTGCATACCTTAGTTACAAAACCTATCGTTTATCGCATCTATGCTTACTGGCGTGGCGAGGATTCCGAGTGTCATGATTTCAGACAGACGTGTATGATTATCAGGTTGTATCTTAAATTGGTTCTTAAAGTATCATCTCAAGACTTATCTATTTCTGTTATTCCAGGACTTTGTTCCATCGCTTCTTTTCTTTACTAGCAGTAAAGATACCTTCAGTCCTTAACCCAGTTCTTTTGAGCCTTATTTCTTTAAGGATCCTTGTTAGTGTGATAATTAGTGACTTGCAATTTTGGTTGTGTCTTGTATTAGTTTGACTGAGTGTGACTTGTGAGTTTGTAAGTGTTTCTTAGTTGGACATGTGAGCAGTAGGCATTAATCTAGAGATACCCATAGCATAGTACCTTGTAGCAATAGTTCTATGATTGGTGTTATTATAGTTAATATTGGTACTATAGGTAGAAGAAGGAGTAAGAGTATCAATGATGGTTCCAAGAGTTAGTATCAGAGTCGGCATACCCGTCTTGGATAATCATGAATTTATGTAATGGGATGATCTATGTAAACAATTAAGTATCAAGAAATTGTGTTAAAGATTAATGGAGCATGATGTTCAATTTGATGATTGATTACTTGGGTGTGTCAAGAGTAAATGAATGTATATGCATAAAGGGTATTAATGAGATGTCATGAGTAGAGAAATATTAGGATTGGTAATGAAAGTTGTGAAGTGTATCACAGATTAGTTTAACAGGCTGTAAAAGGTTAAAGGGAAATACCTATACATCAATCGAGATGAAGAACCATATACATACCCATGAGAGTAAAGAAACATGAGTGTAATAGAGGATTCAGGTGATCATGAGTTCTAATGAGCTTGACGAGATAATCCATTAATGCAGCTAGTGATATAACACCAAGAGTGATAATGGTTCTATATCGAGGATTAGTCAAGAACGACGCTCAAAACAGTAAGCACTCTGCGTGATGATAATTGGATGACATACCAGTTGACATAAATTGAAATCATGAAAGAAAAATACAGGTGATGATAACTTTGATCATTGGAGGTAATAGTGCAGGTGATTCGGGCAGTACAAATTTAGTACACAGTTGTAGACACTAGAGGTATTGAGTGCACCTCGAGTATTGGAGATTGTGAGCACTTATATGTAAAATTGTGGATTTATAAATTAAAGAGTGGAAATAAATTTTAACTTTGAGAATTATTGAGGAGTTAAGATTGTGTCATAAATTTTTGAGGATTTCAAATATTGATTCAATAAACATGGTCAAGGCTACAAAGATTTTAGAAGTGATTAAAATTTTATTTTGATGTTGAGTATCTGACTTTGAGGAGGCATATACATTTATTTTTAAGTTGATCGAGAAGTTAAACCTTGATGATTATTTTTGAGGATTAAATTTATGGTAGATGAGAAATATGAATATTAATATATGAGTAGATGATATACAAGTGTAAGGATCTGGTGACTTGAGCATGATTGAGATGGCACCGCAGACTGACTTGGGTGTCCATCTAAAATTGTATTGGAAAGAGCAGTAATTAGTATGGTGTTGCGCTTGACGTATATTTGAGTGATAAGAACGACTAGTATGAACAATTGTAGTAGGAACGAGAACTGACAGCGGGTATGGTACTAAAGAGATAGAGGTATCAACTTGGATGCATTATTGAATCATGGTTATATTAGAGATTCTTGGCATCAGATTTTGGCATTAATAGACAGGTGTGTGCAATACAGATATATTCATGGATCTTGTGGATTAATGATTAGTTGAGATGGGTACCAGTGTACAGGAATAGGAAATTAGTTAGTGAATGTGCTAGAGTTAAGTGTTTGTTAGAGATAGCAGATAACGCAAGAAATATGTTAACAGGTTCTTTCTTTCCCTCCTAATGATTCCTTCTTCCATCTTTCGATTGATTAATTTTCCTAATACTGTAGTTCGTATTCATGATTTTCTTGTTAGGATATAACTAGTAGTACACCTTAACAGAGACTGAAATACCATGACAAAAGATACATGACCTATATATTTTTCCTAAATTGCATGGCTGTAGGTAGAGTTTTCTTAAACCATGAACATTAGGGTTTTGACCATAGCAAAGATCTATGACAAGGTTATGACTGACAAAAGAGACAAGAGGATTAAATTGTGGATGAGCATTAATTTAAATAAAGAATTTAGGGGTTGTTATAACAGAATTGATGGATCATTGATTTTGCGAAAATCGAGGTATGATTGAAATTCGAGGATAAACATTAACTTAAATAGAGAGTTAAGAAATTCACAGGGCAAAATTGAGGATTTATTAATTTTAGGAAGGTCTTGATATGATTGATTATTAAAATTTGAGAAAATTTGGGAAATTATCATTTTATCTATTTGATTGCAAGATAGAAATTTAAAATTTTATATTATGAATGTTGCATTGAAGATTCTGAAAGTATCGCATCGTTGAGTATTTGAGAAAAAAGAAAATCGGGAAATAAAATCGTTAATGGAATGGTGTCGAATTCAATTCTCGGGAGGAGAATTTAGATTTGAATAAGCATCAATTGAATTTGAGTTAGAGGAGTAAGATGATTGACGGATTAGTGGTTAAAATTTAAATTTTGGGATACAATTTTTATAAATATGCATTGATTGGATTTCAATTGGAGGATTGGATATTAAAATCCTGGAGTATTTAGATACGAACTTAAAATTTTTGGAGGAGATTATGACAAAAAGGGGATTTGATTTTTTTTAAACTTGAAGATTTTGAGGAATATGATGTTATAGAATTTTGAAAGGTTGTGAAATAATAATATGGAATTACTTCATGATTATTTGGTTTGAAATTTAAATTTGATAGAAATAATATGATGAGTAAAGGCAATTATTGAGAACCTTAAATTTCGAGGATAAAATTTTTCTAAGGTGGGTAGACTTGTAACCTCCGATTTCCAAATTTCGGAAATAATTAGATTTTTAATTTATTTTAAATATCAAGTTTATAAAATATTTTCTCCTTGAAATTTTTATTAGATTTTAAACAATGTTTGATTTTAGAAGGTGATTTAAAATCTTTTATAAAAATCATTTTTTCTAAATGTCGATTTATTATAAATTAAATAGATAAATTATGATATATATATATATATATATAATACTCTAGCTTCGAATATTTATTGGCTTGAAATCATAAAATTATTTGTTTAATAAAATTATTGAAGGACTAGTTGTTTTCATAATAAATTTTCATATCCATTTTGGAACAGTAAATAAATAAATTGCATAATTTCTAGGGTTTTGAAATATGGGTTTAATTAGTAGCTAATTTGGAATCAGTTAGCCTTGGAAGCCTCTTAAAATATTTTCTTAAATTATATTTTTCTATTAAATTTATCAGTTTATCGTCTTCCATTCACACCCTCATTTTTCCACATGAAAAACTCATTTATATATAATCTTGGCCATTCATTATTGGGCCAATCCTCACCCTTTATCCCACACCCTCTCTCCCTATTTAAAGTCTCTCACTCACACCATTCCCAAGAAACCCTAGCTAGCCCTCACAAATTTCCACAAGCCAACAAGCCATCACCATTGTTTTGTGTGCTCGTGTCCGTGTGTCCAGCATTACCGTGTCAGCCGTGTTGGCCTCGGGTCCGACCCCGGGTGTCCTATCGTATCCATTCATTCTTCTGTGTCCAGTTATTACAATATTACAATTTTCGTGTCCGACACCATCTGGACACAACCCCCACACCACAGTACACCCAATTCCCGTGTCCAGCCTCGGACACATCCACCACCGTGCATCATCCCCGTGTCCAGCCTCGGACACGATCCACCCGACTCATACAGAGCAAACCCTAACCTAGATCTCGACCGCCGCCGGCGTCTGGGACCTCCTCCTCTGAGTCGAGCTGCCGTCCACTCCTTCCGCCGCGTCGAGCTCGAAGATCCGTCGCCGCCGCAGCCAGATCCGTCGACCGCTCTCGAGTTTCCACCGCAGCCGCCTCGGATCCGTCGACCACCGTCGAGCCGAGCTTCGCCGCCGTCTCGAGCCGAGCACCCGCCGCATCCTCGATACGAGCGCCTGTGGCCGCCGCCACAGCAGATCCGCCGCCGAGCTTCGACCATCGACCCGCATGACCCCGGCGGACTTCCCCACGCCGACGCCGGAGAAAAACCCAGCGTGAGCCCTCTTTTCCCTCTTCCCTCTTTCTTTCGATTCACTGAGTATAGTTTAGTATCTATATTAGTTAAATTATAATTAGTTTAGTTATAATTAGATTATTTAGTTAATTATTAATCAGTTAGTAATTTCTTAATCAGTTAGTTAGTATGTAATTGGTTTAGTAATTAATGTAATTAGTTTAGTAATTAAATATATTTAGTTTAGTAATTTCATTTTAGTTAAATTAGAATATAATTAGTTTTATTATTTATAATGTATGATTTTAGTTATTTATTATGTGTAAAAATTTGGTTATATTAATATGTAATTAGTTAGTTTTTTTATGTAATTAGTAGTTGCGTAATAATTATAAGGGTTTTGATTATGCAAAAATATAATAATTTGTTGGGGTTTATATTATTATTTAAGAAATAGTTTCAATAATAAAAATTAGTTCAAAAATTGTTTATTTGGACTGGTGACCGATTTTTACTATAGATATAAAAATATATGATGGCTTTTACATAAATTCTAGATTTTTTATAAATAAACTTTTATTTGTAATTATTGTTCAAAATAATTTCGAAATGATTTTCATTAAACTAAGTGTTACCTTAATAACAAACAAACGACCATTTCTCCTATTAGCCTGGTATCCTTATCTCGATTTTCGTGTCGAACTCCGATCTTGGACTTCTTTATATAGTTTCTAGCTATTTGGACTGCTCCGGACTCATTGGAACTAACTGCTACTTCATTTGGGATCACCTTGAGAAGTGTGAAATTATGTACATTCTTTGATTTGTTAATATACATATATAAAAATATTTGATTGATATATATATATACAAATATGTATTTTGGTGTATAAATATATATTTATATACATCTATTTAGTGTATATACACATATACGTATTTTGTACAATTACTAATAGACACTTTTATATATATATATATATATATATATTATATACGTTTTTATTAGTATATACCCTGAGTGTAAATGTGTATTATATACGTATCCCTACTAGATGACCCTAGTTGACTAGAGCCATGCCTGGCATAGCCCTGAGGCCAGGGTATTTCTATTGTGTGTTAGTGTAGCATCTGATACAAGTGATATTATTATATGTTTATAGGACTGTCGGATTCTCCAGACGATACTCTGGGACAGGACATTGGTATTGACAGCTAAGGACCCAAGGCGAGTACATTCTCTGATTAGTTTCTAATTTATGATATCTCCTATGTTCACTGTATCTAGTGTAGATATCCATGCTCTTGACACGTTGGTTACACGGATTGGTATACACGGATCTCGTCATGAGATGTTATTCCTTATTCATGGTGTAGCTTGTACAAGACTTGTTTCCTTGTTATCTTGTGCATGTACAGACACTGATTTCCGGGGAGACTTGCTACCTCCCTAGGGAATCCCGTGCCATAGCGTACCATGATTGGGTCTACTATACCAGTCGGGGGGTGGAGAGTATTTGGTGTAGATATGTGATCATACCCAACTTTACATGCATCATAGCTCACCCCACATCTCACGTCGGGTGCGGCCTGACCATTTACATGCTTCATAGCTGTTACGTGTGATTAGCCTGACCTCTACATGCATCATAGCTAACCAACGGTTAGCCTGACCTTACAAGAATCATAGCTAATCACATGTAACCAGCCTGATCAAGTTTCCAAGCCGATCACATGTTAAAGCTAGTACTCATACACTTAGTCATAGGTTCTTGCTCATGCACATATTGTTTTTTCTCCTGCATTTACTTACAGTATTTCCAGTATTTCTTTTATTTCTCGTACCTATACATGTTTCTCGTATATTTCCATCTAGAACTGCTACATAGTTTATATCATTAATATAGAGCTGCTATCTAGAGATGTACTTTGCTCCTTCCTGACTGGAAAATATTTTTCCAGACTGTGACCTTAGTAGACTGGTTTCTGACACACTTGAGGATTGGAAGTTAATGATTGCAGGTATGATTATTTTGTCGTTAGACTTGTCTTGTATTTTTTGCTTGCCTTGATATCTCATCGTGCTTTAGTTTATGTGATTGAGTATTTCTAACATTATTTTATGATATCCACGTCTCCTTATGGAGTTGGGTATTCACGTGAGTTTGATTAGATAGTTACATGACCTAGACAGCGTTCTACCGTCGATGCTGCGGCGTAGGCTGGACGTACCCACGCACTTGTGCCCCTAAACCGGGTGTGGGTCGTGACAACGTCTTTCTCTTCTGACGAGGAAGTAATTGCTCAACACGATGCGGTATCTGTAGGAACCGCGAAGAAATACTGGTCATTCATTTCGACCAGTCCGCCTACGAAGACATGCTTCGGACTGGGGGTAGCTCTCACTCTCTCTCCATCCAAAACAACAGGAAGCTGCGCAAAGTATGGATGCCCAAGACATCCTCCGCCGTTCCTGTGGACTCTCCGATCTCTCCGACCAATGAGGTGGTAGCATCGCTCCCTCCGTGCCCCGTACGTTGGTTACACGGATTGGTATACACGGAGATGGACCGGGCTGCGACGAAGCACCAGCCTCTCCAGGTGTAGGTGCACTAGCAGTCGCCCGCTCATGAAGCCTAAGATACTCGGCCTAGAAAAGGTTTGGAAACTCAATAATTGCCTAAGTTATATTAAAATAAACATAAAGTAAAGTAATACTTACATAGGTCTGTGAGGCCCTCTCATCAATGAGATTTCCGTCCTTGCGATGGGTGGCCAAGAAGACGGTCACCATGTTCGCATCCTCACCCCTCTGTACCTGTTAAAAATATATTTTTTATTACTAAACTTAAATATTTATTCCAAGTACCATTTTATGGTACTTATATTAAAATAATATATTTTAAAAGAAAAAATATACCAAACGACGGAAATGTTCCGTCATCGGAATCGAGCTACCACACCACTTGGCAGCATTCTGCCTAGCCGCCTTGGCCTTCTTAGACCTTTCCTTGTAGCTCGGATCGTCGAATCTAGCCCTCATCGCAGTCCACTGCTCAGGCGTGATCCAACCTGGGATCGGTTTTCCAGCACGATCACGAGCCTTCTGGTCATCCAGAGCATCTCGGATAAGCTTGGCGGCAACGGTAGGAAAGAGCCGCTCGATCAACTCGGCCCGGTGCGGAGGATAAAAATACGTTTGCTACAATAAATAATTCATTAAGTTAGCATCACGAATATGCATAAATTAGAGGATTTATTTAATATACTTTTACCTGGAAGTGCGCAAACCAGAACGCCTTCCTCTCCTCCGGAGCCTCCGAATAGTTGATCCAAGGGCCACCGTAGTTGTTTCTCAGAAATTGGCCCAGGCGTCTCTGAACCGACGATGGACGATATCTATACAGAAATAATAATTTAGATTACTGAAAAATTCAATATACGATGAATAAAGAGAAACACAAATATATATTAAACCATCTAATTGACTTACTTTGTACCGTCGGCCCAAATCTCTGTCCTCGTCTCCTCCGGTGGTGCGCATGGAGGATCTTGCTGATGCTGGGACAACGTCGGCACGACCTCCTCTACATGCTCATCTGTCTCCATGCTTCCATCAGCAGGAGGAACGCTGGACGAGGGAGTACTATCACGCCTGGAACTACTCGTCCCAGGAGTGATGCCACGCAACGTCGTCGCAGTCGGAGATGTGGCTGATCGATATACTGGAGTACTGGGCGACGATGATCCGGAACCAACAGTAGGCAGTACCGGAGTGGCACTCTGTCTACCTCGGGACCTGCCGAATCCTCCGCGTCGTCCTGTCATATCTGATAACAACATATGATGAATATAGAGAAACACAAATATATACTACATTCTACAGTCGGAATGTGATACATATCTCAAAGTATTATACAGTCAAAATATAATACATATATTCGTTAATGTCAACATCTACTTCTACATGCAATATTTATAGTCCAAATATAGTTACATTCTACATGGAATATTTTATATTTTCAATCATCTTCAGAAAATTCATCTTGTTCGCCTTCCTCGTCCTGCTCTTCCTCTTCCTCGTCTTCACTTTCATCTACTTCGTCGTCCTCTCCGGATAATTCTACATCTTCTACATTATTACTCGTGTAATGAGTAACTTCCGTTGAGTCCACATCTACAATATTTGTTACAAGAGGTAGATCGTCCTCCTGATAAGCTATTTCGTCAATGTCAAAGGTATTTCTAGCTTTAGTCTTGCATACTGCCCACCAATCCGACCTCGCTGTCCCCCGTCTAGGATAAGTTGCGAAGTACACGATATGCATGACATCAAGGTTATGTCTGATCAGATTGGTGCTCCAATATGGCAGATCCCAGAATATACTCCTCTTCGTCCAGTTATGGGTGCGACCAAATCCGTCACACTTGTACCCCTTAGCAGGCTCTTGGATAGCACTTGGTAAATCTTTTACCTCTTCCCATATCGTGCATCCGGGCCACCTTGGCGGTGGATTGGCCTTCTCCACAACTCTCGCACGAAAAGCATTCCGATTCCTCCGGTACGGATGATCGTTCGGCAAAAATTGTCGATGACAATCGAAGAAGCACGGTTTGCCTCCGTGTTTCAAACGGAAAGCCTGAGAACGGTCCATGCAATACGGACATGAGAGACGACCATGGGTGCTCCATCCCGATAACATTCCGTAGGCCGGAAAGTCGTTGATGGTCCACATAAGTGCTGCCCTCATCTGAAAATTCTGCTTTCTAGAAACATCGTACGTGTTGGCACCGACTTCCCACAGCTGATTCAACTCATCTATCAAAGGCTGTAAATACACATCGATGTTCCTCTTCGGATTGTTCGGACCCGGGATAATAACGGTTAGGAACATATACGGAGTCTTCATGCACATCCAAGGCGGTAGATTGTACGGAGTGACGATCACAGGCCAACACGAATACTGGGAGCCCGAAAGTCCGAATGGGGTAAAACCGTCAGAGCAGAGCCCCAATCTGACATTACGCGCTTCCTCGGCAAAATATGGATACTCTCGATCAAAGTGCTTCCATGCTTCTCCATCGGATGGATGATCCAATACTCCTTCGATCTGTTTTCGCCTGTGCCAACTCATGTTTTCTGCAGTCTCCTTAACCATGAACAACCGCTGCAACCGCGGCGTCAAAGGCAAGTAGTGCATCGAATCGGTAGGCTTTCTTGCACCGACAGACTTTCCTCTAACAGTGGCCTTGTAGCGATCAGCACCACAGAATCTGCACGCATCTTCATCCTTGTCGTCTTTGTAGTACAACATGCACCCGTTGCGACATGCATCGATTTTCTCGTATCCCATCCAAAGCGATCTCACCATCCTCTTAGATCGATAGAAGTCTTTAGGCAACTTTGCACCCTCGGGCAAGATCTCTATAATCAAATCGAGCAGTCGATTATAGCATTCTTGCGACATGTTAAAATCGGACTTGATGCTCAATAATCTTGTAACCACCTCCAACGGTGAATGATCCTCACAACCAGGATATAGTGGAGTCCTTGCATTCTCAAGCAACTCCATAAACTTTGCAGCATCGGCATTCGGTGCCTCCTCAGCTGCATCATAATTGTCGGGATTGAAACTAGGTCCCGCCGCATCATAATTGTCAGGATTGAAACTAGGCCCCGCAGCATCATAAACCATGTTCACCAACCGTTCGTCGTAAGCATCGTGGTCTTGGACATCCATATACGGCTCCACATAGGGCTCCGACTCCGATGCTAGAGATACAAGTTCTCCGTGTGCGGTCCACTGATAGTAATTCGGCGTAAAGCCCTTCGAGTATAAATGATATGTAACTTCCACTTCAGGATGATATTTCCTGTTGCGATATCTCACACACGGACACTTAATTTTGGTACCGTCCATGTATTAAGGGAACGCCTTTGCGAACTGCAGGAACTGCTGTACACCCTCAATGAATTCATCCCGCACACCGCACATGTCATCAGGATGACGGTTGTACATCCACGAACGATGACGCAGATAGTAATTCATATCCATTTCTAGAAACTTCTGCAAAATTGACATAAGCTATCATATAAATTATTACATGCAAAATTAACCGTACTATAAAAATCATAACTGATATAATACATATTTTCATTTATCAAAACTGCAGCTGCCCCCAACCCCATAGTACTATGAACTGCACTATAAGTGTGCAGTCAACACTACAAATAGTGTGTCATACTATAGAACTGCAGCTGCCCCCAACCACACTCCTAGGTCAGTGTCCGTTATGGGAAAAGCAGTCATGGCATTGCACTAAGGCACCTGGTGCTTGAACAATTTTTGCATCAAAAGTTTCCCAAGTACACGGGCTATTGCTCTATGAAAATATGCCATAGCTAGGAGTAGAGCTGTCGAGTGGGCCGGGCCTCTCAGGCCCATGCACTATAACGGGTCAGACCGGACCTAAGGGTAAAAATCTAAGTCCAGTTCGACACGTGACCCACGGCACAGTGAGTTTCAGACTGGACCGAGCCGGACCGGATCGGACTTGGGATTCCGTGAACCCTACAAGGACTTCAAAGTAGAGATTGAAGAACAACTAACATTTTATTTTTAAATTATGAAGTGTAGGGTTGAATGTGCATAGGAGATGGTTGGGAGCGCATTTGTTTCCGGGAGAAACAACACAGATGGTATGCTCTCTCGGATGAACTTCTCTACTTTGGGATATGTAAACATAGCACAAAAAAATAACACACTGCAAGTTCTTGCTTCATATTTGTCTTGGAGATTCACAATCCATTTGTTTCAATCTATATACAAGAACTTGGCAGATTGTATGCATACCAAATCCCATAGATTGGCGTAGGACTATGTAATACATGGATGTGTATAATACATCAGATAGTATAAACCAGGTTGTCGATCAGGCTAGCAAGCAGTAGCGTGTCGGGCCGGGCCGAGCTGTGCCTTGGGTCGGAACGAGCCTGGGCTTCGGGGCCGGACCTCTCTTATGGGCCGAGATATGAGGTCCGACACGTCCCTATATATTGGGTCGGGCCGGGCCGAGCCCACGATAATTCGGACAGGGTTTTGCGGGCCGGATTCGTGCCGGGCTGGTCATCCCGGTCCAATTGTCAGGTCTAGCTAGGGGTGGGCGTTCGGGTTATTCGGTTTCAACACCGAAATAATAAAAATCGAATAAGTAAAAATTTTAAAAACCCAAAGCTGAAATAAATTATCTATAACCGAAACAGAACCGAATTGATAATCAATTTATTTTATTTGATAATCAAAGCTAGTAAGCAGTGCTCACTGCTGCTGTTACCTCTCTCGTAGACTTGGGCCAGTCGGCCCTAACCCTAACCCTAACCCCATGTCAACAAACCTAACCCTAACCCTAACCCTAGGTCCTCATCAGTGTGTGTGTCAGTGTGTGTGTGTGCCGTGTCTGTGTCTGTGTCAGTGTCTGTGTGTGTAGTGTTTGGGTCAATGTCACATGTGTCCTGTGAGAGAGAGAGAGAGAGAGAGAGAGAGAGAGAGAGAGAGAGAGAGAGTAGGGTTTACCGGAATAGGGTGGAGAGCCGGTCGACGGAGCGCGGGGGAGGGGGGGGAGTTTTTCTCTTTTCGAATTTTTAGCAGATGGGGAAAAATGAAACCGAGCCCTAATTAACCAAATTTTAGCGACGTTTAGCGACGTCCAAGTAAAACGTCGCTAACTTAAATTTTAGCGACGTCATTGACGTCGCTAAACACGTTGCTAAAATATTTTAAATAAAAAGGTCGCTATATACGTCGCTAAACGTCGCTAAATTAGACATATTAGCGACGTTTAGCGACCTTTATTTAACTTATAGCGACTTAACTTTTAAAATCTTAATAAAAGTCGCTAAACGTCGCTAAATGTCGCCATTTAGCGACGTCTAGCGACGTTTTTATAAGGAGTCGCTAATTATATATTATTAGCGACGTTTCTTTTGACGTCGCTAAAATACGTCGCTAATAGCGCTTTTTCTAGTAGTGACATAACATTAAGATTGTGTCTTATGATATTTTCTTTCCAATAAGGCAAGTCCCAAAAGATACTCCGCTTTGTCCAATTATGTCTATGTCCAAATCCTTCAAAGTGAAGGGCCAATATTGGATCTTCCACCACAGTCGATAATCCATCTACCCATTTCCTTCAAAGTATAAATAGTTCTTCCCCAAAATCCTTTCTTTCCCCCACAAATTTCAGAATTTAAAACCCCAAACCCTCTTATTCCCTCATCTAAAGAAGCCTAGAAGCTTAAGTCACAAGGAGCCTTGGAGAAAAAGAAGTTTGCATTAGGAATCCATCTCCCAATAGGTAAAAATCTGAAATCTCTCCCTTAAATTCTATTTTACTTATTTGTTGGCCATTAGGAACCCACCCATGGTTTAGGAATAGCCATAAGGGGAGAGAATGAGTCTCTATATGGTTTCATGATATTTTCTTCATGGTGTTGTATGCATATTTGGGGTTTTGTTTTTATGGGTGTGTTTTCCCCTATTTTTTATAACAACAAATCATATTACGTATATATATTTATATTTGATATGTATTTAATATGTATTAGTATGATTAATAGGTTATTAAAGATTTTGGCATAAAGATTGGTTGTGTATTATGAGTATCCTAGATTAGTGCACACTTGGTATTTGTTTAATTGTATAAGTGTGTGTATGCGTCCATGTATGTGTGGGTGTGTCTCATATCTTTTGTTTGTGCATCAGTGGTGAAGAGGGGAAACACTGTGGCTTAGTGTATAGGATAATTTTGGCTTAGTGTATAGGATAATTTTTGTCTGTATGTGTGTGTGCTAATACTATGACTGAGGTTAGTATGAGACAGTGAGAACCTAGGAACCATAGTGACTTCAGGTGTGTGTTGTATCCACTATGTTCGAGAGCTTATTGACAGCAATGTACTGCCTGCAGGCCTTTAAACTGCACAGCAAAGTCAAGCATTCACTAACAGAGCAATGGTCCAAAGTTCAGCATGTTGGAGAAGGGGGGTGTTATATCCTAGTTTGTGTAGTGTATTGTGCTAAAATCTGGGTGTTTAAGCTATCTGTAGCGATAGCAGGTACATTAGGTGCATCTCTGGGTGGTTTAAGGATTAGTTGGTTTCAGTTGTGGATCAGTAATATGTAGTATTCATTTGTATGTGTAATAGATGTTAGTTCAGTTATATTCATATTAGATGTTAATGTTGTTAGTAAATTTTTGTACATTGGTTAGTGGTATTAATGATGTTAATAACAGTTAGTTCAGTGACTGTGTGAACTTTAGAAGGGTAGTTTGGGCACATAGCTGCATCAGTGGATACTGATACAGAGGTTTAGGATGGCAGTACACTCGGAAACAAATGCAGATAGGCATGTAAAGAGGGCTCGAGTATTGACCTTGTACTACAGGTGAAGAATAAAGATTGAGGGCCACCTGGTATCACAATATCAGGTAATGAAGTGGTTAGATAACAGAAAGGGATTAGGTCACTACCAGAATAATTTAAATTAGCGACGCCTAGAAACGTCGCTAAATGGCTTAAAAATGTCGCTAAAAAAATTAGCGACGTAATTAGCGATGTTTTATAAAGTCGTATTTAAGCTAGTCGCTGACAGGTCGCAAAATATCGCTATAGCGACATTTTCTAGCAACGTATTTGTGTCGTTAATATTTTTCTTATTAGTGATATCTAGCGACTCAACGTCGCTAAATTAGCGACGTATTTTTTGTCGCTAAACATCGCTCAATTTATTCTGTTTAGCGACGTATTCAGCGACGTATTCAGCGACGTATTTTAACATCGCTAAACGTCGCTAAATTTTTAGTAAAAAAATAATGTAAAATAGTTTCCAAACCAATCTTCCTGCAGTTTATGAATTCATAATTTATATAAATAGACCCAGAGCAACCCTTCGTTGAATTCCCTGGGTTCGCCGACCCCTTCGGTGGAACACTCAACATCGGTAAACACAAAATAAAAGTATATGAAATATTATAGTCACATAATGAACACAAAATAAAAGTATCAGAGTCATACAAAAATCACAATATAAAAGTATCACAGTCACATAATAGCCACAATAAAAGTATCACAGTTATACCAAAAGTCTTATCCAATTTCTTAATCTCTCAAAAAAATCCAATACACTGGGGCAGAACTCAATCCCTCAGATACTTCGCATAAGCAGCGTCTACTCCATCAATCTCCGCTATAGGTGTTGGGTGACTGGAACTCCCACTCTCAGATGGTGCCTGCCCAACTGTTGGAAGCACCACTTCCTCCTTAACAGTAGAAGTTTCCACTTCCTCCTTAACAACCGCTTCCAATTTAACAGTAGGAGTCTTTTCCTCCTTAACATTCACTTCCTCCTTAACAGTAGGAGGTATCACTTCCTCCTTAACAGTAGGAGGTGCCTCTTCTTCCTTAACAGTAGGAGGTGCCTCTATCAAGCGACGTGCACGTACTCGGGTCATGGGTGCCATCTGGTAAGATAGATGGAAACAAATAATATAATTGATAACAGATATAAATATATGTATCCATATAGTTAAAATAGATGTTACGTTCTACATTAAAAATACAGTACAAAATTCAGTGTTAGTGAAGTGAGATGGAGTAATATCTGAAGTGGGGGGGTATAAGTTATGAAACCACAGTAGCATTGATCCTATGACTGCAAGTGGGGTGTGTGATAATGCCCAATATAGAGGGTGGTATCTAAGTGTGTGTGTGAGCTGATGACACACATGTGTTAGTATGAATGTTGAGGTTTGAAGGGGGAAGCGTGGATTAAGGGGGTGACTGAACTGTGAGGAATGCGCACTTGATTATGCATCAGTTAGTATATCAGTTAGTTATAATATTAGTTAGATAGTTATAAATGATATGAGTTAACAGTTAGTTAAGTTAGTGGTATACTATTATAGTTAGTAGCAGTCATTAGTGTGTGTCCATGTGTCCTGATAGTGGTATACTATTATAGTTAGTATCAGTTAGTTATAATTTTCATCATTTGGAAGTGTCATGTGTGAGGCACATGAGCTCCAAGTGACATAAATCACTTAAATCTGACAAGAGGGGGGTACTATGTGAAGAACCAACAACAAGGGTATTCTCCTAAACTTACCAAATGACTATATGGTTTTTTGGTATTTACTCATGTTTTTAAAACATGTCAAGCCTTGGTATATTTATAGGAGCAAGTCATTTATAGGAGAAAGCCTTACCAATTAAGTTACTATAACTAGAACCTGAACCGTAGACTGTTTAGATTCCTACTAGAGATTATTGCATTAGGTATCAATATTGGTAAGGAAAAATTTTCAAGCTAGCACATTCCACTTTCGATTACAACTTCACCTCAAAATTTTCAATCTAGCACATACCACTTTCGATTCACAAATAAGTTACTATAACAATAATTTTTACATCAACTTCGGATCTGAATAAGCTTCACAAGCTTTTCAAAATAATAACTCTTTAATTATCATATGGTGATGTTGTAGTTTTATACTGAGATGGAAATTGTGGATTCCGAGTTCAACTTAGAACACCAAAAATGAAATCAGAAAGTTACGACTGTAGTTTGACCAGGGAGGCAAAGCTAACACCAATCTGGACCTTTTCTGCTGACCTGACTACAACGTAGGCCATTTTCCTAAACATGAAGTTTTTGCCCACTGTTCTTAGAAAATTAGAAGTTAAAAGTGCATGTTCTGAAGTATTATTTCTAAATTTTAGTGGACTAGATACAGCTGATGCAATAGGTACTCATATTTAACCCCTAATAATGAACCAATTTATAAAAGTTTTCTGCGTAAAATTTTTAAAAATCTTTACACCAACATATACTTAATCATTTGACTTGTATAAATATCCGAGAGAGAAGTTCTAATCCTTTGCATAAAAAGATGATATAAAATAGTTGTCAGTTATCCTGGTATATCAAAGATCATGCAGGAATCATGCCAAGGGATCATGTTTTATGGAATTATTTAGGTGAACCAGGTCCATCATTTATTCTATGGACCTAATGATTGATTAATGACAAGTGGGTCCTATCATCTTTTTTTTTTTATATGACCCACATGTCATTATTGAGTGATCATGTCATAAAATGAATGATCGTCCATGTTCACATAATAATTTCTATTTTATGTAATTAAGATGTCACCTGATAGGGCCCACAATAATTTTTGTTTTATGTAATTAAGATATCACCTGATCAAGTCTTCTAATTATGTTCTTAGATTAGTCATAAAATATAGGACTTCAAAGTAATGCTTATTTTACTATCTTATGGCAGATTTAAGAGTTTTTAACAGAAATAGAGCTTGTGGATGCATTCAACTTGTAACTAAAGAAAGCACCCAAAAAAGTAATGACAGATTTGATCTGCTAAGGTCAGAAAATAGACAAATTGGTACTTTGTGCTGATGATGTAACTACAATATTGCTAATTTGTATTTTGTTTATTTTTGAAGAAAAATAGCACATCGCCATATATTTATTTGATTAATAAGCATATAAAAGACAGTCATCTAGTACACAAACATATGTTCCAGTCACCTGGAAAACATAAAAAATGTCTTTACTCGACGTATGAAATTGTCTTTGTGAAAAGTATAATGTTCAATTATGAAAAACCTAGCTAATACTTTGATTCGGCTGAAGAGAGAG
The DNA here is from genome assembly GCA_036927795.1 of Iris macrosiphon. NCBI lineage: Eukaryota > Viridiplantae > Streptophyta > Magnoliopsida > Asparagales > Iridaceae > Iris > Iris macrosiphon. The sequence goes on from JAYESA010000006.1 coordinate 3,501,227, forward strand.
AGAGAGAGAGAGAGAGAGGGTTAGGGTTAGGGTTAGGGTTAGGGTTTATACTCACTGTGACAGTGTCTGTGTCATGTTTGTGTCGTGTCAGAGAGAGAGAGAGAGAGAGAGAGAGAGAGAGAGAGAGAGATAGGGTTAGGGTTTACACCCTCTGTGATAGTGTCTGTGTCGTCTATGTGTTAGTGTGTGTGTCGTGTCTGCATCTGTGAGAGAGAGAGAGAGAGAGATCGGGTTAGGGTTAGGGTTTACACCCTCTGTGTCAGTCTGTGTCATGTCTGTATAAGTGTGTGTTGTGTCTGTGTTAGTGATATGTCGTGTGCATCTCTGTGTGTGTGTGTGTGTGTGTGTAAGAGAGAGAGAGAGAGAGAGAGAGAGAGGGAGAGAGAGATTGGGTTAGGGTTTACCTAGAGGAGGAGGAGGAGAATCCCGAGGTTCGTCGGAGGGGGCTGTGGGGGAGCCGGTGTGGGGCTGTGGGGGAGTACTCGGGGAGCCGCCAGAGTAGGGGGCTGTGGAGGATGCCGGAGGGGGCACTTCGTCGGAGAGGGGGGGAAGAAGGGAGAGTTTTTGAAAATTTGGGGGAAGATTTTTGACAGAAGGGGGGAAATCGTAACCTATATTAAAAATTTTAGCGACGTTTAGCGACGTCAACTTATGACGTCGCTAATTATCAAGTTTGCGACGTTATATATGTCACTAAAAATATCGGAAAAAATCAAAGAAACTAACGTCGCTAAATACATCGCTAAACGTCGCTAAATAAAATAACTCAGCGATGTTTAGCGACCTTAAAGAAGCTTATAGCGACTATTGTTTTCAAAAACTGAATTACAGTCCCTAAACGTCGTTATATGTTGCCAACAGCCACGTATAGCGATGTTTATTTTTGGAGTCGCTCAAATCTTTAATATTAATGATGTTTTAATATGACGTCGCTAAACACGTCGCTATTTCTTCACATTTTGGTAGTGGGTTTTGTGATGCAAATAGCAAGCAATCTTCTAGGATAAGAGGGTTGATATAGATTAGTTGTATAGGTGTTCGCAAGATTACAATGGTTAGGAGTATCAGCTGTCAGGTAAGTGATTGTACATGTAAGTCTTGTGTATATATGTTAGTATATAGTTACCAGTTAGCCAAGTCAATTAGGTAATATCTTTGAGTATCAGGGGTAGCAGATGTTCAGTTAAGGGTTATTATTGTTGATTGGTGTGGTATAGTGTCAGATATTAGATGTTAATCTATTAGTTACATAGAGATTAGTTAGTGTATAGTTAGAAGTTGAATTCAAATATTAGTTAGCCTATTAAATGTTAAGTAATATTAGTAGACTAGTGTATTAGTAATCTTTAATAGCTATACATAATATATTAGTTAATATAGGGTTATCAATAAGTATTTTACTTAGTATTAGATTAATATATGTTAAGTCAATTAGTTAATTAGCTACATGTTAGTTATTCAATTACTTGATATTAGCAAAGGGTTGAGGTTCAGTCAAGAGGTGAGATTAGAGTTAGGTTTTAACATAATACCAATACCTATGAGCTATATATATATATATATATATATATATATATATATATATATACTTAGTATAGCTATTATTAACTTAGTTAGTAGTGATAACTATTATAAGTTCAGATATTGACCTAGTATGAGTTAGAAACCCTAGAGTAGCAAGGTAATGACATAGTTAGCCTATTAAAGACCTAGTTTTAGCCTAATAATTGTATTTCAACATAGTTGATGATATTGTCCTTCTAAAACACCAAATAACATTATTTTGATATTTAGGTCTTTGTGATTCCATCTTGGACATCGATCCTCACACATTGCTCAGGACTACAGACGAGTACATTCTTTGACAGTTTTTATTATTTTGATTATTACTATGATTCTAGTTGTAGTGTATACTTGATTCTGACACATCGAATATACGGGCTAGTATTATAGATACCAGTCATAAGGAGTCATGATTGGAATCCATCGTATTGGCTGGGGACGGAGTAATATTAGCAAGATTATATGATCATATCCAACTTTACATGCATCATAGCTCACCCCACATATCACGTCGGGTATAATCTGATCATTTACAAGCCTTATAGTCTGTTATATATGATTAGCCTGACTATTTCTCGCATCATAGCTAACCATATGGTTAGCCTGACCTCACATGTATCATAGACAATCATATATAACAAGCCTGATCTAGTCCCAAACCGATCACATAGCAAACTGAAATTTCACAACACTTAGCTAGAATTCCTATTCTTTTATTCCAGTTCACTCATTTCTAGCATTATCATATATATGTTCATTGCTAGTTAGTTCTATATGCTGATTACATGTCTATCCAATATTTCTTATTTTTAATATTTTTTTTCATGTATTTTTCTTACACTGTTTTATAGTTTTTGTCAATATAATTGAAACTACTATTAGTGTTTGTGATTCGCTATAATCCTGTCTGGATAACATTTTTAGAAGATCTTGAGTATTTCTGTCCTACCCACTTTGGTCCAGGAGTAGATGAATACTACATCATGGAGATTCCGGAGGAGCCACTCTCCTTAGAGGAGACACCACCCGCAATCGTTTAGACAGTTTTTAGTCTAATTTATTATATATTGGATTGTTCTAAATTATGAGACTTGGTGTATTTATGTTGAGAATTATTTATCTTGAGTCAGTAAGACTCTAGACTTATTATTGTTATTTGATTTGTGTTATAGACTTATGTCAGATCTTTCTTATCTTGTACATCTTATCGTGCCATTTACTTTCCTATAGTTATTGTGATTGAGTACATTATGAAGTGATGATCATATGCATATTTATTGTCCTCCTTATGGAGTTGAGATCATTGACAGGTTATTTTTTGAGTTATAATTAGTACTTTTGAGACCTAGACAGCGTTCCACCGCCGATGCTGCGGCGTAGGCTGGATGTACCCATGACTCATGCCCAAATTTCGGGTGCATATCGTGACAAGGTTTCGCGATCGATATTCAAAGTTATCTCCGATATTGGACTCTTCTACCTCCGTATTGAAGGAAGAATAATATTGAGGAGTCAAAGTTTCTCCTTGAGCCATCCACTCCTTGTAGTTCGGTACGAAATCCTTCTTGTAGAGATGCTTCCTCATAAGATCCACCTCTTTGAATAGTATATTATGATATTTGATCCAATGGTACTTGATGAGCCTCCCATCCATGAAATAAGGTTGACTATTGGTGTATTTGAGAAATTCTTCAACGTCCGCCCTGAAATCATCTGTCAAACCAATCATACTCTCATGTTGCCGATTGTACATCCATGATCGGTCAACTGAGTATCGACTCATTGATTCTGCATGTACCATATATATTAAAACAATATGGATAAGATAAAAAGATGAGTTAGGATAAGATACAAAGTTTTTTGTCATGCACACCCCTTTATGTTCAATTTAATTCGACACTCATCGGTATCAGTATCGGGTATCGGTCGATATCGGATCGGGACACGCCAAACCGTATCGGTATCGGCCGATACTGCAAACTATGCTTTAATAATAAATATTTGACAGTCATCAGTATCGATATCGGGTGTCGGTCTATTTTAATTTAAGAGAATGTAGTAATATAAATATAATGGGCCAAAAATTGATTTAGCCCTATCACGACCCGCACCCGGTATAGAGGCACGAGAGCGTGGGTACGTCCAGCCTACGCCGCAGCATCGGTGGTAGAACGCTGTCTAGGTCATGTATCTATCTAATTAATCTTACATGAATATCCAACTCCATAAGGAGACACAGATATCACCATATAATATGGAATATACTCAATCACATAAGCTAAAGCACGATGAGATATCGAAGCAAACAAATAAAATATGAGACAAGTCTAAACAACAATAAATAGTCTAACCTACAATCAATAACATCCAATATCCAAGTATCTCAGAAACAAGTCCTCTAAGTCACAGTCTGGAAAAAATATCCCGTCAGGATTGGAACGAAATACACCTCTAACAGCAGTTCCACATATATTGACAAAATCTATAGCACAGTATAAAGAAATACAAGACAGATAGGAATACTGGTAATAAGAAATACTGACGAGCATGGATATACTGGAAAAAGAAATACTGGAATAAATAGAATACTGGAACATGTCATCATCCATGTACATCTAGCAATAAAATAGAAATACAAGTACACGCAAGAACAATGAACTGGTATGTAAGTGTGTACAAGAACAATAACTAGAACATGTGGAGATGCTAAATCAATATACTAAAGATGCATGTCAAGAATATCTAACTAAGTGTGTGAAATATTAGTATATCATGTGATCAGATTGGGACTATATGACTCATTACATTGATTAACGATCATCCCCAACAAGTCAGGCTAACCATATGTAACAGCGATGAGGCATGTAAGGGTCAGGCTGCACCGACGTGAGGTGTGGGTGAGCTATGATGCATATAAAGTTGGGTATGATCACATAAGCCACTAATATTTCCCTATTTATCCCCAGCTAGCACGATGGATTCCAATCACGACTCCACGTGACAGGTCTCAATGATGCCAACTCGTGTAAAGAATAGTGTCAGGGTCATGTACGCTATACAACAAGAATTATAGAGATAATTAACATAATGAAAACTGTCAGAGAATATACTCGTCTGGGGTCCTGCTGCTGGTATGAATCAGAGTCCAAGTCATAGTCCAAATGGCCTATGTATTACAAATTTACCATATCAAAAGATAATTTATTTTAATTTATTTAATTCTGGAATAATTACTCTAAAATCCTATTTTAATCTTATTATTATGATTTTTAGGTTAATGCCTAAATTTTGTCCAAAGGAACTGAATTTTATCAAGTCGAGACTCATGGCACGCAAATCGAGGCAATCTGTTGACCAAAAAGTCAACCGACACAAACTCGACTTTCATGCATGATTTCTTGTATATTTCAGCATCAAAAATATGCTGGAATTTACAGCTCGTCCGAATTCAAATTCGTTTGAAAATTATGGCACATACAAGTTTCGTATCGTGCACCGATGGTTAAATTCTAACCTAGAAGTTCTACAGAATTAAAAGTATATAAATACTTCGAAATAAATTCTGGGAAAAACATATGTCAATGATCTCGACATTAGATTTCCGAAACTTCAAACGGTTCATGATTCTGATTCCTGGTTCTCCCAGAATCGCAAAAACATCAAAACACGTCTAATTTTAGACATGCTGTTCTCTACGAATTTTCCAGAATTTAATTCTCATAATTTCGTGAAAAAAATTATATAATCAGAAATCTAACCTCAATATCGTTCTAACACAAAAAACTAGGCCTCTTTTGAAATCCGGAGCTATGCGCAATGACTTCTGGAAGATGAAGGAACCCTAGATGGCAATTCTCAAAAAATTGGCTCAAGAAAAACCCTAGAAAATAACTTAAACTATTATATATATAGAGGAGAGAGAGAGTAGCCGCGGTCAGATCTTGACACGTGGCATCCATCCGCGCAGCCCCGCTCAAATTGAACGGTCGTAGATCCACGCGGCTCGGCTCAGCTGAGTCTGAGTCGAACTCTGACTCGGCTCGGCTCGAGGTCGGCTCGGCTTCACCCGCACCCACCCAGCAGTCACAGACAGGCGAGCCCAGCCCAGTTCACTGCAGGAGGCTGACAGGTGGGCCCCTGTTTGCTGACTGGGGAGAATTAATTACTTTTTGGGTTTTCTTTTTCAGAAATTATTTTTAATTCAATTTTTCATAATTAACTCAAAATAAATGCTAAAATAATCACAAAATTCCCAAAACATTCTAGAAAATATATTTGACTATTTAGAACCTAAAATAAAAGTTTGGAATATTTTTATTTATATTTAACCCTAAAATAAATTCTTGAAAGTCATAGAAATTTATGGTTACTAGTTTTTAATTAAAATTATAAAAAAATCCCAATAGCCCCAAATTAACCTAATAACAATATTTAAGCACAAATTTTAGGATATGGAGGTTACAGGCCCATGCATGAATAAAATGAATTAAATTAGACTTTGGGCTGGTTCTAAACCTGTTGAGTGTGGGTCATTATAAGAATAAAAAAATATAGGTCGCCGAAGGAGGGAGGGGGTCGTCGTGAAGGAGGGGGTCGATCGAGGGAGGGGTGAGGGAGGGCATCACCGGAGGAGGGAGGTAGGAGTCGCCGGAGTAAGGGAGGGAGAGGGTCGCCGCGAAGGAGGGGGTCGCCGGAGGTGGGAGGTGGGTCAGACACCTGAGGAGGATGAAGAGGAGAGGGAGCCGGACGTCAGAGAAGGAGGAGGAGGAGGAGGAGGAGGGGTCGAGGTCAGGGGTGAGAGAGGAGAGAGAGAGAGAGAGAGAGAGAGAGAGAGAGAGAGAGAGAGATAATGCTTGGGGGAGGGGGAAATAAAAATGAAACTGGAATATTAAAATATAACGTTTGGCAGCGATAGAATTTTCTGTCCCTATTCCGTCGCTGAGATAAAATCGACACCACAACGACGAAATATCGATAAAAATTAATATATATTTCTTATATAAATATATTAGTCGCTATGCTGCTGATCTTCTATCGCTATTTTACAGTATTTTTGTAGTGGGAGGGGGAGGAGGAGGCGGGGTTGGCAGGGAGGAGGAGGAGGAGGAGGAGGGAGGAGTTGGCGGAAGGGGAGGAGAGAAAGGAGGGAGGGAGGCGTAGGAGGAGGGATCGAGGGGGAGGAGGAGGCAGGATATGCGGGGTGGAGGGGGAGGAGCAGGGGGGGAAGGGGGGAGTTGGACGGAGGAGTAGGAGGAGGAAGGAAGTGGAGGAGGGAGGCGGGGGGGGAGGAGGAGGCGGGGAAGAGGGGGAGGAGCTGAAGGAGGGGGGAGGTGGCGTGGGTCGGTGGGGGAGGGGAGGCACAGGGGCGGAGGGGGAGGCATGGAGGAGAGGTAGGGAGTGGAGGAGTGGGTGAGCCGGTGGGACGGGGTGGGGGGAGCGGGGAGGGGGAGAGTGAGGGGGGGGGGGTGAGTGGAAGGGAAATGATAGTTTAGGGTTTTCATATTTTATTTTAATTTTAAATTATAAATAACAGTATTTTTTAACAGGAGATGGTCTTTTGATCTGAATATTAAACCAATTGTTGTCAAATTGAGCAAATTTTTTTGGGAGTCTTATTTTGTGAAAGTTGAAAATCTACGGAGGGTGTATTTGCACTTTACCCATATTTAGTCTTAAGTCTTCAATCGTCATGTCCAGTAATGTTTAATTTGTTAGCGGTTACTTTCAAAATTTCAATTTTTATATAAAAGGATCTAACACTTAATGACTTTGCCGCTTCTTATTCTTCGCCTATTACAACGTCCTTTATGATAGCCGAGTTCATTAAAGTTGACATTTTCATCTATTAAGTGTTGAGTCCATTTTTTTTGCATGAATAGAGTCTCGAACACAAACACAACTTGCAAAATATCTGATAACTTCTTGCCTTCGAGTGAGAGGTAGTCTTCTCTTCTTTCTTCTTTTTCTTTTTTGACAGTTATTAACGTTATAGCTATGTGGGATAGAATAGTGATGGTGAGTCCTAGTCGTAGGAATGGCAGTGATGAATTAATCTATAACAACCGTATATAAACAGTGGTAAAATATTGATAATCTTTTAATGCATGAATGGGTTGTCTGGTGCATCACAAACTTCTGATGATACATATCGTGTAATTATATTCACAAAAGGATAGGTTATAGCAAAAAAGGAGTAAGATTTGGTTTAAGAAGATGCATAAAAGAAAAAATAAAGTAATATATTGTATTGAATATATTGGTTGTGTTGCTACACAACCAATTTTTGTTGAAGAGTATACATGTTTACATTTGAATTCGTTGCTTCAAATAATCAAAACCAAATAAGAAAACATAAAATTAGAAAAGAAAAAAAAGAGCACTTCCATGGTTGCACATTTGCAAGCAATGAGTATTGTTCCATCCCTAAATGTGTAGTAAGAATGAAAAATAGAAATGAAGGTACTGCATCATAGGCAAATCAGAAATGTTAGCTCATGGTTGTCGCAAAGTCAGAAAATTAATTTTCGATCTCGCTCCTACAGTCGTCGGCCTTCGAGCAGCCTCTACCAGGATAAGGCGGCAACGGCTTGTTCCCGTTGGGGCGGCAATTCGCTTCGAATTCTCCGTTCCCCCTCTTACTGCAAGAAATATGGTCTCCCCTATGAATTGCACCATAGTCGATGACCTTAGCATCAGTTGCAACAATAGCAAAGTGTGCAAATGCTACAAGTACTAGAATCAACCATGCACGAATTGCTGCAGCCATTATATATATTATGATCGATCGATAACTACCTTTCCTTCTTCGGAATGTATCAACACTCAGGTGGTTTGTTTTTAAGTATGGAAATGCTGGGGATTATATATATATATATATATATATATATATATATATATATATATATATATATATATATATCGTGCATAAATGGAGCTAGGGGATAGAAAGTAATTTACGCTGATCATAGGGTCCTACGTTAAAAGAGGAAGAGAAATATGCATGCATGGCATACAGATCAATTAGAAGAACAATCAATGGACGTAGGGCATGAATCGGCGACCACTAAACATAGGATATGATTTTTGGTAATGCTACAGGGAATTAGCATAGACCTTACAAAAGCTGAATGGACGAGAAGAATTCAAATAGCCAATCCCAAATTTTGTGGGATAAATGCCTTGTACTTGGTATAGTAAAATTGTAATATAGCAATGCAAAAATGCTAAAGATATCATTAACCACAAAATGTGAGGTTTCTCTGAAGAAACATGAGGAGACTCTCAACAAAACAGTAGAGTTAAGAGTGCATTTTCCTTTAGTGAGTCGACAATTTCGTCCCCTGAATACTGATCACAAGTCGTTTGGAAAAACTCTATGATCTTATCAGCTGACAGCCTCCATCATCCCATATTGAGAACTAATAGACCGGTGATGACTTTGAAGAGCTACTTCGAGATGATGGCCTCCGTTATTTGAAGAACCCTCTTAATTGAGATTCTCACTCAACTTCAACGACTTGAATGTAGTAAAATGTTTATGGATTATTACGCTAACGTCTCCTATGTTTTCGATTTGTTAAACGGACCTTCCTTATTCTCTATAATTATTTTCAAAGTAAAAAATTTTCTGTTTAATAAAACAAAAATATAGTAGAGATTAGTATAAATTACCCAATGTTTAGAGTTCCTATTGCTTATCAAATTTTCTTTCTATTTTTCTTTTGCCAGACAGGAATTACTTTAGTAGAAGTTGCTGGATTAACATGCAACTCTATGTAAGCATGGCTTTATTATTATTATTAAATTTTTTTTGAAGAAACAAATATCATTAAGCATGATCAGTACATGAGTGCTGCATATCTGACAAGATATGAGAGCTGATACAAGTTGGTGTAACATCATACAAGGTTGAAGCTGGGATGTTAGAATTTAAAGAATACACATCCAATTTATGAGCTGCTACATTAGCCATAGGGAATGAACCCAAATGAAATGCCATTCCTGCCTAGAATAGCTTCACGGCCATCATCTATGATATGCTGAGAGCACCATAGAATGTTTGAATCTTTCGAGTAGATAGCATCAATTAAGCATTTACAATCAACTCATGAATCGTATATGGTGTACCTTAAATATTGATAACACATGTACGTGTATATATATATATATCAGTAATTCTTTTATTAAGTTTTTTAACAAATGATATAAATCTGAAACAACTTGTGAAAAATCCAATTATCAACTAATGAATCGTATATGGTGTACCTTAAATATTGATAAATAAATTAAAATACAACTCAAATTTTTTATTTTTTATTTATTTATTTACCGACCATCTCATTCTCTTCACAATGAGCAAATAAGATATAGAGCAACGTCTAGTTGTTGGAATCCTTGTAATCCGTATCAAAACTTTGATATAGCCGATTGTATCAAAGTCTTACTCTCCTACAAGATTCATCAACGGAATCCTTGTAACCCGTACCATCTTCCTTCAACGGCGATGTTGACGTGACTAAGCCTGTGTAGAGTTAAACGAGAACAAACAAATAGGAAATGCAATTTATTATTCTTGTCACATATATATATATATATATATATATATATATATATATATATATATATATATATATATATATATATATATATATAAATATATAAATAGCCGTATGGGTACTAGGAGACGATATGGAGAGAGATGGCTAAGAGTAGACCGATTGATTCTGTAAATCTATAGCCGGCCCAAATGGCTTTGCATGCTTGTCCAACATATTTTTGTAGATCTATAGCCATAGTGGAATATATATATATATATATATATATATATATATATATATATATATATATATATATATATATATATTGCCGTATGGTTACTAGGAGACGATATGGAGAGACGGCTAAGAGTAGACCGAATGATTATATATATATATATATATATATATATATATATATATATATATATATATATATGGGATCGGGAGTTTCGTTGAAGTTCCGCTCTCCCCGAGGAGAAGGGACGGGACTTTGACGGGACTCCGGAAGCAAAATTTTTTTGATCCCCCCCCCTCTCTCTCTCTCTCTCTCTCTCTCTCTCTCTCTCTCTATATATATATATATATATATATGATCCGAATCAAGAGTTTCGTTTATTAAGTTTTCAAAATATTCCGTATTTTCTAGCCGTTGGATCGTCTTTAAGTCATCTAATCTTGATCGTTGATTTGATCAAAGATCAAGATTAGATGACTTAAAGCACCATTCATCGTACTACAGTGACGAAACTTTGTGAGAAATTTATAAGCGGAACTCTTGATCCGAATATATATATATATATATATATATATATATATATATATATATATATATATATATATATATATATATATATATATATATATATATATATTTTGTGGTGAATCAAACCACAACAAAGGGAAGTAATATTTGATTTGATCGATGAAGCTCTCCTTTTTTCTCCTAATTGTTTGTTCTCTCTTCGTGCAACGTTTAGTCTCTCCAGCCTTAGCCTACGAGCACACAACCAACAACAATGTGCAAACCTATATCGTACACGTAAAATCTCCCCCCACGCCACGAACCTCCTCCGCATCATCGGAGAGCATCGACGTTCGGTCGAGGCACCGGTCTTTCCTGCCGGCTCGAGATGCAAGCACGAGCAGCAGCACCGAGTCGGACGAAGACTCGCGCATGGTCTACTCATATCAGAACACCATCAGTGGCTTCTCCGTCTCCTTGGGACAGGATTCTAAACCTCCGTTCTTCCGAGACCCATCTTCGTCAGCTGCGCCGCAGGAGGCCAATTCAATAATAGCTCATTATCGAACGATGCCCCATGGATCACGACTGTCGATGCGAGCACGACCGATAGATGGATCAAAACCACCTTAAAGCTCGGACACGGAGGCAAATTCGACGGCAAGTCCCTCTTCCAGTCCAATGAGTCCGCCAACACGGCATTACCGATAATCTATCCGGGTTCGCCCAACCCCAATTCTGCCTTCTGTAGCAATACCTCCATGGACGACATCGACGTGAAAGGAAAGATGGTCGTGTGCGACACCGGCGGGGGCATACCAAGGATAGAAAAGGGGATGAATGTCTTGAAAGCCGGTGGCCTTGCCATGGTTCTTGCGAACTCGGAGCTGGCGGGGTTTTCTACTCTAGCCGATGCTCATAAGCTGCCGTCAGTGCACGTTACCTTCTCCGACGGGTTGATGATAAAAGCGTACATCAACGAGACGACGGCGACAAATGCGACCGCCATGATCATTTCTAAAGGAACAGTATTTGGCAAAGGACCGGCAGCTCCGATGGTCGCTCCTTTCTCGTCGAGAGGGCCAAGCCTGATCAGCACAGGGATTCTGAAACCGGACATTGTCGGTCCAGGTGTCGATGTGCTCGTCGCATGGCCGCTCCTCCCCGTAGGCCCCTCGCCAGCCGGCTCATTGTTTAACATTATCTCCGGCACTTCGATGTCCACTCTTCATCTAAGTGGCATTGCTTCTCTGCTGAAGAGTGTAAACCCCGACTGGTCGCCGGCTATGATAAGATCGGCAATCATGACGACTGCCGATACGACCAACATGGCCGGCGACCCAATTGCCGACCAGACACTCAAGGCGGCTAGCGCGTTCGCCATCGGCTCAGGCCATGTCAACCCCGAGAAAGCAAACCGTCCAGATCTCATCTACGACATTGAACCCGACGACTACGTCGGATACATGTGCGGTTTGCCATTAACGGACGAGCAGGTCTCCGTCGTTGTGAGCCGTGGCATCAACTGTTCTACTGTGCGAAAGATATTTGATGTAGAATTGAACTACCCGTCCTTCTCCGTGACGCTAGGGCCGGCGAACAATTTTAGTCGGACGGTTACACGGACCGTGACCAACGTCGGGCACCCGAACTCGAGCTACACGGTGAAGATCGTGCCGCCATTGGGGGCAGCCGTGACTGTAACACCGGCGAAGCTGGATTTTGCAAAAGTGGCTGACAAATTTGGTGCAACATATTGTTGTAAAATAGCCCAGTAACGAGGAAACAGGACACAAGTTTTTGTGGAGGATGAATAACTTGGTGATTTTTATTGAATGAAATGGTAGCTATATATAGTTGAACATTTGATGTAAAGAGATAGACTAAATAATAAATATATCAAAGTTGTTTCAACAAACAACTTATCAATCTAAACTAACTAATAATCTAAACTAACTAAACAATCTAAACAAACTAACAAGATTATCCCAACAATCACTCCCTTAATCTTGTTGTATCAATGCTTCACTTTCTTCTGATCATTAGGAAAGGATTCTCTTTGTCATCCTTATCAGTTCTCCTTTTCAACGGCTTCTTCTTCTTCAACTGGTCACCATTGGGCACGGGCCTCGCAGGCATATGCTTGCCCATGGGTGGTTTGAGCTTCAATGAATCTTGAGCTGAACAATCATCAAAATTTGGAGCTCACTTTCGGACTACAGGCTGCTGCTGCTGCCCCTTATCCAAAACAGGAAAATCTGCATCATCCGAGAGCAGGAATGAATAATCTCGCATATCTTTTAGCGCATGTGCCTTCTTTTTTACCTCATTGATCACTTTAACTTCTTGTTCATGTTCTGTGACTTCGGAAACAGCTTCAACAGTTTCCCCATTTTCTCCCCCATGGCCACCCGCATTAGCCTTCGGTGTGGAAAACCCCTCCTCCATCAGCATCGATCCCCCGTGCCGGTACGCCGGCGAGCAAAAGCTCTCCTGCTTCGCCGCATCCAGATCCGGAGCTCGGTGTCGGTACGCTGGCGTGTAGAAGCACTCCTGCTCCCCTGCTGTCGCGATGCTCGACCTGGCCTCCTCGAACTCCGATACGACTTTCTCGTACAGCGCCTTCGACTCGGAGACTTGGGCCTCGAGCGCCTTCCTCCGTCCCTCCTCATGGGCCAAGGCCTGGCTGCACATCCCCAGCCGCGCGCGGAGATCCTCCGCAACCCTGGTTTCCGAGTCTAGCCTCGCCTGCAGCGAGCATATTCCGTCGACCAGGTCCGACCGCTCGGTCTCCCACTACCTCTTGCGCTTCTCGGTGGGTTTGAAATCTGGAGAAATCTCTTCTGGGAACTGCACTTTTTCCTCATGAAGCATGGCCATGAGCAGTGTTGGTTTATCGTCGTCGACTTGCGTCAGATTGGCATGCTCATCGCGCTTCGACTTGCGGCAGTCCTTCACCCAGTGGCCGTAGATGCCACAATTGTAGCACTTACCCTTCTTGTCGTGCGTGCCACCGGATGCGTTGTTGTTGCCGTAGTTCGTGTTGCCGCGGCCACGACCTCTTGGCTTGCCGCGCCCCCGACCATAACTTTCGCTACCGTCGGAGTAGGCATCGCCTTCCTTCCCCTGCTTCGTGCGAGCGAGCCACTCCTCTTCGGAGAGGAGAAGGCAGCTACTTGTGTCGCCGGAGTTGCTGCCAAGATCGTACCGCTCCTCGACGGCAAGAAGACGACCGATAAGCTCTTCAATTGACAGCGTCTTGAGATCCACTAAAGTCTCAATGGCAATGGCGACTTGCGTGTACTTGGATGGAACGACTCGAAGGAATTTTTTAACTACCTCCTCGTCGTCCATTTCGTTGTCGAGTAGTTGCAGGTCGCTGACGAGTCCCGTGAGCCGCATCGCGAAGTCCTCAACGGACTCGCCGTCCTTGAACTTCATTGATTCGAAGTCAGCGTGCAATTTCTGTGCCTTGGCCTCGCGCACGCGCTCGACCCCCATCCGCATCATCTTCACAGCGTCCCATGCTTCCTTGGCAGTGTCTTTTACTGCCAGTGTCTGCAGCATCTCTGGCGGCACGGCACGGAGTATGACGGACAGGGCCATCCTGTCGTCACGGTAGTCGGCTTTCCCGGGTTCGATCGCCTCCCACAGGCCTTGCGCCTGCATGTTGACTCTCATTAAAAGAGCCCAATCCGCGTAGTTGGTCCGTGTCAGCATGGGATACTTGAAGGTGAATGATGTCGACGTCGTGAGGCTTTGGTCGTCGTTGGTTGCCATAGCTTCTCTGTTCCTCAACCCGAGCTCTGATACCAAATGTTGTAAAATAGCCCAGTAACGAGGAAACAGGACACAAGTTTTTGTGGAGGATGAATAACTTGGTAATTTTTATTGAATGAAATGGTAGCTATATATAGTTGAACATTTGATGTAAAGAGATAGACTAAATAATAAATATATCAAAGTTGTTTCAACAAACAACTTATCAATCTAAACCAACTAATAATCTAAACTAACTAAACAATCTAAACAAACTAACAAGATTATCCCAACACATATTCAGTGGAGTTCACTCGAAGTGGCAAAAGTGCTGAGAATACGTACTCTGAAGGCTCTCTTACATGGCTTTCATCTGACGAGGTGATTGCGGTTAGCAGTCCAATTGTGGTTGCCTTCCAGTGATCAGAAATTCCATCCAACTGCATTTAATCTCAACGGAGATTTCAGCAGAATCACATTCTAGTAAAGGTCTTTTATGACTAAACATAAATTGGTTTCAAAATAACAAGCACTACTTGCTAAACTTGCTAAAGAGATTGAAACCTTAACTGTGTAAACAACTGTAAGGAGTCAGCAGGAGAAATGCTATAAGAAGAGACAGTTAAACGGCTAGCAAAATAATCTGCTCTAGGAAATTGAAGCGGTAGGAGCTGTGCTGTTGGGATTGGTCAGAACCATCGTGCTCAAATCGAGATATGACATTTTTTTTTTGTTTCTGTAACTATAAATCGAACTTCTATTCGATTGCAATGTTAATCAAACTTTTGGAAGGCTCAATGAATCGTAAACTATAATTATATACAATATAATTATATTTTATTATCTAATATGAATTTTTTTTGTTCTTTTTAACAATTCATGATAATGATAATATGATTCTTATCCAGTGATTCTTATCCACGACTGACTATCCATCCCTGCAACAGACAATGATAATGTATGTATATATATATATATATTGGTTCTGTGAAATGATCGTTAGCTCGAAGTACCGTTTGGACTTCGGTTCATTTAGAGGATTGATTTAGAGATCTACTCAGTCGTGGCAGATATATTTTTCTTCAGGTGGATGGTTTCGGTGATCGCTTCTTTCTTTACCTTCAACCTTAATAAATGATGTTGCTAGTTTCTGTTGCTATACCGCGAGTTATGTTTGCATGCTAATAAAAGAAACGTACCAAGATAGACAAGAGAATAATCTCATTATCTATATCATATTGTATAGAACATGGATTATTAGCTTGCTACTAGAGAGACTTTCATACTACTGCTTTAGACATAGACTCGTACCGTGTTATGGCTTGCATAAGTAGAACTGCTTTTACTTATCACATGGACTATTTAGCCCTGCTGCTATAGAATGGATTATCGTACTGTGCAGTATCATATCACATTGATTATAGTATTGTTATTGAGTATTATATAGAATGTGTTCTATTGCTTTAGACCAGAGGATTATTCTACAGTTGTTGTAGAAATTGGTAACATGGAAATGTTCGCGATCGTTGGGTCGTCAAGGTAGTATCCCTGGACTGGGAGTTGCATAGATAAATCTCTAGATTGGGAATAGTTATGTTGAGTGATGGCTCGAGGAAGGGTAAAGATGAGTAAAGATATGTTGTATACATACATTAGTTTTTACCATATTTTTGTGCAAAGTCTAGATGTTCATGCATTTGCATGGATGGACAACTCTTGCACAAGGTATTTTCTTGAACGATCGTCGGAAAATCGGGATCGTGTAGGCCAGGAAGAACGACGATGACATACTAGCGTGGTAGCTATGTTGACGTACTAGCACAGGTTTTCTAGAAAGGTTTCTGGTGCACGTCCGATCCACAAAATAGACAAACTCCAAATGTCTTCCGGCAGGTCTCCCAAGTATGTTCTGACTTCTTACAATAGTAGCAAGAAATACCTCGTTGCTCCCGCCTCTGCTGCTACTGATGCTGAACTGGTGCAAGTGCTAGAGAAATCTGAGGTGGATGCTGGAAAGTCTTCTACTGCTTCGTCGGTCCCTTGTTGTTGTCTCCTTGAGCATCCAGACATTGTTTGTGACGAAGGTCCAAGTCCACCTCGACTCCCTGGGCGATCAAGACGATCTCTCCATAAGTCTTTGCCCCATTTATCATGACATGCACGCGAATCTCCTTGGCTAGTCCTTGGCAAAAACTCCTGGCTCAGTCTTTGAGATCTCGAACCATGTAGTTGACGAATCGGCTGAGCCGACTGAACTCTGAGGCGTACTCATCCACGGTATGATTCCCTTTCTCTAAGTTCTGGAATTGCCCCTCCAGAACCTCTTTGGCTATGGCCGGGAAGAGCTTCTTCTTGAATAATTCTCTGAACATCTCCCAAGTAAGTCCCGACACTGCAAGCTTGGGTTCATTTCTGAACCAAGTCCTAACAATGTCATGGAGCTAAAGTCATGCGACTTCGATCTTCAAGTCTTCTGGAAGCTTAGCAATGCGAAGAAGCCTCTCTCAAGGTCTTTAATTCACTCATCTGCGTAGATAATCCCCTCGGTACCATTGAAGTCGTGGGGGTTGAGCTTCTTGAAGTCCAGAATATTTTTTGCCTTGGCTTGGGTAGAGTGTTGAGCGATCATCTGCTCCATGGCTCTTAATGATACCAAGTGAGCGTTCTCCATGCTTTCCCTCATGACAACAATTTTCTCTTTTTGTGCCTCATCCTAGAGTCTTTGAGCCACCATCATTCCTCTGAAAAACTCAAGCAATTGCGCTCCATCTAGCAACAATGATCCAGTAACCAAAATGGTAGGAATGTGACCCTTAGCTGGAAGAGATGGGGGAGGAGGAAGAGTCCCAGTCTCCTCCTGGCCCACTGGATAGGTAGAGGATGCCTTACCGAAAGTCGTAATAGTGGAAGTGCGGCCTCGCGTCTCCTTGCTTCCCTTAGCCATTCTTTGGAATAGAGAAAAGTGAACATAAGTCCAAAAGGAGATGCGGTCAATAAGAGAAAATACATAACAATACATTTGGCCTATGTTGTGGTGAGTTCCTAATATTACAGGCTCATAGTGGTACGACTAAACCTAGGTACCACCACGATATCGCACTATTTGTGAAGACAAACCTGCATGGGCCACCATACATCAAGAATGTTTGCCTTGTTACAAATTTGAAGCACAACCTTCTTAGCGTTAGCCAACTCACAAATAATGACTATGGTGTCAGCATTGTCAAATACAAATTAATGCTTTATTTATGACAACACTAGTCGTACCGTAGTATATGAAGGAATTAGAGAGGACACTATTTACGTATTTTGGTTAAGCCTTGGAAATAATTGAATTAAGTTTGGTGGTATAACCTGTTCAATGGATTTGACTAAGGCGTGAGTGAGCTTGCATTGATTGATGATAGATCTTTGAAGTTATGTAAGGCGTATTCAAGTTGGATATGAAGGAAGAAGCTTCACAGGTTCATTGGGTTCATATGTTTGAGTGTTTTGGCACAGCTATAGGTTGGAAGAGAAGACATAGGCATAAGTGAAGAGCGCTGTTGCAGATGTGTTTGTTGTGTGCAAATTTTTTTTTGCAAGTGTTGATTAAAATGAAAGGTATTTTATGATTTTTGTGGGTGTTATTGTGCATATTTGGATGGTAATTCTGTCTGGAGTCAGCATCGAAGTTTGAATCAAAAATTAAGTAGAAGTTTCTTTATTCGTCAGTTATGTAGTTGGATAAGCAATTTATTCTTATAAGTTTCGAGAAATTTTTCTTCTGAGTGGTGTATATGTAATACCCCACTCTACATAGTGTATTGAGATGGTTTGTTGGCTATGAAATTTTTTTGGACTTGGGTTCATGTAGAAAATTTATTCATAGATCTGTTCGATTGAGATATTTGTTTCTTCAAGGTGAATGATTTTGATCATTCTCTCCTTTACCTTCACACTTAGTAAATGGATATTGCATGTTTAGTTCGTTATGCTATGAGTTTTGTTGCATGGTGATAAAAAGAAAAAAAAACTAAGATAAAAGAGAGTAGTCACATTTATGTAACTTGCTGCTATAGAACATAAAATTGTTAAAATGTTGATATAAAATTGTATAATGTAGATACATATCACACATGAATTATTAACTTATTGTATAGATGTAGATTTGTACCTTTTTAGTATGTTATCGTATAGGGTATAATTCTATTGCTATGTTTTAGATGTGGAATATAGTGTTATGATGATGTATCTTATGGAATTATAGTATCGTGGTTTCAAAGAATTAGAAATAATGGATTGGGCCAAGGTAGAATCCCTGGACTGGAAAGAATGTTGTGAGCGATGGCTCGAGGAATGTGGTAATGGAAAGAAGAGATGCATGTATAGTTACTTTTAGTTTATGTACTATGTATGCATTTGTGTTAGAGTCTTAACTATTCACACATTTGCATGATTATTGGATAACTTGTGCATAAGATTTTGATTCATCGAATGATCATCGGGACACCGGGATCGTATCAGCCTACGAGGACCCAGGTTAATAAGTTCTATGTACATGTATTTAGGGGACATTCGGTTTGGCTAGCTACCCATACGCACAAGGATCATCGTCTTACCATGAATAGTCCTGGATGGCTTGTGGTGTTAGTGACCTACATATAGTTAAGTTGCATGCTAATGTTATCTACTTGCAGGCTTGACAAGTTAAGGGATGAATGCCTGACACACTTATATTTTATAGAAGATAACAATTGATACATGGACACACTTATAACACAATTAATTTATAAATTGATTTTGTTGTATTAACAATAAAGGATGGTAAGTATTGAGTAAGATCAACTTTGTTGCATGATACTTTTATGCTTATGGACACATATATACTCATGAATTGTTAACTGATCCTAAGATAAGATTAAATGATCACATATATTTACCTGCACTTACTTAATCAACGTGTTAGTTTTAGTTGAGTTGGCTAGAGGCCACTCACCATATATGACAATGTACTGAATCCCACCAGATCTTCTTAAGTGCGAAGTTTTGGTTGGTCGTGCTGAGGGATTGAAGCATAGGTTGACAACTTGAAGAGGTTCGGCTGGAGATGTTATCATTTGTATATAAATGACATAATATATGGAATAACATTGTTTGTATAGTTCTTGAGATATTAGCCTTGTGGTATATTTTATTATATTAAGAGAGAGAGAGAGAGAGAGAGAGAGAGAGAGAGAGAGAGGTTGTAATCAAGTTATTTCTTTGGCTTTGAGTCATTGTAATTTTGTTACATTTTTATCAGTAAAGAGAATCATTTTGTATACTTGTGTCTATTCAACTTTTCTTCTTATTTTTGCCGCAGTGACTTCATTTTTGAAATGTTCTATTGACCACGTTTGTTCTTATCTTGTACAAGTAAAATTTAGACTTGTACGATATCAAGTCTAGTGGTCTTATACGACATCACGTCCAGTGGTGAGTTTTGGTTCTGCGGAATCGGGGTATGATAAATGACCTCCACTTCCAGTTGGGTGCTATACTAATAGGCATTTTAGGGTTTGTTTAGATTGTTGTAAGTGGTCAGAATGTATGAATGTGGGTGTAGGGGCCAATGGGCCACACGCACGCGCCGTCGCCCAACCTGCTTCGGTTGGTTCGATTTGGTTTAATTTGGCGCACGTAATGCTTGCAGATATGTGCCCACATCTGCGTGCCTTAAATGTCGATCTGAATTAAATGTCGATCTGAATTTCGTTGTCAGGTTCGAGTTTAGACCCAATTTTTTATTTGCTCTTTTTTGACAATTTGGACTTTTATGATTTTGTTCGTTACAAAATTAATTAGCCAATGGACCAATCGTTTAATTTTCAAATAGCTATATTATTATTAATCCTGTTAGCATCATTATTTTTATTAAAACTTTATTAAGTGTATTTGGTTTATGGGCTACCTATACATACTATATTTTTTGAATTGTATGGTTACGGTCAATAAGAAAACAAAAAAAATTATCTCTCATTCTTCATAAAACCATAAAGATTTTTGTCTCTCCTTATTCAAAAAATTTTGTGTTACATTTTATTTCTCTGGAAAAAAGATAAATTCGGGTCATTCTCCCAGAACAGTGTGCAGTGACGGAAAGCTGACAGAAGGAGAGTTTTACTTCTAGGAGGAATTCAGAGAAGTCTGCACAATAGACATTGAATATTCTATTCGGGCAGTTCTTCGTACACGACTCACCCCTGAAGACCGATTACACTAAATTTAGTATTTTGTTTTATTTTCTGTTAACATAAATTTATTTTTATAACATAAATATATATACAAGATAAAAACTATGTGGGTAATGCCTTGTTTACAATACTCTAACAAGATTAGTTTTAACGTAAAGTCTAGAATGTTATAATCTTAAGTTTATTTGGATTTTTTAATAAAAATCATATCTATCTACATTAGTCTCTTAGATTGATTATAGTCTAAAATCCGTTATATTAGTAAAGCTGTAAAATCATCAATATTGGGGAATTTTTGTAAGATAAAATGATGAAAATAAATCTCATTGCGTTTGATTAAAGATAATTGAGCAAAAAGTTCTCAAATGCAAAAGTAAAATTTATGCCAATGCAAAACAAAAAAAATACAAACACATATACAAACTCCATCAAGGCTGGAATTAGAGAGGGGGTGACTGTAGAAAAGTTTCTCAACCACCCCCTACCGACTATGTTCGTTGAGATAATAGGGGTACTACGATCATCGACTCCTCTCTCTTAGTCATTGTAGAGATTTTATGAACACAAGATATTGTAACAATTTTTACGGTACCACCAAATGAGTGGTCTCGTGATAGCACTAGTAAGAGGAAGGGGGTCAATAATTAAATTATAGAGAACTTTAGTACTAATAGTCCATGACATTGATGGTTATAAATGACTGACCATGATAAATTTTTTATAGCAAACTAATTAATTCCATTAAAACTAAAATAGTTTACAAATATTCCATATCAAAATTGATATGGTGTGAGATACAAATAGGCTCAAATTCATAAAAGAATAAAACGGAAAAGATGATAAAATAATTGATGGTATCATACCATCTCTTGATGAATCATAGGTGTTTGTGGGATCGAAGAGTGCATGCTATATTTATATAAGTGAGTGGATCTGTCCCTTCTCGTCTAATCCTTCATGTCCTAATAAAATGGATGCTACTATTACCTTACTGTGTTTCATAACTGAATGCTGCTCTAGTCCACATAAAGATGGTGATGCTTTATTTACAATGTTGTTGTAATTAAAGAAACACATGAAATATCACTACTAGTATAATTGACACAAGAATATTATAATATAAGTTTAAAGGAGAAAGAAGTAGTTATATATAAATCACCTTATATGCTTGCAACACTGAGAATTGAATATTGAACATTGAACATCTGTACTTCTATGAAATGCATCAATGCACAGTAACTATAAAGGAAATGCTTCATATGCGAGAACATAAATATGGTTTGGTACCACAAGGCCACGAGAAGGTTTGTAAGTTGGGACCTACGAGTCTCCAATCAGAATAAAAAAGGAAGTGGACACAAAAGATCGATAATATGAAGGCTTTACTTATATTTCTTTATCGTCCAATTTATGATTTAATATTTTATAATGTAGATTTTGCATGGTCATGAAAAACTTGTGCACAAGGTTTGGTTAATTTTCTCGAACGAGATGCACCGGGGCACCAGGATTGTTCAGCCTAGGAGGAAACATAGTGCTTCGGTAGTACTGGGTATAAACAAGACATTCATTGGGGATCACAATCTCATGAATGACACTTTGTACGGCCATCGAAGTCCTATATGGCATGTCCTTTGTGGTACGAGATTATATCACCAATATCCCTCATATAGTTGGACTGCATACTAATGAGAACATCTATGCAGACTTAGCCGATCTTATGTTAAAATGATTCATATTGATTATTGTTTGTCATTACAAGTGTTGAAAGAACTAGGCTGAACAACAAACAAAAGTAGTACAAAGAAATCCTAGACAGAAGATCTAAGTACAATATTTTGATTGTGGGGAATGTGACGATGGAGATCGAGTACTGTAACGACTCCTTTACTCCGTTGACGGTCCGACGAGGGAATGAGAATGCTCTCTTCTATTTTCTTTCTCCTGAGCTTGTGTGCACGTACGTTGCTAGCCGAGAACTTGTGGGGTATGCTGCCTGTTATTTATAGCCATCATACTGACGGGCTATATGTGTCGCATATGCCGCTGTTTGGTAGCCGCATGAGGCTCCTTCAATAGAATACGGTTGCAATTGTAGCCACATAACACAAGCATACTATTATGTGGACTTAGTTGGTTTATCCTGTTGATAATATCTCGGGGTTGTTTTCAACTCTGTTGTGTGCTTAACTTGGTCAGCTGGACACATAGTCAACACTGATTGTCTGAAGATCTTTTCAGTTGTAACAAAAATATCTTGCAAGCTGAGAGTCGCATAACATCTTGGTCGTATAACATCTTTTCCGCATACGTTCTCTCGTTTGGGTCAGGTCTTTTGGACACATTGGCAGCATAATGACGAGGCCGAATACGAGTGACCACGTGGTACGGCTCGTCTGACAGGGTCATCAATGCATTGATGTGAATTTTTATCTTTTTATGTTCGCCATTTTTACTAATCTCAAAGCGTTCAAGATGTCATGTCAAAACTTTAAATGCTGTGTCAGGGACCTTATGCGGCTCTCGACTCTTTACCTGTCAGGTCAGCATAGAGACTTTGTCAGGCTTGACGAGCCCCTTGGCTGCATAGGCTCTATGTAATTTATTTGCGGCCTGACTTCATATTGAGGGTTCATGGGCTCTATGCGGTCTGCATGAATTTGGATTTTCTATGCTTCTATAAGACACCCTTCAAAGTTTCCAAAATAACAAGTTTGGAATACTTTGAACAAGAAGTATGGTCGAGCACTTTTGGCCGCATGGGTGTCATGCAGCATAGATACGTTGCCGTATAGATGCTTCTGTCAGGCTGTCAGATCTTCATTAAATAAGAAGATTTTGCTCGATCTCCAAGGAAATTTTTTAGGATTCTGAGTCATCTGTTGACATAGAGTCCGAGGCGACAATTTAGAGGGGATAAAGTAGCTCAATGATCGAGCAGTCGCCATCATCTCTTATCGTTACGTAAATCGAGATACATCGGGACCTGAACGACCGCCATTATTATCCCGAGCCACATACTCTGTCCTATATAAGGGGGTCTTAGGAGAGAATATTTTTGAAAGTCTTTTCTCTCTTCTTCTTCTTCTTCCTTGCTGCCATGGCTCCCCCCAAAGCTTCCTCCTCCGCTGCCGCTACCAAGAAGGCCCCCAAGAAAAAGGGCAAAGGCAAGGGGAAGGGTTGTGCTGTCGAGGAGGACCCTCCTCCATTTCCCGTTGACGTTCAGACATCGATTAAGGGTAGGTCCTTTGGGAAAGATGAAGTTGGGTTTGGAACACAGAGACACATGTACACGCACAGTTGGACGTATGGATGTGTCTATGTGCTAACTTCTCACTACCGCATGGGTATCCCAGCCAAATGGGCAACCCGGCTGCATGAAAAACTCGGCTGCTTGGGTAACCCGGTCGTATGAAAAACTCTGCCGCATGGGTACCCTGGCGTATGAACCACTTGGCAACATGGGTAACCCGGCCGCATGAACAACTCTGCTGCATGGGTAACCCAGTCGCATGAGTATCTCACTTAGAACATTGATAAGTTCTCTCAATAATTTTGATCAAACTCCTTATTGTTTTTGTAGTGACTTTACGCACTGCACCCTCCGGCGAACTCGTCCTTGGTCATAACCTGCTTCCTTTGAACATGAACCTTGGAGACTTGGTTCCGGCCACCAAGATTTAGATTGACAAAGATCTTCCTCCTGAGCAATAATAGAAGATTGCTGAACAAATGGCTTCCCTCTTGTTGATCCAAATAAACTCGAGGGAGATCCCTGCTGGAGATGGTCAACGCTTCTTTAAGAAGTCATACTTCTTGTTCGGGGATGTGCTGGAGGCTTCTCAGTCCGAGATGGGTACGACCAGAGAAAACTTGTCTTTTACCTTTCACGGGATGGAAATGTACTTCCCTTCCTTTGAACCTCTTCTGTCTTTGTCGGAACTGAAGGTGATGATGGGTCCACGACAGATAGGCTAAAACTTGACACCTGAGCAAAATGGGGCCCTCATTGGCAACATCCGTTGTGGGGATGGAAAAAACAAAGGCGAGTTTTAAAGCGCAAAGGAGTCACGCTCGTACTCCTCGCTTGGACTGAAGATCGGCCTCGTCAGAAGTGAACTGGGACCGAACCTTAGTATATATGCGGTTGGCACTTTTCTTTATCAGGTTTCCAAGAAGGGGTCTTACCCCACAGGACAGTTGAGGGATCTTATCTGGGCACATTATATCCCCTCCTGGTGTCACCTAACCTTGTTGATTCTGAAGAAGTATGAGCGGGAGCTCAGAGCCTCCGACTTATTTTTTGTTGTAAGGGGTACATGTTACGGTCTAGCGATGAATCAGCCCCTATTTTTTGTTCAGATGGAGTTATACAATTGCCGCACGGGAACTTTCTTTATGCCTGGCGGCGAGATGGGACTGGCCTTGCATGAGATACATACTGTCTCAAAGCTTCCTTGGGGCGAAGTACCCTACGAAGAGTACACCCCGAGTAATAAAAAATTCAAAGAGTTAGAGGCAGAGAATCCGGAGATCCTGGCGGTATACTATGAATTATTGTGCCATCACGACACTTGTCAGCGATTGTCGAAGAAGAACAAGAAATACTCTAAGGGGTCTTCTCCTCATATAATGACTAGGACTCACTATCTCTTATCGGGATCAAAGGAGTCTACTAGAGTTCATGTCCAGATTCCATGATCCAAACAAGAAGTGGCTGATTTAATTCAGGCGCAAAGGGAACTAGTTGTTGAGGGTGAGAAAGTTGAGGGCTCCTCGGAGGAAGGGGATAAACCCCTTGATGAGCTGGGTGACCTCGAAGAGTAGCTCAGCTACTTCGATATGGTAACCCACAAGTTGTTTGCCAAGGTTGTCCTGGCGGGATACTTGATGCTTTAGTTGCACAACTGCGTAGTCCCGAGCGGGTCTGGGATAATAGACAGGATCAGTCGCGCCCTCATTTTTTTGCCCGGGAAGTTGGCTTTCGCCCACAAGCTTGCCCTTCTACCGGCCTTGGTTTGTTGTATCCATCGTGGTCTCCATAACTTTGCTAAAAATGTGGAGGAGCATTTTTATGACCCACACCCGATATAGGAGAACGAGTACGTGGGTACGTCCATCCTATGCCGCAGAATCGACGGTAGAACGCTGTCTAGGTCATCAGGATATTACTATCAAATATACTAATACAACTAGTTCTATCATGTACTCAATCACAATAATCTAAAGAAAGAACGAATAAGAAAGATAATCCGGATAATACTATAAGGAAATAAATCTGCACATGATAGGGAATAAGAACTCTAGCCTAATCTCTATAATTTTTACCTCAAGTCCACAGTATAAGAGAAGGCCGGTTTATGGCATATCTCTGAAATCTAGGAATGGAGAGCATAATACTCACAAAAAAATATTATCCAGTCATGATTAAAGCAAAGTATAAAACTCTGAGAGCAGTTCCAAATACATGGTAGAGCATAAATGACAAGTAACATAAAAGAATATAATATGTACAAGTAATTATGAAATGCAAATATAACTGAGACAAGCAGATAAATACTGAAAAATAAAATACATGCAATATGGTATGAACTGCAAGTAAGAGAACTAAAATACTTGCTAAGTGCCTTAGAGTGCAAGTTCGTTATGTGATCGATTTAGGTTGAACACAATTATTCTAAGATAACTCGATTATACGTGAGAGGTTTAACTGACATGTACAGGAATACACTATGGGCTTGATCATATAACCAACTTCTACTCCTCCGTCCCAACCAATACTCATGGATCTGATCATGATATATTACGTATATAACTATAATATAAGTACACGGAGAACACGAATGACCATGAAAATGAGGAATACCCAATGCACATGATAAAATACATGTGAAAGGAGTATTCGAAGTAGACGATAAGGGATAACATCTCCTGACAGGATCCATATAGTAGCAGTCCATGTAACAATGTGTCAGAATCGAGTATACAGTTCTAGAATATGTGATATATACACTATCATATAATAAAAACTAACAGAAAGATGTACTCGCATAGAATCCCGGATAAAGTATCAAATTGTACCCGTATCAGTGCCTCAAAGATCTAAATATGGAATATCATATCAACACATTGTTTTGAAGTTATAATAAAGTTAAACTAGTTAAATTCTAGGTCTGCAAGTCATCGCTAGGTCAAACTAGGCTAAAAAGTCAAACTAGGTCAACTCTAGGTCAAATTAGTCAAACTTGGTCAAACTAGTCAATTCTAGGTAGTACTAATCTATACCTAAGTTTCTAGGTTCATATCTTGAAGGTCTTAGCTAAACTAGCTAATATTACTAAGTATTAAATATAGATCATATACTATTTAATCACCAAGTATCTATATATAAACTAGGAATATATAGTATTATATAATATCTAGACACTTGAGATACCCTGTATCATAATATCCCATTTCCTATTACTTATCTTATGGTACCAACTAAGTTATCCTTGATGTATTAATACACCAAGTTGCTCACCTAGCCCATAGAGTATCAGAATACTCAGACTATATTACCTACTAACCCTTGGCCTAACTCATTATCTTAGTATTACTTAATCATTACCCTTATATAATCTCTTAACTAATACTCTAGCCTATAACAATTACTTAACCCAATATCTAATGTCAATACCTTGGTTCTCACATCACTAACACATTCATGAAACTAGGCCACTACTACTGATACATATTATCCTTATGATACACTCCTCAAATCCTATACACGATCACTTATACCTGACACACAATACTGATACATACACATCAACCATCTACTAATGTCATGACCCGCACCCGGATATTCGGGCACGAGTACGTGGGTACGTCCAGCCTACGTCGCAGTGTCGGCGGTAGTACGCTGTCTAGATCATATTCACAGGTAATTTAAATCTATCTCATCCACAAGAATAAATAGGCAAGGATAATAACAGGAAATAAGAAGGCTAAGATTTCATAATATTTAATTTGTGAGAACCAAATCCACAGTTAATACAAAACCAGAAGATAAATCGGGGACAAACCCGATTACTAGGATGAAAGAAAAATAATAACTAACTGGCTACTACTCCTCAAAAGTAGTCTCCTGAGTAGGAACAGGCTCCTCAGAGGTATCATCTGCTATGTCATATGGGCCACAAAAGGTGGGGGCATAGTCCTCATCATCGCCTAATATGTCAACGGATCCAGTCAGGAAAGGAGCAAAGTACCAATACACAACAAGATTAAACTAAATATTTATGACAAGTAGTGAAAAGACTGACTAAGTATCATGATCAGAATATGCATAATAAGTAGTAAAGTTAACTGAGAGTTAAACACTAAAAATCAGGAATATAAGTTAAACAGGATTAATTGCTACAAACCAGGGACATGAGTAAAACAGGATTATAACGAGACAAGAAAATATAACTGCAACAAGACAAGAAACTATGTGTGTGAACTTGTGTATTTAGAATACATAGTTGGCATGTAGGGGCTTATAAGGCTAATCCGGCCGTCATAGACGACTATCAGACAGGAATACTTGAGTATAAGGCTGATGGTACAGTCGCGTACCAACAGCTAGCAGTCAAGACAGGGGGAAGGGTAAACTACATGCCTCCTAGTATTCTTCCACCCGACACGAAAAGCAAGACATGAAATCCAGTGTTCTGACACTATGTGTAAACATCCAATGGTACTAGTAGAGCAAGGAACTAATTATCATAATATAAAGATTAAACTTGAAGTGCAGGTACTTGCCTGATGTTTGGATCCAATTACAGTTTTATCCTCGGGAAATTTTCCAGAAATGTGTCCAGATGCTGAAATAAATATTACCATCATGCTCAGAAGGTATCAAATAGCTAGAAACGTCTGTCCTTGAGTCCAATTTGGAGACAAGGGCAAAACGGTAATTTTGGGTCAAAACGGGGTCCGCGTGTGGGCCCGCTTTGCACCGAAAAATGTGTCAGGGTCAAAGGTCTCCAAATTCACCAAACTTAGTGTCAACAGGTTAGGAACGATGATACGAACCCAACGGAACTTCCAGAATTGGATTCCGATGAGCCGATCACAAAATTGCCCGTCGAGCGGGGATTGTGGGGCCCACGACACGCGATTTCGTCAACGTTCTCAGAATCGAACCAAACTTGGGTCATAGGACCACGTATCGCTACGAGTCCGATGGCGCAAGTTTCGTTTCAATCCGACGTGTGTACAGAAAGATAGGACATGATTCAGGAAAGGCGGATACGGGGCGGTGTCCACGGATACGCGTTGATCCCGGTGTGCACGCACACCCGAATCGACTTCTGCGAAATTCCACACGTCCGTATCAACGACGCGCACGTATCTGTGAAGACCGTGCGCCACCAAGTCGTCC
This sequence comes from Iris macrosiphon, assembly GCA_036927795.1. NCBI lineage: Eukaryota > Viridiplantae > Streptophyta > Magnoliopsida > Asparagales > Iridaceae > Iris > Iris macrosiphon. Next base: position 3,530,453 of record JAYESA010000006.1, read on the forward strand.
CGTTTGGCGGGGCGTACCCAGTTCCGGGGTGAATCGGGTCGTTGTTTTTCCTGTTTTTGGATCGCGGTGTGCGATCACCACAGGACGCGATGGCCCGAGCGGTTTGTCCGGGCACCGAGAGGGTCATACAGGCTTCGCAACGCAATTTACGAAATCAGAAACGGGGTTACGAGTAGAAAGATATGAGTACCTGAACATGGCTCAAAACCGGGGCTTCACCGTGTCCGACACGACACGAGGACACTGTGTCCTGTCCCGTGTCCGTGTCCGATTGAATTAGGGTTAGGGTTAGGGGATTCCGGCCGGAGATCAGGCAGAGAGAGGCTGGGGGCGGGCCGAGCTTCGCCGGGGCTCGGGGCACGGCTGGTGGCGGAGTTCGACCGGAGCTGCGGCTCGAGGGGGTCTGGGGAGTCGGGGACGGCGCCGAGGGAGGAGGAAGGAGAGGGAAAAGAGGAGGCTGCAGCGGGCGGTGCTGGGCGACGGCACGGCGAGGTCAGGGGAGGAGACGGCTGCGGTGGCGGAGGTTTAGGGTTCCGGCGAGGGGGTAGGTGGCCGGAGAGGCTCGGGGGGGGGGAAAGGTTATATAGGCTGGCGGAGGAGGGGCAGCCGGGAGAGGCGGCGGCCAGCGCGAGAGCGGGGGGGGTCGTGGCGTGCAGCGCGGAGGTCGGCCGGCGGTTGCGGGGACGCATGGCGGGTGCAGCGGTGAACGCGGGCGGCCGGGTCAGGGGAGAGGGGTGGCCGGGTTGCGGTTGCGGGTCGGGTGCGGGTAGACCCGACCCGACCCGTTAGGGTAGTGGGCTGGGCCGGGTTTAGGATTTGGGCCGGGGTTAGCTTTAGGTTTAAAAATAATTAGTTAATAAATTAATTAATTAATTAATTAATTAGTTAATAAATAAATAGTTTTTAGGTATTTAAAAATAGGTCCGGGGCCCAATAAATTTCAGAAAAATTATCCTAAGTCCAGTTTTTTATTTTACACCCAAAATTATTATTTCCATAATATTTTAATATTATTTATTATCAATTAAAAATTATTTAATAATTAGAAACCTAATTTTAATTACAGAAATTCCCAGAAAATTCCAGAAAATTTTAAAAAATCCCAATTTAATATTTTTTGAAAATTCAGGGGGGTTTACAACTAATACTCGATCCCTATCCCTAACACACACATCATATGCACACATATGACACTCACTGACATTACCCAACTGTTACAACTAACACCCTCTGGATACCCCAAGCATATCCATCTAAACATATACTCACTTTCATACACCCATAAACATTAACCCCTCATGCCAGTACCCTCTCACCCACACTAGTATTCCTCGTACACCCCCAATCTCCCTCTCGAGCATTGCTACTGCTGATACCCATCTATCATACCATAGTACATGGACCAACTGATACACAAGCCTCTACTTCACTTACACACACACATCTCTTCATTACCCGAGTCCCCATACCTGTGCACTACCAATATAAACTAGAAAAAACTAAACTAAATACTCATGCACTCCAGCCTTAGTGGCACATCACAGATCTGGTATCATACTTTAACTTATCTAAGAGATACATATATATATGTATATGTATATAGATATATGTACACTATATGCAATTATCCACTAATGTACATACCTACCTATATACATTATATTAGTTACCCAAATGTAGGTAGTCACATACACACTCATCCATGTCTCCTCACTGACACTTAAGCATATACCAACATTCCAATTGCCAGGGCACCCATGATGCTAAACTTCCATTATTAGTCCATCATACTTACTAACACACTTAAGCCCTTCCTCACATCACACAGTGCAAGTAACTTCACAAAATCATCCGATACTCCCCATATGGCATTGCTACTCAAGGTCACAACCTTGTAACTGCTCCTTCCCAACTTGTTGTTAACATAGCAACTGCATTAGCTCACTGTAGTGAAGCTCCCCAATGATACTCATTGTTACTGTAGTTATTGTGTGCTCCTGCACATGACATCAGAATAGGTATAGCCACACCCGTGCTCCCCAACTATAGTGTAACTACACCACTTATATTGTAATGATCTAGTATTAACTAACCTCTACCTGGTCTGCATTGCAATATGATGCATACTGAAATAGCTCATTGGTTCAGACAACCCATGTTACCTCCATCCCTTGCACATGTGTACTACAATACTAATGCATAGACCTGACTGCACAGTTCCTATCTCCCTACTACACATACTTACACACTAACCTATATATATACACACACACACACACACACACACCTCTAGTAATGGTCAATTCATCAAATACTAGATGAGAACAAAGACAAGATACATACTATAGTGTCATGATACCCTATCAACCAACTTGCCAAAACTCCCAATACTCAACCAGTACTATATATACCTATCAATTATACCTATATATAACTAAAGTAATTACTTACAATGAACATTAGAGGGAAATACACCAACAATAAAAAACCCTCCAAAATTATCCCGTATCACAAGTATCGTGATACAACATACTCGTATCAAATTATGGACACGTAGCTAGTCTTACACAACTAATACAAGTCTAATTAGACCTAAAAAACCTAATGACAATCACTTAGTGCACCAATCTCGAATTTCTTTCAAATTGGGCACAAAACTCAATGTAGCAAGTGTAATAGAAATTGTTAGAAGCCAAAACTTTATCCTATGGGTAGTACTAATGCATGTGTGAATTTTTAATGCTTAAATGCAATAATTAGAACCTAATTAGAAGGAAAAATTTAGAATTATACCTATTGGGAGATGGATTCCTAATGCCGCCAAAATGGACACAATTTGGACACAACCTTCTAGTCCAAAGATTTCCTCTCCAAGTGCTCTTACAAATCCAAGCTCCTAGCCTCCTTAGTTATTGATTAGGGAAGGAAATATGAGTAATTTGTGAAGAAATTGGTATGTAGGAATAAAACTATTTTGGGAAGAACTAATTATAAAATAATTGAAATGAGGAATGAGAGGAGAGAGAGTGTTCTACCCCCAATTATAGGGCTGGCCACTAGAACCCTTGTCCAAGCAATATAAAATAACACATATTCTCCGATTGGGTTGTCATGAAGAGGGGTTTAATTATTGGAAGCTTCCAGGCCTAATGAAGATTTAATCTAATCTCTATTTAATGGAAAGATTAACTTAATTTGGGTCCAATGTGACTGGCCTAATTATTGGTTCAAGTTGTCATGCCAAGTCTAGTTAGGTCCACTAGTGTCATGTCTAATCAATAGTCTAATCACTGCCAATAATTATATTAATCACATTGTATATATAACATGGACATATATATAAATAAAATATAACCTAATATTTATAGTAATATAAAATAACGAAAAATCCTATTCTAGAAATATGGTAGTGACGAGTCTACCCCCCTTAGAAAAATTTTGTTCTTAAAATTTAAGATACCTCTCCCTCTCTGTTCTAATTAGTTACAATTGATTCATTGTAATCCTCACTATAGTGGCAACCCCAAGCTATTCATGGTTTATGAAGTCTTATCCAAAATCTTTCAAACATATAATTCTATTAAAAGGAATCATTCATTGGTTATCAAACATGTATGGCTATAATCCTATTAGTCCTAATATTACAGTCTCTATCAGGTTCACTTGCTACTTATACTATATCATAATATTTTTTAATGTAATATGGGATACCATAGAACCACGCAGGTCAATGGATGGAAAAGAAAGGAGAAGAGAAACTCAAACCTACTAACCCAACACTTGTAGTATCGTTCCCTCGCCAGTTGTCGAAAAATACCTGCCCCTTGGGGTGTCTCCCTGTGCCGTTGCGGAGCAATTTGATATGCCACAGGTGGCCTAGCTGGATCTCTTACTTATCTCGCATAAAGCATTCACTAAGCATCAACCTAGCCATAATATTTAATATCAAGGATTACCACTTTTAATACTAATAGTATAATATGGTTCTAGGCCATGGACTATCACGATCCGCACTCAAAATAAGGACACGAGTACGTGGACAACGCCTAGCCTACATCGTAAGAACGACGTAGAACGCTATCTAGGTCCACATTACTATCTAACTATCATACATGAATATATATAAGGTACTTGTCATGCCATCTCAACTCCAAATGGAGGAACAATATAATGATATGATAAGAATAAATAATACTCAATCCCAAAATCCAACTAGAGGAAGAATAGAACAATATGGAGTAGAAGTAAAAGAAATACAAGAATCTCAAAATACAAGCCCAAGTCCAACATCTAATCTCATCAAAATGGTCTCAAAAATAATACATACCATGTCTCTAAGAAGTCACAAATACAATAAATTAATAAGTTGTCTCCTATGAAGCTAGAGATACATCCTCCTGAACTAATAGTACTAACTCTCTAGCTGGTTTGCCATCTTGTGCCCCGTAATACGTGGAACACATCTTCTAACCAGTCATCTGAAAAATATATCCAATCATGATTGGAGCGAAGTACAAAACTCTGAAAGCAGTTCCAAATATATGGTAGAGAATATATGACAAGTAATAGAAAAGAATACAAGATATACTAGCAACTAAGTGGTGAAAATAAACTAGAGTAAGCATGTAAAGTACTGGAAAGAAAAAAGCATGTAATATGGAATAACTGTAAGTAATAAAAATAAATAAACTAGCTAATGTGCCACAGAATACAAGTTCGTTATGTCATCTGTTTAGGTTGAATATAAATATAATACTATAACTTGATTACACGTGTGATATGTAATCGACATGTACACGAATACACTGGACTTAATCACATAACCAACTCCTACTCCCCCCATCCCCAACCAATACACATGGATCCAATCACGACACGTTACGAACATGAATATAAGCACACAGAACACAAGCAGTGTATGAACACGAAGTACACGATAATCAATACCTGATACACATAATAAAATATATATGAAGGTGTACCCGCTGAACACGGTAGGGGATAACATCCTATGACAGGATCCATTTAGTACCAGTCCATGTCGCAAATGTATCGGAATCAAGTAAACAGTTATAGAATATGTGATATATACACTATCATAATTGAAAACTTACAGAGAGATGTACTCGCCTGTGGTCCTGAGCAAAATGTATAACTCAGTGTCCGAGCTGGTGTCATACACACCTATATATGAATATTATATCAATTGGGTAAAAAGAATGCTAATTGAGTAAAAATGCACTAATTTGATTTTCTAAGCCATTTCTAGGTCACATTAGTCTAACTAGGTCAACTAGGTTGCACTACTCTAAGTAGGTCAACTTTAGGTTAAACTAGTCAAACTAGGTCAAACTAACCTTTTCTAGGTTTTATTAGCCTATATCTAGGTTTTTAGTTTGGTATCTTAATGGTGTTATATATTCATATTTAGCTAGTAGTAGGTAATAGGATATCTATCTATACCAATATCAATACATACCTTAACTTATATACCTATACTAATTAATATAGTATCAATATTTATACATATATAAATTATACAATACTATATACCTTTTAACTTAATACCAAAATATAACTAATACCTTAATTTAGAATTAGTACCTTGGTATCACAATTGCTTAACTAGTATCAACACTTACCTTGCCAATACATCAACCAATATCCAATAGCTTATTTCCTAATATTTGAACTCTATCTAGAACCTTAATCTAATACCTAATACTCATATCTAGGTGCTAGCCCTTAAACACTAGGAACTTTCAATACCCACTCTTTTGGATACATTTACTAATACTTAACCAAATACCTTTGTACCTATTGATATCTCACATATACCCATAACCTATACTAGTAGTACTCTAATAAATTACCTATTAGTACTATCCCTTGATACTAACTCCCAAGACCTGCAGTGCCCCTTAATGCCTTCTAAACTGTTTCACACATCACTCAAAATACACAGGTATCTACAAGTGCACCAATAATGCATACTGATTACCAATACACACTACCTCTCCTAATATCAATTTGCATTTAGAAACCGCCAGTATCATTCAATGGCTTCACTTAGCCTTTACTTGCACCAACATACTTACACCCACTAGGACCTGCAAGCAATGCACATCACCTAGTAGCAGGATCTAATACCAGGCTCACCCCCAAGACCCTCCATGCCCTAAATCAGTGCATAAGCACTATCACAGACATACCCTTCTCCTACACTTGTTGTAACACAATCTAACAATAACCTCTACTACACACCTACTTAGACATTTACCGAATTTACCCTCTGATACCTGAGTATTCTAATACCCATAACCCCCTACATGAATATATGATACACAATTATTATCCAAACCTACACCATCATGAACATCATTGTGATACACCACAACTATAAGCACCAACACTAACACTAATTTGCAACATCAAGACTAACATCCATATTAACTACTAACTCAAACACCCACATTCACCTAAGATGTACATCTACCCCTGGATTGCCCCAATCTATTTGTACTCCTACTGATACTAAAAAGACACCCTCTTGTAATAAGCATCCTACCAATGCTAAAATTCCTATTTAACTCTACATATATCAGTTGCTTTCCCACACAACTTCTACTATAGATGCACTCGAGCATCTGTGCTCCAAGGGTCTGTACATAATCCTCACATGATACTCACACACCTGACACTAGTTGAACACCTATACCTAATATAACCTATACTGGCACTAAGACTTCCACACTATCTATTGTTACTAACTAGAATACATTATCACATCACTCTTGCTCATTATCTCTCACTAACCTAGCTCCACGCTAGATACTCATAATTGCAGGTATAAAATTAGATCAGGAACCCCCTCATATTACTACACTCATACTAACATACTCAACTAATTAACCACTCATAACAACCCTCACTTACTCACACAGAAACCACCCCACAACTGGCCTGTGCCCGATCCCATGTCTTCATTGCAGTGCCAAAGGTAATGCATACTGCTGCTGGCCTCCAATTGATCCTGCACAAGTCCTACTTTTCCTCCAATAGCTGCCTATAGTAGCTATTACAACTTCAGTCCTTGCAGTTTGGACTAATATAGATCACATCTGAACCATGCCTTCATCTAAAACTTGCCCAAAACTTTTCACCCAATACCAAAACAACACCAAAAATAATATCAGTAGCATCAACTGCTATATTACTCCCTCTTTCTTGCTCCTTCTCAAGTAACATATCATCAACAACAACAATGACAGTATTAGCAACTAGCCCGGGCACTCCTTTTAGTCTATTTTACTGTATCTAATCCCCACTTATACCCTAACAATTATCTACCTAGACCTCCTAGCTGCTGACCCAGGAACCTCACATAAACTGTACACATTCACCATCCCGATCCCCTCATACTGGTAACCCAACTAAGACCCGAGTACTGTACTACCCACATAAGTGCAATTACTTGCTCTGTGACACCCTCATGTGTGCAACCCAGTACCCACAAAACCCTTCACATGATACCCAACACTAAACACCAGCACATACAAGTATTTCTTCTCATAAATACCCTAACACATATCGTAAGCATTATGACGAATACCTCATGCGCACCATACTATGGTATACCACACACACATGCAATAGACAATATATTAAACCCTTAGAGCTCATTGCTCATGATACTCAAAATACCCATCTCTAATAAAATAGAACCTAAAGAGAATATATAATTAGGCATATAATTACTAGAATAATCAAATTACAATGCATATTAGAAAGAATTAGTACCAAATCAACCAAAACCCCCAAAATACCAACCCGTATGATGGTGGATCATAATACGACCCTTACATATCCACTTATGGACACAAATATACCATCCCATACTCTAATAGAATCCTTAATTCTCATTGGAATCCAATGACAAACACTTGATGGTCACAAATTCGTAGTTCCACCAAAATGCCCCTAAAATCTCTATGTAACTATTGGAAATAACTTTCTATCACCTAGAACTTCTCCATGAGGGTGGTTCTTAGCCATGCAAGGGTTCCTAATGTTTAAATATATCATTTAGAATTAAAATGATAAAAGGAACAAAAATTTTACCAATTGGGAGATAGATTTCCAATTCTACATACCAAGAGGACACAATCCCAAGGATGGACACCTCCCTCAAGCTAGTTCCTTCCAATGTCTCCTTCTTTCTATCCCAAGCTCCTAGCCTCCTTGGGATGAGAGAGGGTTGGGGATTGATTTGGGAATGAAAGAGGTAGGGGCTTTTCTCAAATTGGAAAAAATGGAAGAGTGCTAATTAGGGTTGAATTGAGGCACCAATGAACTAATAAGATATTAAATACCCCCTCATGACCAGCCCTAATCTTTGCCCTAATAAAATGCAAAATGCCTAAATAGCCCCTCATAATTAGTTATGAAGGTTTGATATTAAAAGGGATTTAATTAAAGAAGGTTCTAATAACTAAATGAATGGTTTACTAATCATTCTCTCTAATTTAAATGAGTCAATCAATGCTAACTAATTGGTTGTACTAAATGAGTCATGACAAGTCTAGTTTGGTTCAATTAGGTTCACTAACAACTAGTCTAACTAATGACTAACATACTAACCACCAACTATATTAAATATAGATATACAAGTAACAATACCAAATATTATAAAATAAAAGATAATCAATATAATTAATATGAATATAATTATTAACAATTAGACTAAATAGTAAAAGATAAAAATATCCCTCTCAAGAAAAGTGGTAGTTACAATCCTACCCCCCTTAAAAAAAAATTGTCCTCGTTAAACCCCCAAAAATCATGGTCCAAAAAATTCTATCTAAAATTATACAATATACAATCTTTATCTTCTTCATTTTTATTTTCACTTTCACTATCACCTTCATCTTCCAGTTCTTGTTCCTCGTTCGATACCTCTATATCAGAGTCCTCCTCTATATGAGGTAAATCTTCTATGTCAATCTCTTCATTAACTCTATCATCCTCTACGGTAACATCAACCTCCATACTATGAACACCGACCAAACTCATATATGTAGGTTGAGGCATGACCACCTCATCCTCTTGGTGTGCTAGATTTCCAACATTATATTTTTTTTCTAGCTTTAGTTTTGCATACAGCCCACCAATCCTTATTATTGCATCGTCGACTAGGATAGCTCATATAATACACTTGAACTATTTGACTAGACAATACAAATGGTTCAAAATCTATATATCTTTTTCCATAGTTTATATCAACAGACCCAAACTGGTTGTCAAATTTCCATCCTTGTTTGGGTGTTGTGTCAAACCAATCATATTTAAATAACATAATTTTTATCTCATAAGAGTATTACAGCTCTACGATATCTCTTTGTACACCATAATAGTCGAATTATGGATCCTCATCGTAGACTGAACCCCTCACACATACTCCAAAATTCTTTGTATAATTAGCCTCCTCATCGACAAATAATTGATTAATAGGCTTATCTGTGGTTCTAAATTTGAATCTATTGATGGTGTATCCATCCTAACACTTTGACCTCTTGCTTGGTCCGATAGTTAATGCTCAAAGTCGTTTGTTCTATAACCCTGTACTAGGACGAAAAACCTAAAATATCACGTATCATATAAATATTAGACAAAGATTGGTCAGAATGCTAAATTTAGAATGCTTAATATTTAGGATTCGTACATAATTATGGAACCACGATAGAAATTTTGTATTAACCTCTCTAGCAAGATCATCATCATTAATAGTAGGTCTCTCCATTTTTACCTCAGCTCTAATAGTAAGAAGAATAGTTAGAGCACTTTTTTTTCAAGCATATACATAATGAAATATGTAGAAAAGATGTGTCGCTTACTTCTCAATATCTAGCATCTTTCCAAGACCACTATTTAACAATATATACCGATGAGCGGCTTCAAACTCATCATCTTCCAACTACCATACTTTAGTTGCACTTGTAGTCTTGCCTTCCACATTAAAGATAATATAGATTACACTATTCGGTTCATCAACCCCAACGTCATCATTCCTTGGGGCTCTATTACGATTGTTCTGACATGAGTATCAAAGTAGATGGAGCAGAAGTTTCAAACCTCCTCAATGATATATGCTTCACATATCGAAGCTTCTATATAAGCCTTATTGCCTACTTTCTTCTTTAGGTGATGTAGATACCTATAGATAATATATTGAATATTAGAATTATATGAGTAAATAAATTAATAGTACAAACTAATCAATTTATACCTCTTAAATAGATACATCCATCGATAATGGATGAGAGTGCCGACCTGTGCTTCGTATGCAAGATGAATTGGCAAATGCTCTATACTATCAAAAAAATTGGGGGGGGGGGGGGGAGTAGCACCCTCTCTAACTTGCACAATTTCAATACAATCTTCTCCTCAAGTTCTATTAAATATTGCACCGTCAACTTGCTTGAACACAAATCTATAAAGAATATAGATAATTTGGCCAACGAAGTCCATACTTGATGAGGCAACATCTCTCTCAGAGAAATAGGTAGTAACCTCTCCATAAACATATAACAATCATGTCTCTTCATCCCTGCCATCTTGCGTTCGTTGAGATCGACACATCTTGCCAGATTTGACATGTATTCGTTAGGAAATCTCAACTTTGAAGTCCAGTTGCATATTATCAATTTTTCCTCCCAACTCAATGTAAATGGTGCTGGAGTCTTCACCCAATTACCGTTTGTACTTCATTTTAGGTGCAAATCTGAAGGGCTGCAAATAATTTCCAAGTTATTTCTTGATTTGAAATTGTCTTTCATTTTTTCCTTGATATCCATCAATGTATTAAAGATGTTGTCGAATATATTTTTTTGATATACATAACATTAAGATTGTGTCTTATGAGATTGTTCTTCTAATAAGGCAAGTCCCAAAAGATACTCCGCTTTGTCCAATTATGTCTATGTCCAAACCCTTCAAAGTGAAGGGCCGATATTGGATCTTCCATCACAGTCAATAATACATCTACCTCTTTCTAAACTTGGTCTCCTGTCAGTCTCAACGGGGGCGAAGATAGTTCCTGTTTATCTACTCTAAAGCCATCTCTGTTCCTTCTCCACAGATGAGACCCTATAAATAGTTTTTCCCCAAAATCCTTTCTTTCCCCCACAAATTTTAGAATTTAAAACACCAAACCCTCTTATTCCCTCATCTAAAGAAGCTTAGAAGCTTAAGCCACAAGGAGCCTTGGAGAAGAAGAAGTTTGCATTGGGAATCCATCTCTCAATAGGTAAAAATCTAAAATCTCTCCCTTAAATTCTATTTTACTTATTTGTTGGCCATTAGGAACCCATCCATGATTTAGGAATAGCCATAAGGGGAGAGAATGAGTCTCTATATGGTTTCATGATATTTTCTTCATGGTGTTGTATGCATATTTGGGGTTTTGTTTTTATGGGTGTGTTTTCCCCTATTTTTTATAACAACAAATCATATTATGTATATATATTTATATTTGATATGTATTTATTATGTATTAGTATGATTAATAGGTTATTAAAGATTGTGGCATAAAGATTGGTTGTATATCATGAGTATCCTAGATTAATGCATACTTGGTGTTTGTTTAATTATATAAGTGTGTGTATGCGTCCATGGATGTATGGGTGTGTCTCATATCTTTTGTTTGTGCATCAGTGTTGACAGTGGTGAAGAGGGGAAACACTGTGGCTTAGTCTATAGGATAATTTATGTCTGTGTGTTTGTGCTAATATTGTGAGTGAAGTTAGTATAAGACAGTGAGAACCTGGGAACCATAGTGACTTCAGGTATGTGTTGTATCCACTATGTTCAAGAGCTTATTGATAGCAATGTACTGCCTGCAGGCCTTTAAACTGCACAACAAAGTCGAGCATTCACTGACAGAGTAATGGTCCAAAGTTTAGCATGTTGGAGAAGGGGGGTAAAATATCCTAGTTTGTGCAGTGTATTGTGCTAGAATCTGGGTGTTTAAGCTATCTGTAGCAATAGTAGGTACATTAGGTGCATCTCTGGGTGGTTTAAGGATTAGTTGGTTTCAGTTCAGTAATATGTAGTGTTCATTTGTATGTGTAATAGATGTTAGTTCAGTTATATTCATATTAGATGTTACTGTTGTTAGTAATTATCTGTACATTGGTTAGTGGTATTAATGAAGTTAATAAGAGTTAGTTCAGTAACTGTGTGAACTTTAGAAGGAGAGTTTGGGCTCATAGCTGCATCAGTGGGTACTGATACAGAGGTTTAGGATAGAAGTACACTCGGAAACAAATGCAGATAGGCATGTAAAGAGGGCTCGAGCAGTGACCTTGTACTACAGGTGAAGAATGAAGATTGGGGGCCACTTGGTAACACAATATCAAGTAATGAATTGGTTAGATAACATAAAGGGATTGGGTCACTACAAGAATAATTCAAATTAGCGACGCCTAGAAACGTCGCTAAATGGCCTAAAAAAGTCGCTAATAAATTAGCGACTTAATTAGCGATGTTTTAATAAAGTCTCATTTAAGCTAGTCGCTGACAGAAAAAATGTCGCAAAATATTGCTATAGCGATATTTTCTAGCGACATATTTGCGTCGTTAATATTTTTCTTATTAGTGATGTTTAGCGACTCAACGTCGCTAAATTAGCGACGTATTTTTTGTCGCTAAACGTTGCTCAATTTTTTTTGTTTAACGACGTATTCAGCAACGTATTCAACGACGTATTTAGCGACGTATGTTAATGTCGCTAAACGACGCTAAATGTCGCTAAACGTCGCTAAATTTTTAGTAAAAAAAAGAATGTAAAATGGTTTCCAAACCAATCTTCCTGCAGTTTATGAATTCATAATTTATATAAATAGACCCGGAGCAACCCTCCGTTGAATTCCCTGGGTTCGCCGACCCCTTCGGTGGAACACTTAACACCGGTAAACATAAAATAAAAGTATATGAAATATTATAGTCATATAATAAACACAAAATAAAAGTATCACACATACAAAAAGCACAATATAAAAGTATCACAGTCACATAATAGCCACAATAAAAGTATCAAAGATATACCCTAAGTCTTATCCAATTTCTCAATCTCTCAAAAAAATCCAATATGCTGGGGCAGAACCTAGTCCCTCAGATACTTCGCATAAGCAGCGTCTACTCCATCAATCTCCGCTATAGGTGCTGGGTGACTGGAACTCCCACTCTCAGTTGGTGCCTGCCCAACTGTAGGAGGCACCACTTCCTTCTTAACAGTAGAAGTTTTCACTTTCTCCTTAACAACCGCTTCTAATTTAACAGTAGGAGTCTTTTCCTCCTTAACATTCACTTCCTCCTTAACAATAGGAGGTATCACTTCCTCCTTAACAGTAGGAGGTGCCTCTTCCTCCTTAACAGTAGGAGGTGCCTCTATCAAGCGACGTGCACGTGCTAGGATCATGGATGCCATCTGGTAAAATAAATGGAAATAAATAATATAATTGATAATAGATATAAATATATGTATCCATATAGTTAAAATAGATGTTACGTTCCACATTAAAAATATAGTACAAAATTCAATGTTAGTGAAGTGAGATGGAGTAATATCTGAAGTGGGGGGGTATAAGTTATGAAACCACAGTAGTATTGATCCTTTGAATGCAAGTGGGGTGTGTGATAATACCCAATATAGAGGGTGGTATCTAAGTGTGTGTGTGAGCTGATGACAGACATGTGTTAGTATGAATGTTGAGGTCTGCAGGGGGAAGCGTGGATTAAGGGGGTGACTGAACTGTGAGGAATGCGCACTAGATTATGCATCAGTTAGTATATCAGTTAGTTGTAATATTAGTTAGATAGTTATAAATGATATGAGTTAATAGTTAGTTAAGTTAGTGGTATACTATTATAGTTCGTAGCAGTTATTAGTGTGTGTCCATGTGTCCTGATAGTGGTATACTATTATAGTTAGTATCAGTTAGTTGTAATTTTCATCATTTGGAAGTGTCATGTGTGAGGCACATGAGATCCAAATGACATAAATCACTTAAATCTGAAAAGAGGGGGGGGGTACTATGTGAAGAACCAACAACAAGGGTATTCTCCTAAACTTACCAAATGACTATATGGTTTTTTGGTATTTACTCATGTTTTTTAAAACATGTCAAGCCTTGGTACATTTATAGGAGCAAGTCATTTATAGGAGCAAGCCTTACCAATTAAGTTACTATAACTAGAACCTGAACCGCAAACTATTTAGCTTCCTACTAGAGATTATTGCATTAGGTATCAATATTGGTAAGGGAACATTTTCAAGCTAGCACATTCCATTTTTGATTACAACTTTACCTCAAAATTTTTAAGCTAGCACATACCACTTTCGATTAACAAATAAGTTACTATAACAATAATTTTTACATTAACTTCGGATGTGAATAAGCTTGGCAAGCTTTTCAAAATAATAACTCTTTCATTATTATTTGGTGATGTTGCAGTTTTATACTGAGATGGAAATTATGGATTCTGAGTTCAACTTAGAACACCAAAAATGAAATCAGAAAGTTACGACTGCAGTTTGACCAGGGAAGGCAAAGCTAACACCAATCTGGACCTTTTCTGCTGACCTGACTACAACGTAGGCCATTTTCTTAAACATGAAGTTTTTTTCCCACTGTTCTTAGAAAATTGGAAGTTAAAAGTGCATGTTCTGAAGTATTATTTCTAAAGTTTAGTGGACTAGATAAAGCTGATGCAATAGGTACTCATATTTAACCCCTAATAATTAACCAATTTATAAATGTTTTATGCGTAAAAATTTCAAAAATCTTTACACCAACATATACTTAATCATTTGACTTGTATAAATATTCGAGAGAGAAGTTCTAATCCATTGCATAAAAAGATAATATAAAATAGTTATCAGTTATCCTGGTACATCAAAGATCATACAGGAATCATGCCAAGGGATCATATTTTATGGAATTATTTAGGTGAACTAGGTCCATCATTTATTCTATGGACCTGATGATTGATTAATGACATGTGGGTCCTATCAACTTTTTTTTTGATATGACCCACATGTCATTATTGAGTGATCATGTCATAAAATGAATGATCGTCCATGTTCACCTAATAATTTATATTTTATGTAATTAAGATGTCACCTGATAGGGCCCACAATAATTTTTGTTTTATGTAATTAAGATGTCACATGATCAAGTCTTCTAATTATGTTCTTAGATTAGTCATAAAATCTATGACTTCAAAGCAATGCTTATTTTACTATCTTATGGCAGATTTAAGAGTTTTTAAAAGAAATAGAGCTTGTGGATGCATTCAACTTGTAACTAAAGAAAGCACCAAAAAAAGTAACCACAGATTTGATCTGCTAAGGTCAGAAAATAGACAAATTAGAACTTTCTGCTGATGATGTAACTATAATATTTGCTAATTTATATTTTGTTTATTTTTGAAGAAAAATAGCACATCGCCACATGTTTCTTTGATTAATAAGCATGTAAAAGACAGTCATCTAGTACACAAACATATGTTCCAGTCACCTGAAAAACATAAAAAATGTCTTTACTTAATGTATGGAATTGTCTTTGTGAAAAGTATAATGTTCAATTATGAAAAACCTAGATAATACTTCGATTCGGCTGAAGAGAGAGAGAGAGAGAGAGAGAGAGGGGGTTAGGGTTAGGGTTTACACCCTTTGTGATAGTGTCTGTGTCGTGTCAGAGAGAGAGAGAGAGAGAGAGAGAGGGGGGTTAGGGTTAGGGTTTACACCCTCTGTGATAGTGTCTGTGTCGTCTCTGTATTAGTGTGTGTGTCGTGTCTGCATCTGTGAGAGAGAGAGAGAGAGAGAGAGAGAGAGATCGGGTTAGGGTTAGGGTTTAAACCCTCTGTGTCAGTCTGTGTCGTGTCTGTATCAGTGTATGTTGTGTCTTAGTTAGTGTTATGTCGTGTGCATCTATGTGTGTGTGTGTGTGCGTGAGAGAGAGAGAGAGAGAGAGAGAGAGAGAGAGAGAGATCGAGTTAGGGTTTACCTAGAGGAGAAGGAGGAGGAGAATCTTGAGGTTCGTCGGAGGGGGCTATGGGGGAGCCGGTGTAGGGCTGTGGGGGAGCCGGTGTGGGGCTGTGGGGGAGCACTCGGGGAGCCGCCAGAGTAGGGGGCTATAGAGGACGCCGGAGGGGGCACTTGGCCGGAGAAGGGGGGGAGAGGGGGGTGTTTTTGAAATTTTGGGGATAAATTTTGACAGAAGGGGGGAAATCGTAACCTATATTAAAAAAATTAGCGACGTTTAGCAACGTCAACTTATGACGTTGCTAATTATCAAGTTTGCGACATTATAGATGTCGCTAAAAACGTTGCTAAAAATTGACGAAACTAACGTCGCTAAATACATCGCTAAACATCGCTAAATAAAATAACTCAGCGACGTTTAGCGACCTTAAAGAAACTTATAGTGACTATTGTTTTCAAAAACTGAATTACAGTCCCTAAACGTCGCTATATGTTGCCAACAACGAGGTATAGCGACGTTTACTTTTGGAGTCGCTCAAATCTTTAATATTAATGAAGTTTTAATATGTCGTCGCTATTTCTTCATATTTTGGTAGTGGATTTTGTGATGCAAATAGCAAGCAATCATCTAGGATAAGAGGGTTGATATAGATTAGTTGTACTGGTGTTCGCAAGATTATAATGGTTAGGAGTATCAGCTGTCAGGTAAGTGATTGTACATGTAAGTCTTGTGTATATATGTTAGTATATAGTTACCTGTTAACCAAGTCAATTACGTAATATCTTTAAGTATCAGGGGTAGCAGATGTTCAGTTAAGGGTTATTATTGTTGATTGGTGTGGTATAGTGTCAGATATTAGATGTTAATCCATTAGTTACATAGAGATTAGTTAGTGTATAGTTAGAAGTTGAATTCAAATATTAGTTAGCCTATTAAATGTTAGGTAATATTAGTAGACTAGTGTATTAGTAATCTTTAATAGCTATACATAATATATTAGTTAATATAAGGTAATGAGTAAGTATTTTACTTAGTATTAGATTAATATATGTTAAGTCAGTTAGTTAATTAGCTACATGTTAGTTATTCAATTACTTGATATTAGCAGAGGGTTGAGGTTCAGTCAAGAGGTGAGATTAGAGTTAGGTTTTAACTTAATACCAATACCTATGAGCTATATATATATATATATATATATATATATATATATATATATATATATATATATATATATATATATATATATATATATTATCTGTACTTAGTATAGCTATTATTAACTTAGTTAGTAGTGATAACTATTATAAGTTAAGATATTGACCTAGTGTGAGTTAGAAACCTTAGAGTAGCAAGGTAATGACATAGTTAGCCTATTAAAGACCTAGTTTTAGCCTAATAATTGTATTTCAACATAGTTGATGATATTGTCCTTCTAAAACGCCAAATAACATTATTTTGATATTTAGGTCTTTGCGATTTTATCTTGGACATCGATCCTCACACATTGCTCAGGACCATAGACGAGTACATTCTTTGACAGTTTTTATTATTTTGGTTATTACTATGATTCTAGTTGTAGTGTATACTTGATTCTGACACATCGAATATATGGGCTAGTATTATAGATACCATTCATAAGGAGTCATAATTGAAATCCATCGTACTAGCTGGGGACGGAGAAATATTAGCAAGATTATGTGATCATACCCTACTTTACGTGCATCATAGCTCACCCCACATATCACGTAGGGTGTAGTCTGTCATTTACATGCCTCATAGTCTGTTATATATGATTATCCTGACAATTGCTCGTATTATAGCTAACCAGATGGTTAGCCCGACCTCACATGTATCATAGACAATCATATATAACAAGCCTGATCTAGTCCCAAGCCGATCACATAGCAAACTGATATTTCACAACACTTAGCTAGAATTCCTATTATTTTATTCCAGTTCACTCATTTCTAGCATTATCATATATCTGTTAATTGCTAGTTAGTTCTATATGCTTATTACATGTCTATCCAGTATTCCTTATTTTTCAATATTTTTTCTTCATGTATTTTTCTTACACTATTTTATAGTTTTTATCAATATAATTGAAACTGCTGTTAGTGTTTGTGCTTCGCTACAATCCTGACTGGATAACATTTTCAGAGGATCTTGAGGATTTCTGTCCTACCCACTTTGGTCCAGGAGTAGATGAAGACTACATCCCGGAGATTCCAGAGGAGCCACTCTCCTTAGAGGAGACACCACCCGCAGTCGTTTAGACAGTTTTTAGTCTAATTTATTATGTATTTGATTATTCTAAATTATGAGACTTGGTGTATTTAAGTTGAGAATTATTTATGTTGAGTTAGTTAGACTCTAGACTTATTATTGTTATTTGAGTTGTGTTCTAGACTTATGTCAGATCTTTCTTATCTTTTATATCTTATCGTGCCATTTACTTTCCTATAGTTAATGTAATTGAGTAAATTATGAAGTGATGATCATATGCATATTCATTGTCCTCCTTATAGAGTTGAGATCATTGACAGATTATTTTGTGAGTTATAATTAGTACTTTTAAGACCTAGACATTGTTCTACCGTCGATGCTGCGGCGTAGGCTGGATGTACCCACGACTCATACACAAATTTTGGGTGCGGGTCGGGACAAGGTTTTGCGATCGATATTCAAAGTTATCTCCCATATTGGACTCTTCTACCTCCGTATTGAAGGAGGAATAATATTGAGGAGTCAAAGGTTCTCCTTGAGTCGTCCACTCCTTGTAATTCTGTACGAAATCCTTCTTGTAGAGATGCTCCCTCATGAGATCCACCTATTTGAATAGTATATTATGATATTTGACATAATGACACTTGATGAGCCTCCCATCCATGAAATAAGGTTGACTATTGGTGTATTTAAGAAATTCTTCAACGTCCACCCTAAAATCATATGTCAAACCAATCATACTCTCATATTGCCGATTGTACATCCATGATCGGTCAACTAAGTATCGACTCATTGATTCTGCATGTACCATATATATTAAAACAATATGGATAAGATAAAAAGATGAGTTAAGATAAGATACAAAGTTTTTTCTCATGCATACCCCCTTTATGTTTAATTTAATTCGACACTCATCGGTATCGGTATCGGTCGATATCGGATCGGGATACGCCAAACCGTATCGGTATCGGCCGATACTGCAAACTATGCTTTCATAATAAAGATTCGATAGTCATCTGTATCGGTATCGGGTGTCGGTCTATTCTAATTTAAGAGAATGTAGTAATATAAATATAATGGACCAAAAATTGATTTGGCCCAGGCATGAATAAAATGAATTAAATTAGACTTTGGGCTGGTTCTAAACCTGTCGAGTGTGGGTCATTATAAGAATAAAAAATATAGGTGTAATTGTTTTGGACTTAGACTCAAGTTTTGAATTTAAAGCATTAGTCCAAGTTGAACTTGAGCTACGTAACTATAGTCAAACCTTTATATTAAATATAATTGGCCTATTATAATTTTGGGATATAATGGGTTTAGGCTTAATAATACATTATTAAGATGTCGATACATGCCGATACATGCCTTAACATAATAAGGATTCGACTTATCGGTATCGGTATCGGGTAGCGGTCGGTATCATACTTCCTTGACACTCATCGGTATCGGGTATCAAGACATGCTAAACCGTATACTACAAACTATGCTTTCAATATTAACCAAATTCAGATTCAAACTTAAACCTAAAAATATTACCCAAAATTATTTTTCAACCTTAAACCTAAAAATAAACTTAAATACAAAATATAAAACAAAAAAATAAAATGAAGGAGGTGTTAGGGTTTACTGAGTAGCCGGAGGAAGAGGAGGGGGTCACGCTGGGAGGGGGGCCACGGAGGAGAAGGGTAGGGGCAGAGGGAGGGTGTCGCCGGAGGAGGGAGGGGGTCGCCGTGAAGGAGGGGGTCGATCAGGGGATTGATGAGGGAGGCGGTCGCCGGAGGAGGGAGGAGGGAGGTAGGAGTCTCCGGAGTAAGGGAGGGAGGGGGTCGCCGCGAAGGTGGGGGTCGCCTGAGGAGGGAGGTGGGAGGTGGGTCAGACACCGGAGGAGGATGGAGAGGAGAGGGAGACGGACGTCAGAGAAGGAGGAGGAGGAGGGGTCGAGGTCAGGGGTGAGAGAGGAGAGAGAGAGATAATGCTTGGGGGAGGGGGAAATAAAAATGAAAATAAAACTGGAACATTAAAATATAACGTTTGGCAGCGATAGAATTTTCCTTCGCTATTCCGTCGTTGAGATAAAATCGACACCACAACGACGAAATAGCGATAAAAATTAATATATATTTCTTATATAAATACATTAGTCGCTATGCTGCCGATCTTCCATCGCTATACCAGCGACGGAATGCGATCCGTCGCTATTTTACAGTATTTTTATAGTGAGAGGGGGAGGAGAAGGCGGGGTAGGCAGGGAGGAGGAGGAGGAGGAGGAGGAGAGGTAGTCTTCTGTTCTTTCTTCTTTTTCTTTTTTGACAGTTATTAACGTTATAGCTATATGGGATAGAATAGTGATGGTGAGTCCTAGTCGTAGGAATGGCAGTGATGAATTAATCTATAACAACCATATATAAACAGTGGTAAAATATTGATAATCTTTTAATGCATGAATGGGTTGTCTGGTGCATCATAAACTTCTAATGATACATATCGTGGAATTACATTCACAAAAGGTTAGGTTATAGCGGAAAGGAGTAATATTTGGTTTAAGAAAATGTATAAAAGAAAAGATAAAGTGATATATTGTATTGAATATATTGGTTGTGTTGCTCCACAACCATTTTTGTTGTAGAGTATACATGTTTATATTTGAATTTGTTGCTTCAAATAATCAAAACCAAATAAGAAAACCTAAAATTAGAAAAGAAAAAAAAGAGCACTTCCATGGTTGCTCACTTGCAAGCAATGAGTATTGTTCCATCCCTAAATGTGTAGTAAGAATCAAAAATAGAAATAAAGGTGATGCATCATAGGCAAAGCAGAAATGCTAGCTCGTGGTTGTCGCAAAGTCAGAAAATCAATTTTCGATCTCGCTCCTGCATTTGTCGGCCTTCAAGCAGCCTCTACCATGATAAGGTGGCAACGGCTTGTTCCCGTTGGGGCGGCAATTCGCTTCGAATTCCCCGTTCCCCCTCTTACTGCAAGAAATATGGTCTCCCCTACGAATTCCACCGTAGTCGATGACCTTAGCATCAGTTGCAACGATAGCAAAGTACGTAAATGCTACAAGTACTAGAATCAACCATGCATGAATTGCTGCAGCCATTATATATATTATAATCGATCGATAACTACCTTTCCTTCTTCGGAATGTATCCACACTCAGGTGGTTTATTTTTAAGTATGGAAATGCTGGGGATTATAAATATAAATATATATATATATATATATATATGGAGCTAGGTTTAGTCGTACGCAAAGGCATCTTCGTCAGCTGTGCCGCAGGAAATTCTGGCCCGGATGGTAGCTCATTATCGAACGATGCCCCATGGATCACGACTGTCGGTGCGAGCACGACCGATTGATGGATCAAAACCACCTTAAAGCTCGGACACGAAGGCGAATTCGACGGCAAGTCCCTCTTCCAGTCCAATGAGTACGCCAACACGGCGTTGCCGATAATCTATCCGGGCTCGCTCAACCCCAATTCTGCCTTCTGTAGAAATACCTCCTTGGACGACATCGACGTGAAAGGAAAGATGGTCGTGTGCGACACCGGCGGGGGCATACCAAGGATAGAAAAGGGGATCAATGTCTTGAAAGCCGGTGGGATTGCCATGGTTCTTACGAACTCGGAGCTGGTAGGGTTTTCTACTCTAGCCGATGCTCATAAGCTGCCGTCAGTGCACGTTACATTCTCCGACGGGTTGATGATAAAAGCGTACATCAACGAGACGACGGCGACAAATGCGACCGCCATGATCATTCCTAAAGAAACAGTATTTGGCAAAGGACCGGCAACTCCGATGGTCGCTCATTTCTTGTCGAGAGGGCCGAGCCTGATCAGCACGGGGATTCTGAAATCGGACATTGTCGGTCCAGGTGATGATGTGATCGCCGCATGGCCGCTCCTCCCCGTAAGCCCCTCGGCGGGCAGCTCATTGCAATATCTGCTGAAGACTACCTCATTTAAATTCTCTTTACTGATAAAAATGTAACAGAATTACAACGACTCAAATCCAAAGAAATAACTCGATTACAATCTCTCTCTCTCTCTCTCTCTCTCTCTTAATACAATAAAATATACCACAAGGCTAATATCTCAAGAACTATATAAACAATATTATTCCATATATTATGTCATTTATATACAAATGATAACATCTCCAGCCGAACAATTTCAAGTTGTCAATCTATGCTCCAATCCCTCAGCACGACCAACAAAATTTCGCACCTAAGAAGATCTGATGGGATTCAGTACATTATCGTATATGGTGAGTGGCCTCTAGCCAACTCAACTAAAACTAACACATTGATTAAGTAAGTGTAGGTAAATATATGTAATCTTTTTAATCTTATCTTAGGATCAGTTAACAATTCATGATTATATATGTGTCCATAAGCATAAAAGTATCATGCAACAAAGTTGATCTTACTCAATACTTACCATCCTTCATTGTTAATACAACGAAATCAATTTATAAAAATTAATTGTGTCATAAGTGTATCCGTATATCAATTGTTATCTTCCATAAAAATATAAGTGTGTCATGCATTCATCCCTCAACTTGTCAAGCCTGCAAGTAGATAATGTTAGCATGCATCTTAACTAT
This sequence comes from Iris macrosiphon, assembly GCA_036927795.1. NCBI lineage: Eukaryota > Viridiplantae > Streptophyta > Magnoliopsida > Asparagales > Iridaceae > Iris > Iris macrosiphon. Next base: position 3,553,335 of record JAYESA010000006.1, read on the forward strand.
ATGAAGGTCACTAACACCACAAGCCATCCAGGACTATTCATGGTAAGACGACGATCCTTTTGCGTACGGGTAGCTAGCCCAACCGAAGGTCCCCTAAATACATGTACATAGAACTTATTAACCTGGGTCCTCGTAGGCAGATAGGATCCCGGTGTCCCGATGATCATTCGATGAACCAAAATCTTGTGCACAAGTTATCCAATGATCATGCAAATGTGTGAATAGTTAAGACTCTAACACAAATGCATACATGGTACATAAACTAAAAGTAACTATACATGCATATTTTCTTTCCATTACCACATTCCTCGAGCCATCGCTCACAACATTCTTTCCAGTCCAGGGATTCTACCTTGGTGACCCAATAGTCCCAAACCTTTCCATTATTTCTATTCCTTTGAAACCACAATACTATAATTCTATAAGATACATCATCATAACACTATATTCCACATCTAAAACATAGCAATAGAATTATACTCCATATGATAACATACTAAAAAGGTGTAAATCTACATCTATACAATAAGTTAATAATTTATGTGATATGTATCTACATTATACAAGTTTATATCAACAGTTTAACAATTTTATGTTCTATAGCAGCAAGTTACATAAAATGTGATTAATCTCTTTTATCTATCTTGGTTTTTTTCCTTTTTATCACCATACAACAAAACTCATAGCATAACAAACTAAACATGCAATATTTATTTGCTAAGTGTGAAGGTAAAGGAGAGAAGGATCAAAATTATTCACCTTGAAGAAACACATATCTCAATCGAGCAGATCTCTGAATAAATTTTCTACATGAACCCAAGTCCAAAAAATCTTTACAGCCAACAAACCATCTCAATACACTATGTAGAGTGGGGTATTACACATATACCACTCAGAAGAAAAAATTTCTCGAAACTTATAAGAATAAATTGGTTATCCAACTGCATCACTGATGAATAAAGAAACTTTACTTAATTTTTGATTCAAACTTCGATGCTGACTCCACGGCAGAATTACCATCCAAATATGCACAATAAGACCCACAAAAATCCTAAAATACCTTTCATTTTAATCAACACTTGCAAAAAAAATTCTGCACACAACAAACACATCTGCAACAGCTCTCTTCACTTATGCCTATGTCTTCTCTTCCAACCTATAGCTGCGCCAAAATACTCAAACATATGAACCCAATGAACCTGTGAAGCTTCTTCTTTCATATCCAACTTGAATACCCCTTATATAACTTCAAAGATCTATCATCAATTAATGCAAGCTCACTCACGCCTTTGCCAAATCCATTGAACAACTTATACCACCAAACTAAATTCAACTATTCCCAAGGCTTAACCAAAATACGTAAATAGTGTCCTCTCTAATTACTTCATATACTACGGTACGACTAGTATTTTCATAAATAAAGCGTTAATTTGTATTTGACAATGCTGACACCATAGTCATTATTTGTGAGTTGGCTAACGCTAAGAAGGTTGTGCTTTAAATTTGTAACAAGGCAAACATTCTTGATGTATGGTGGCCCATGCAGGTTTGTCTTCGCAAATAGTGTGATATCATAGTGGTACCTAGGTTTAGTCGTACCACTATGATCCTGCAATATTAGGAACTCATCACAGCATAGGCTAATTTTGTTGTTATTTATTTTCTCGTATTGACCATATCTCCTTTTGGACTTATGTTCACTTTTCTCCATTCCAAAGAATGGCTAAGGGAAGCAAGGAGATGCGAGATCGCACTTCCAGTATTACGACTTTCGGTAGGGCATCCTCTGCCCATCCAGTGGGCCAGGAGGAGACTAGGACTCTTTCTCCTCCACCATCTCTTCCAGCTAAGGGTCACATTCCCACCATTCCGGTTACTGGATCATTGCTGCTAGATGGAGCGCATTGCTTGAGTTGTTCAGAGGAATGATGGTGGCTCAAAGATTCCAGGATGAGGCACAGAAAGAGCAAATCGTTGTCATGAGGGAAAGCATGGAGAACGCTCACTTGGTAGCAATAAGAGCCATGGAGCAGATGATCGCTCAACACTCTACCCAAGCTAAGGCAAAAAATATTCTGGACTTCAAGAAGCTCAACCCCCATGACTTCAATGGCACCGAGGGGATTATCTATGCAGATGAGTGAATTGAAGACATTGAGAGAGGCCTCTTTGCATTGAGCTTCTAGAAGACTTGAAGATCGAAGCCGCATGACTTCAGCTCTATGACATTGCTAGGACTTAGTTCAGAAATGAACCCAAGCTTGCAGTGTCGGGACTTACTTGGGAGATGTTCAGAGAATTATTTAAGAAGAAGCTCTTCCCGGCCATAGCCAAAGAGGTTTTGGAGAGGCAATTCTAGAACTTAGATAAAAGGAATCACACCGTGGACGAGTATGCCTCAGAGTTCAGCCGGATCAGCCGATTCATCGACTACATGGATCGAGATCTCGAAGACTGAGCCAGGAGGTTTTGCCAAGGACTATCCAAGGATATTTGCGTGCATGTCATGATAAATAGGGCAAAGACTTATAGAGAGATCGTCTTGATCGCCCAGGGAGTCGAGGTGGACTTGGACCTTCGTCACAAACGATGTCGGGATGCTCAAGGGGACAACAACAAGGGACCGACGAAGCAGCAAAAGACTTTCCAGCATCCACCTCAGATTTCTCCTGCACTTGCACCAGTTCAGCATCAGCAGCAGCAGAGGCAGGAGCAACATGGTTCTTCTTGCTACTACTATAAGAAGTCATGACATACTTGGGAGACCTGCCGTAAGACACTTGGAGTTTGTCTATTTTGCGGATTGGACGTGCACCAGAAAACTTTCTAAAAAACCTGTGCTAGTACGTCAACACAGCTACCACGCTAGTATATCATCGTCGTTCTTCCTGGCCTACATGATCCCGATTTCCTGATGATCATTCGAGAAAATACCTTGTGCAAGAGTTGTCCATCCATGCAAATGCATGAACATATAGACTTTGCACAAATGTATGGTAACAACTAATGTATGTATACCACATATCTTTACTCATCATTACCCTTCCTCGAGCCATCACTCAACATAACTATTCCCAATCTAGAGGTTTATCTACGCAGCTCCCAATCTAGGGATACTACCTTGACGACCCAACGATCGCGAACCTTTCTATGTTACTATTTTCTACAACAATTGTAGAATAATCCTCTTGTCTAAAGCAATAGAACACATTCTATATAATACTCAATAACAGTACTGTAATCAATGTGATATGATATTGCACAGTGCGATAATCCATTCTATAGCAGCAGGGCTAAATAGTCCAAGTGATAAGTAAAAGCAGTTCTACTTATGCAATTCCATAATATGGTACGAGTCTATGTCTAAAGCAGTAGTATGAAAGTTTATCTCTAGTAGCAAGCTAATAATCCATGTTCTATACAATGATATAGATAATGAGATTATTCTCTTATCTATCTTGGAACGTTTCTTTTATTAGCATGCAAACATAACTCGTGGTATAGCAACAGAAACTAGCAACATCATTTATTAAGGGTGAAGTTAAAGAAAGAAGCGATCACCGAAACCATCCACCTGAAGGAAAATATATCTACCATAACTGAGTATATCTCTAAATCAATCCTCTAACCGCAATCACCTCGTGAGATGAAAGCCATGTAAGAGAGCCTTCAGAGTACGTACTCTCAGCATTTTTTCCACTTCGAGTGAACTCCACTGAATATGTTGCAACAAATTTGTCAGCCAATTTTCCAAAATCCAGCTTCGCCGGTGTTACAGTCACGACCGCCCCCAATGGCTGTACGATCTTCACCGTATAGCTCGAGTTCGGGTGCCCGACGTTGGTCACGGTCCGTGTAACCATCCGACTAAAATTGTTTGCCGGCCCTAGCATCACGGAGAAGGACGGGTAGTTCAATTTTGCATCAAATATCTTTCGCACAGTAGAACAGTTGATGCCACGGCTCGCAACGACGGATACCTGCTAGTCCGTTAACGTCAAACCGCACATGTATCCGACGTAGTCGTCGGGTTCAATGTCGTAGATGAGACCCGAACGGTTTGCTTTTGCTGGGTTGACATGGACTAAGCCGATGGCGAACGCGCTAGCCGCCTTGAGTTTCTGGTCGGCAATTGGGTCGCCGACCATGTTGGTCGTATCGGCAGTCGTCATGATTGTCGATCTTATCATAGCCGACGACTAGTCGGGGTTTGCACTCTTCAGCAGAGAAGCAATGCCGCTTAGATGAGGAGTGGACATCGAAGTGCAGGAGATAATATTGAACAATGAGCCGCCGGGCAAGGGGCCTATAGGGAGGAGCGGCCATGCGACGATCACATCGACATCTAGACCAACAATGTTTGGTTTCAGAATCCCCGTGCTGATCTGGCTCGGCCCTTTCGACAAGAAATAAGCGACCTTCGGAGATGCCGGTCCTTTGCTAAATACTGTTCCTTTAGGAATGATCATGGCGGTCGCATTTGTCGCTGTCGTCTCGTTGATGTACGCTTTTATCATCAACCCGTCAGAGAATGTAACATGCACTGACGGCAGCTTATGAGCATCGTCTAGAGTAGAAAACCCTGCCAGCTCCGAGTTCGCAAGAACCATGGCAAGCCCACCGGCTTTCAAGACATTGATCCCCTTTTCTATCCTTGGTATGTCCCCGCCGGTGTCGCACACGACCATCTTTCCTTTCACGTCGATGTCGTCCAAGGAGGTATTGCTATAGAAGGCAGAATTGGGGTCGAGCGAGCCCGAATAGACTATCGACAACGCCGTGTTAGCGTACTCATTGGACTGGAAGAGGGACTTGCCGTCGAATTTGCCTCTGTGTCCGAGCTTTAAGGTGGTTTTGATCCATCAATCGGTCGTGCTCGCACCGACAGTTGTGATCCATGGGGCATCGTTCGATAATGAGCTACCGTCCGGGCCGGAATTTCCTGCGGCGCAGCTGACGAAGATGCCTTTGTGTACTGCAACTCATATCTTATCAGATATGCAGCACTCATGTACTGATCATGCTTAATGATATTTGTTTCTTCAAAAAAAAATAATAATAATAATAATAATAAAGCCATGCTTACATAGAGTTGCATGTGAATCCAGTAACTTCTACTAAAGTAATTCCCGTCTGGCAAATGAAAAATAGAAAAAAAAATTAGATAAGCAGTGGGAACTCTAAACCTGGGGTTATTTATACTAATCTCTACTATATTTTCGTTTTATTAAACAGAACTCTTTTACTTTAAAAATAATTATAGAGAATAAGGGAGATCCGTTTAACAAATCGAAAATATAGGAGATGTTAGCGTAAATAATCCATAAATATTTTACTACATTCAAGCCATTGAAGCTGAGTGAGAATCTCAATTAAGAGGGTTCTTCAAATAATGGAGGCCATCATCTCGAAGTAGCTCTTCAAAGTCATCACCGGTCTGTTAGTTCTCAATATGGGATGATGGAGGCTGTCAGCTGATAAGATCATAGAGTTTTTCTGGACGACTTGTGATAAGTATTCGGGGGACGGAATTGTCGACTCACTGAAGGAAAATGCACTCTTAACTCTACTGTTTTGTCTAGAGTCTCCTCATGTTTCTTCAGAGAAACCTCTCATTTTGTGGTTAATGATATCTTTACCACTGTTGCATTGCTAGTATTACGATTTTACTATAACAAGTACAAGGTATTTATCCCAAAAAATTTGGGATTGGCTATTTGAATTCTTCTCGTCCATTCAGCTTTTGGTAAGGTCCATGCTAATTCTCTGTAGCATTACCAAAAATCATATCCTATGTTTAGTGGTCGTCGATTCATGCCCTACGTCCAGTGATTGTTATTCTAATTGATCTGCATATTTCTCTTCCTCTTTTAACGTAGGACCCTATGATCATCAAATTAGGTAATTATAATTAAAACTCTATGCGTAAATTACTTTCTATCCCCTAGCTCCATTTATGAACGCTATATATATATATATATATAATCCCCAGCATTTCCATACTTAAAAACAAACCACCTGAGTGTTGATACATTCCGAAGAAGGAAAGGTAGTTATCGATCGATCAGAATATATATAATGGCTGCAGCAATTCGTGCATGGTTGATTCTAGTACTTGTAGCATTTGCGTACTTTGCTATCGTTGCAACTGATGCTAAGGTCATCGACTATGGTGCAATTCGTAGGGGAGACCATATTTCTTGCAGTAAGAGGGGGAACGGAGAATTCGAAGCGAATTGCCGCCCCAACGGGAACAAGCCGTTGCCGCCTTATCGTGGTAGAGGCTGCTTGAAGGCCGACAAATGCAGGAGCGAGATCGAAAATTGATTTTCTGACTTTGCGACAACCACGAGCTAGCATTTCTCCTTTGCCTATGATGCATCACCTTTATTTCTATTTTTGATTCTTACTACACATTTAGGGATTGAACAATACTCATTGCTTGCAAGTATACAACCATGGAAGTGCTCTTTCTTTTCTTTTCTAATTTTAGGTTTTCTTATTTGGTTTTGATTATTTGAAGCAACAAATTCAAATGTAAACATGTATACTCTACAACAAAAATTGGTTGTGGAGCAACACAACCAATATATTCAATACAATATATCACTTTTTTTTATTTTATACATCTTCTTATACCAAATCTTACTCCTTTTCGCTATAACCTAACCTTTTGTGAAGGTAATTCCACGATATGTTTGTAATGCACCAGACAACCCATTCATGCATTAAAAGATTATCAATATTTTACCACTATTTATATATGGTTGTTATAGATTAATTCATCACTGCCATTCCTACGACTAGGACTCACCATCACTATTCTATCCCATATAGCTATAACGTTAATAACTGTCAAAAAAGAAAAAGAAGAAAGAACAAAAGACTACCTCTCACTCGAAGGCAAGAAGTTAGCAAATATTTTGGAAGTTTTGTTTGTGTTCGAGACTCTATTCATGCGAAAAAAATGGACTCAACACTTAATAGATGAAAATGCCAACTTTAATGAACTCGGCTATCATAAAGGACGTTGTAAGAGGCGAAGAATAAGAAGCGACAAAGTCATTAAGTGTTAGATCCATTTCTATAAAAATTGACATTTTGAAAGTAACCGCTAACAAATTAAACATTACTGGACATGACGATTGAAGACCGAAGACTAAATATGGGTAAAGTACAAATACACCCTCCTTAGATTTTCAACTTTCACAAAATAAGACTCCCGAAAAAATTTGCTCAATATGACAACAAATGGTTTAATATTCATATCAAAAGACCATCTCCTGTTAAAAAATACCGTTATTTATAATTTAAAAATAAAATAAAATATGAAAACCCTAAACTATCCTTTCCCTTCCACTCACCCCCCTCCCCCTCCCCGCTCCCCCCACCCCTCCCCTCCCTACCCCTCCTCCGCGCCTGTGCCTCCCCCCATGTACCTCCCCCTCCCCCACCGACCCACGCCACCTCCCACCTACTCCAGCTCCTCCCCCTCTTCCCCGCCTCCTCCTCCCCCTCCGCCTCCCTCCTCCACTTCCTTCCTCCTCCTACGCCTCCCTCCAACTCCCCCCTTCCTCCCCTGTGCCTCCCCCTCCAACCCGCCTATCCCGCCTCCTCCTCCCCCTCGATACCTCCTCGTATGCCTCCCTCCTTCCTCTCCTCCCCTTCCGCCAACTCCTCCCTCCTCCTCCTCCTCCTCCTTCTCCTCCTCCCTGCCTACCCCGCCTTCTCCTCCCCCTCCCACTATAAAAATACTGTAAAATAGAGACGGATCGCATTCTGTCACTGGTATAGCGATGGAAGATCGGCGACATAGCGACTAATGTATTTATATAAGAAATATATATTAATTTTTATCGCTATTTCGTCGTTGTGGTGTCAATTTTATCTCAGCGACGGAATAGCGACGAAAAATTATATCGCTGCCAAACGTTATATTTTAATGTTCCAGTTTCATTTTCATTTTTATTTCCCCCTCCCCCAAGCATTATCTCTCTCTCTACTCTCTCACCCCTAACCTCGACCCCTCCTCCTCCTTCTCTTCCTCCTCCTTCTCTGACGTCCGTCTCCCTCTCCTCTTCATCCTCCTCCGGTGTCTGACCCACCTTCCACCTCACTCCTCAGGCGACCCCCACCTTCGCGGCGACCCCCTCCCTCGCTTACTCCGGAGACTCCTACCTCCCTCCTCCCTCCTCCGGCGACCCCCTCCCTCATCAATCCCCCGATCGACCCCCTCCTTCACGGCGACCCCCTCCCTCCTCTGGCGACACCCTCCCTCTGCCCCTACCCTTCTCCTCCGTGGGCCCCCTCCCCGCGTGACCCCCTCCTCTTCCTCCGGCTACTCAGTAAACCCTAACACCTCCTTCATTTTATTTTTTTGTTTTATATTTTGTATTTAAGTTTATTTTTAGGTTTAAGGTTGAAAAATAATTTTGGGTAATATTTTTAGGTTTAAGTTTGAATCTGAATTTGGTTACTATTGAAAGCATAGTTTGTAGTATACGGTTTGGCATGTCTTGATACCCGATACCGATGAGTGTCAAGGAAGTATGATACCGACCGATACCCGATACCGATACCGATGAGTCAAATCCTTATTATGCTAAGGCATGTATCGGCATGTATCGACATCTTAATAATGTATTATTAAGCCTAAACCCATTATATCCCAAAATTATAATAGGCCAATTATATTTAATACAAAGGTTTGACTATAGTTACGTAGCTCAAGTTCAACTTGGACTAATGCTTTAAATTCAAAACTTGAGTCTAAGTCCAAAAGAATTACACCTATATTTTTTTATTCTTATAATGACCCACACTCGAAAGGTTTAGAACCAGCCCAAAGTCTAATTTAATTCATTTTATTCATGCCTGGGCCAAATCAATTTTTGGCCCATTATATTTATATTACTACATTCTCTTAAATTATAATAGACCGACACCCGATACTGATACTGATGACTGTGGAATCTTTATTATGAAAGCATAGTTTGCAGTATCGGCCGATACCGATACGGTTTGGCGTATCCCGATCCGATATCGACCGATATCGATACCGATGAGTGTCGAATTAAATTGAACATAAAGGGGGTGTGCATAAGAAAAAACCTTTTATCTTATCCTAACTCATCTTTTTATCTTATCCATATTGTTTTAATATATATGGTACATGCAGAATCAATGAGTCGATACTTAGTTGACCGATCATGGATGTACAATCGTCAACATGAGAGTATGATTGGTTTGACAGATAATTTCAGGGCGGACGTTGAAGAATTTCTCAAATACACCAGTAGTCAACCTTATTTCATGGATGGGAGGATCATCAAGTGTCATTGTGTTAAATATCATAATATACTATTCAAAGAGGTGGATCTCATAAGGGAGCATCTCTACAAGAAGGATTTTGTACAGAATTACAAGGAGTGGATGACTCAAGGAGAACCTTTGACTCCTCAATATTATTCCTCCTTCAATACGGAGGTAGAAGAGTCCAATATCAGAGATAACTTTGAATATCGACCCCGAAACCTTGTCACGACCCGCACCCAAAATTTGGGCATGAGTCATGTGTACATCCAGCCTACGCCTCAGCATCGGCGGTAGAACGTTGTCTATGTCTCAAAATTACTAATTATAACTCACAAAATAACCTGTCAATGATCTCAACTCCATAAGGAGGACAATGAATATGCATATGATCATCACTTCATAATTTACTCAATCACATTAACTATAGGAAAGTAAATAGCACGATAAGATATAAAAGATAAGAAAGATCTGACATAAGTCTAGAACACAACTCAAATAACAATAATAAGTCTAGAGTCTAACTAACTCAATATAAATAATTCTCAATATAAATACACCAAGTCTCACAATTTAGAACAATCCAATACATAATAAATTAGACTAAAAACTGTCTAAACGACTGCGGGTGGTGTCTCCTCTAAGGAGAGTGGCTCCTCTGGAATTTCCATCTCAGTATAAAACTGCAACATCACCATATAATAATGAAAGAGTTATTATTTTGAAAAGCTTGCCAAGCTTATTCAGATCCGAAGTTAATGTAAAAATTATTGTTATAGTAACTTATTTGTTAATCGAAAGTGGTATGTGCTAGCTTAAAAAGTTTGAGGTAAAGTTGTAATCGAAAGTGGAATGTGCTAGCTTGAAAATTTTCCCTTACCAATATTGATTCCTAATGCAATAATCTCTAGTAGGAATCTAAACAGTCTGCGGTTCAGGTTCTAGTTATAGTAACTTAATTGGTAAGGCTTGCTCCTATAAATGACTTGCTCCTATAAATGTACCAAGGTTTGACATATTTTAAAAACATGAGTAAATACCAAAAAACCATATAGTCATTTGGTAAGTTTAGGAGAATACCCTTATTGTTGGTTCTTCACATAGTACCCCCCCTCTTGTCAGATTTAAGTAATTTATGTCATTTGGATCTCATGTGCCTCACACATGACACTTCCAAATGATGAAAATTACAACTAACTGATACTAACTATAATAGTATACCACTATCAGGACACATGGACACACACTAATGACTGCTACGAACTCTAATAGTATATCACTAACTTAACTAACTATTAACTCATATCATTTATAACTATCTAACTAATATTACAACTAACTGATATACTAACTGATGCATAATCTAGTGCGCATTCCTTACAGTTCAGTCACCCCCTTAATCCACGCTTCCCCCTACAGACCTCAACATTCATACTAACACATGTGTGTCATCAGCTCACACACACACTTAGATACCACCCTCTATATTGGGCATTATAACACACCCCACTTGTAGTCAAAGGATCAATACTACTGTGGTTTCATAACTTATACCCCCCCACTTCAGATATTACTCCATCTCACTTTACTAACACTGAATTTTGTATAATATTTTTAATGTGGAAGGTAACATCTATTTTAACTATATGGATACATATATTTATATCTATTATCAATTATATTATTTATTTCTATTTATTTTACCAGATGGCATCCATAACCCGAGCACGTGCACGTCGCTTGATAGAGGCACCTCCTACTGTTAAGGAGGAAGAGGCACCTCCTACTGTTAAGGAGGAAGTGATACCTCCTATTGTTAAGGAGGAAGTGAATGTTAAGGAGGAAAAGACTCCTACTGTTAAATTAGAAGCAGTTGTTAAGGAGAAAGTGGAAACTTCTACTGTTAAGAAAGAAGTGGTGCCTCCTACAGTTGGGCAGGCACCAGCTGAGAGTGGGAGTTCCAGTCACCCAGCACCTATAGCAGAGATTGATGGAGTAGACGCTGCTTATGCGAAGTATCTGAGGGACTGGGATCTTCCCCAGCATATTGGATTTTTTTGAGAGATTGAGAAATTGGATAAGACTTATGGTATAACTGTGATACTTTTATTGTGGCTATTATGTGACTGTGATACTTTTATATTGTGCTTTTTGTATGTGTGATACTTTTATTTTGTGTTTATTATATGACTATAATATTTCATATACTTTTATTTTATGTTTACCGGTGTTGAGTGTTCCACCGAAGGGGTCGGCGAACCCAGAGAATTCAACGGAGGGTTGCTCCGGGTCTATTTATATAAATTATGAATTCATAAACTGCAGGAAGATTGGTTTGGAAACCATTTTACATTCCTTTTTTTCACTGAAAATTTAGCGACGTTTAGCGTCGTTTAGCGACGTTAACATACGTCGCTAAATACGTCGTTGAATACGTTGCTGAATACGTCGCTAAACAGAAAAAGTTGAGCGACGTTTAGCGACAAAAAATACGTCGCTAATTTAGCGATGTTGAGTCGCTAAACATCACAAATAAGAAAAATATTAATGACGCAAATATGTTGCTAGAAAACATCGCTATAGCGCTATTTTGCGATATTTTTTCTGTCAGCGACTAGCTTAAATGCGACTTTATTAAAATATCGCTAATTACGTCGCTAATTTTTTAGCGACTTTTTTAGGCCATTTAGCGACGTTTCTAGGCGTCTCTAATTTGAATTATTCTGGTAGTGATCCAATCCCTTTATGTTATCTAACCACTTCATTACCTGATATTGTGTTACCAAGTGGCCCCCAATCTTCATTCTTCACCTGTAGTACAAGGTCACTGCTCGAGCCCTCTTTACATGCCTATCTATATTTGTTTTCGAGTGTACTGCCATCCTAAACCTCTGTATCAGTACCCACTGATGCAGCTATGTGCCCAAACTCCCCTTCTAAAGTTCACACAGTCACTGAACTAACTGTTATTAACATCATTAATACCACTAACCAATGTACAGATAATTACTAACAACAGTAACATCTAATATGAATATAACTGAACTAACATCTATTACACATACAAATGAACACTATATATTACTGAACTGAAACCAACTAATCCTTAAACCACCCAAAGATGCACCTAATGTACCTGCTATCGCTACAGATAGCTTAAACACCCAGATTCTAGCACAATACACTGCACAAACTAGGATATATCACCCCCCTTCTCCAACATGTTAAACTTTGGACCATTGCTCTGTCAGTGAATGCTCGACTTTGTTGTGCAGTTTAAAGGCCTGCAGGCAGTACATTGCTATCAATAAGCTCTTGAACATAGTGGATACAACACCTACCTGAAGCTACTATGATTCCCAGGTTCTCACTGTCTCATACTAACTTCAGTCACAATATTAGCACACACACACAGACATAAATTATCCTATAGACTAAGCCACAGTATTTCCCCTCTTCACCACTGTCAACACTGATGCACAAACAAAAGATATGAGACACACCCATACATACATGGACGCATACACACACTTATATAATTAAACAAACACCAAGTATGCACTAATCTAGGATACTCATGATATACAACCAATCTTTATGCCACAATCTTTAATAACCTATTAATCATACTAATACATATTAAATACATATCAAATATAAATATATATATATATATAATATGATTTGTTGTTATAAAAAATAGGGGAAAACACACCCATAAAAACAAAACCCCAAATATGCATACAACACCATGAAGAAAATATCATGAAAACATATAGAGACTCATTCTCTCCCCTTATGGCTATTCCTAAATCATGGGTGGGTTCCTAATGGCCAACAAATAAGTAAAATAGAATTTAAGGGAGAGATTTTAGATTTTTACCTATTGGGAGATGGATTCCCAATGCAAACTTCTTCTTCTCCAAGGCTCCTTGTGACTTAAGCTTCTAGGCTTCTTTAGATGAGGGAATAAGAGAGTTTGGTGTTTTAAATTCTAAAATTTATGGGGAAAAGAAAGGATTTTGGGGAAAAACTATTTATAGGGTCTCATCTGTGGAGAAGGAACAAAGATGGCTTTAGAGCAGATAAACAGGAACTATCTTCGCCCCTGTTAAGACTGACAGGAGACCAAGTTTAGAAAGAGGTAGATAGATTATCGACTGTGATGGAAGATCCAATATCGGCCCTTCACTTTGAAGGGTTTGGACATAGACATAATTGGACAAAGTGGAGTATCTTTTGGGACTTGCCTTATTGGAAGAACAATCTCATAAGACATAATCTTAATGTTATGTATATCAAAAAAAATATTCGACAACATCTTCAATACATTGATGGATATCAAGGAAAAAATGAAAGACAATTTCAAATCAAGAAATAACTTGGAAATTATTTGCAGCCCTTCAGATTTGCACATAAAACGATGTACAAACGGTAATTGGGTGAAGCCTCCAGCGCCATTTACATTTAGTAGGGAGGAAAAATTGATAATATGCAACTGGATTTTAAAGTTGAGATTTCCTAACGAATACATGTCAAATTTGGCAAGATGTGTCGATCTCAACAAACGCAAGATGACCGGGATGAAGAGACATGATTGTCATATGTTTATGGAGATGTTAATTCCTATTTCTCTGAGAGAGATGTTGCCTCATCAAGTATGGACTTTGTTGGCCAAATTATCTATATTCTTTAGAGATTTATGTTCAAGCAAGTTGACGGTGCAATATTTAATAGAACTTGAGAAGAAGATTGTATTGAAATTGTGCAAATTAGAGAGGGTGCTACTCCCCCCCCCCCCCAGTTTTTTTGATAGTATGGAGCATTTGCCAATTTATCTTGCATACGAAGCACATGTCGGTGCTCTCGTCCATTATCAATGGATGTATCTATTTAAGAGGTATAAATTGATTAGTTTGTACTATTAATTTATTTACTCATATAATTCTAATATTCAATATATTATCTATATGTATCTACATCACCTAAAGAAGAAAGTGGGCAATAAGGCTCATATAGAAGCTTCGATATACGAAGCATATATCATTGAGGAGGTTTGAAACTTCTGCTCCATCTACTTTGATACTCATGTCAGAACAATCGTAATAGAGCCCCAAGGAATGATGACGGTGGGGTTGATTAACCGAATAGTGTAATCTGTATTATCTTTAATGTGGGAGGCAAGACTACAAGTGCAACTAAAGTACGGTAATTGGAAGATGATGAGTTTGAAGCCGCTCATCGGTATATATTGTTAAATAGTAGTCTTGGAAAGATGCTAGATATTGAGAAGTAAGCGACACATCTTTGCTACATATTTCAATTATGTATATGCTTGAAAAAAAAGTGCTCTAACTATTCTTCTTACTATTAGAGCTGAGGTAAAAATGGAGAGACCTACTATTAATGATGATGATCTTGTTAGAGAGGTTAATACAAAATTTCCATCGTGGTTCCATAATTATGTACGAATCCTAAATATTAAGAATTCTAAATTTAGCATTCTGACCAATCTTTGTCTAATATTTATATGATACGTGATATTTCAGGTTTTTCGTCCAAATACAGGGTTATAGAACAAACGACTTTGAGCATTAACTATCGGACCAAGCAAGAGGGCAAAGTGTTGGGATGGATACACCATCAATAGATTCAAATTTAGAACCACAGATAAGCCTATTAGTCAATTATTTATCGATGAGGAGGCTAATTATACAAAGAATTTTGGAGTATGTGTGAGGGGTTCAGTCTACGATGAGGATCCAGAATTCAACTATTACGGTGTACTAAGAGATATCGTAGAGCTGTAATACTCTTATGAGATAAAAATTATGTTATTTAAATATGATTGGTTTGACACAACACCCAAGCAAGGATGGAAATTTGACAACCAGTTTGGGTCTGTTGATATAAACTATGGAAAAAAGATATATAAATTTTGAACCATTTGTATTGTCTAGTCAAACAGTTCAAGTGTATTATATGAGTTATCCTAGTCGACGATGTAATAATAAGGATTGGTGGGCTGTATGCAAAACTAAAGCTAGAAAACAAATATAATGTTGGAGATCTAGCACACCAAGAGGATGAGGTGGTCATGCCTCAACCTACATATATGAGTTTGGTCGGTGTTTATAGTATGGAGGTTAATGTTACCGTAGAGGATGATAGAGTTAATGAAGAGATTGATATAGAAGATTTACCTCATATAGAGGAGGACTCTGATATAGAGGTATCGAACGAGGAACAAGAACTAGAAGATGAAGGTGATAGTGAAAGTAAAAATAAAAATGAAGAAGATGAAGATTGTATATTATATAATTTTAGATAGAATTTTTTGGACCATGATTTTTGGGGGTTTAACCTAAACGGAGTACGACCACCCTTAAATTTCGAGGACAAATTTTTTTTAAGGGTGGTAGGATTGTAACTACTACTTTTCTTGATAGGGACATTTTTATCTTTTACTATTTAGTCTAATTGTTAATAATTATATTCATATTAATTATATTGATTATCTTTTATTTTATAATATTTGGTAGTGTTACTTGTATATCTATATTTAATATAGTTGGTGGTTAGTATGTTAGTCGTTAGTTAGACTAGTTGTTAGTGAACCTAATTGAACCAAACTAGACTTGTCATGACTCATTTAGTACAACCAATTAGTTAGCAATGATTGACTCATTTAAATTAGAGAGAATGATTAGTAAACCATTCATTTAGTTATTAGAACCTTCTTTAATTAAATCCCTTTTAATATCAAACCTTCATAACTAATTATGAGGGGCTATTTAGGCATTTTGTATTTCATTAGGGTAAAGATTAGGGCTGGTCATGAGGGGGTATTTAATATCTTATTAGTTCATTGGTGCCTCCATTCAACCCTAATTAGCTCTCTTTCATTTTTTCCAATTTGAGAAAAAGCCCCTACCTCTTTCATTCCCAAATCAATCCCCAACCCTCTCTCATCCCAAGGAGGCTAGGAGCTTGGGATAGAAAGGAGGAGACATTGGAAGGAACTAGCTTGAGGGAGGTGTCCATCCTTGGGATTGTGTCCTCTTGGTATGTAGAATTGGAAATCCATCTCCCAATTGGTAAAATTTTTGTTCCTTTTGTCATTTTAATTCTAAATGATATATTTGAACATTAGGAACCCTTGCATGGCTAAGAACCACCCTCATAGAGAAGTTCTAGGTGATAGAAAGTTATTTCCAATAGTTACATAGAGATTTCCAATAGTTACATAGAGATTTTAGGGGCATTTTGGTGGAACTACGAATTTGTGACCATTAAGTGTTTGTCATTGGGTTCCAATTAGTATTAAGGATTCTATTATAGTATGGGATGGTATATTTGTGTCCATAAGTGGATATGTAAGGGTCGTATCATGATCCACCATCATACGGGTTGGTATTTTGGGGGTTTTGGTTGATTTGGTAATAGTTCTTTCTAATATGCATTGTAATTTGGTTATTCTAGTAATTATATGCCTAATTATATATTCTCTTTAGGTTCTATTTTGTTGGAGATGGATATCTTGAGTATCATGAGCAATGAGCTCTAAGGGTTTAATATATTGTCTATTGCATGTGTGTGTGGTATACCATAGTGTGGTGCACATGAGGTATTCGTCATAATGCTTACGATATGTGTTAGGGTATTTATGAGAAGAAATACTTGTATGTGCTAGTGTTTAGTGTTGGGTATCATGTGAAGGGTTTTGTGGGTACTGGGTTGCACACATGAGGGTGTCACAGAGCAAGTAATTGCACTTATGTGGGTAGTACAGTACTCGGGTCTTAGTTGGGTTACCAGTATGAGGGGATCCAGATGGTGAATGTGTACAGTTTATGTGGGGTTCCTGGGTCAGCAGCTAGGAGGTCTAGGTAGATAATTGTTAGTGTATAAGTGGGGATTAGATACAATAAAATAGACTAAAAGGAGTGCCCGGGCTAGTTGCTAATACTGTCATTGTTGTTGTTGATGATGTGTTACTTGAGAAGGAGCAAGAAAGAGGGAGTAATATAGCAGTTGATGCTACTGATATTATTTTTGGTGTTGTTTTGGTGTTGGGTGAAAAGTTTTGGGCAAGTTTTAGATGAAGGCATGGTTCAGATGTGATCTATATTAGTCCAAACTGCAGGGACTGAAGTTGTAATAGCTACTATAGGCAGCAATTGGAGGGAAAGTAGGACTTGTGCAGGATCAATTGGAGGCCAGCAGCAGTATGCATTGCCTTTGGCACTGCAATGAAGACATGGGATCGGGCACAGGCCAGTTGTGGGGTGGTTTCTGTGTGAGTAAGTGACGGTTGTTATGAGTGGTTAGTTGAGTATGTTAGTATGAGTGTAGTAATATGAGGGGGTTCCTGATCTAATTTTAGACATGCAATTATGAGTGTTTAGCGTGGAGCTAGGTTAGTGAGAGATAATGAGCAAGAGTGATGTGATAATGTATTCTAGTTGGTAACAATAGATAGTGTGGATGTCTTAGTGCCAGTATAGGTTATATTAGGTATAGGTGTTCAACTAGTGTCGGGTGTGTGAGTATCATGTGGGGATTATGTACAGACCCTTGGAGCACAGATGCTCGAGTGCATCTATAGTAGAAGTTGTGTGGGAAAGCAACTGATATATGTAGAGTTAAATAGGAATTTTAGCATGGGTAGGATGCTTATTACAAGAGGGTGTCTTTTTAGTATCAGTAGGAGTACAAATAGATTGGGGCAATCCAGGGGTAGATGTACATCTTAGGTGAATGTGGGTGTTTGAGTTAGTAGTTAATATGGATGTTAGTCTTGATGTTGCAAATTAGTGTTAGTGTTGGTGCTTATAGTTGTGGTGTATCACAGTGATGTTCATGATGGTGTAGGTTTGGATAATAATTGTGTATCATATATTCATGTAGGGGGTTATGGGTGTTAGAATACTCAGGTATCAGAGGGTAAATTCGGTAAGTGTCTAAGTAGGTGTGTAGTAGAGGTTATTGGTAGATTGTGTTACAACAAGTGTAGGAGAAGGGTATGTCTGTGATAGTGCTTATGCACTGATTTAGGGCATGGAGGGTCTTGGGGGTGAGCCTGGCTGCTGCAAGAGTTCAAGTGGAGGCAGCACTAGCAGTATTAGAGCCTGCTACTAGGTGATGTGCATTGCTTGCAGGTCCTAGTGGGTGTAAGTATGTTGGTGCAAGTAAAGGCTAAGTGAAGCCATCATGCTCGGGGTTTTGAATGATACTGGCAGTTTCTAAATACAAATTGATATTATGAGAGGTAGTGTGTATCGGTAATCAGTGTGCATTATTGGTGCACTTATGGATACCTGTGTATTTTGAGTGATGTGTGAAACAGTTTAGAAGGCATTAAGGGGCACTGCAGGTCTTGGGAGTTAGTATCAAGGGATAGTACTAATAGGTAATTTATTAGAGTACTACTAGTATAGGTTATGGGTATATGTGAGATATCAATATGTACAAAGGTATTTGGTTAAGTATTAGTAAATGTATCCAAAAGAGTGGGTATTGAAAGTTCCTAGTGTTTAAGGGCTAGCACCTAGATATGAGTATTAGGTATTAGAGTAAGGTTCTAGATAGAGTTCAAATATTAAGAAATAAGCTATTGGATATTGGTTGATGTATTGGCAAGGTAAGTGTTGATACTAGTTAAGCAATTGTGATACCAAGGTACTAATTCTAAATTAAGGTATTAGTTATATTTTGGTATTAAGTTAAAAGGTATATAGTATTGTATAATTTATATATGTATAAATATTGATACTATATTAATTAGTATAGGTATATAAGTTAAGGTATGTATTGATATTGGTATAGATAGATATCCTATTACCTACTACTAGCTAAATATGAATATATAACACCATTAAGATACCAACCTAAAAACCTAGATATAGGCTAATAAAACCTAGAAAAGGTTAGTTTGACCTAGTTTGACTAGTTTAACCTAAAGTTGACCTACTTAGAGTAGTGCAACCTAGTTGACCTAGTTAGACTAATGTGACCTAGAAATGGCTTAGAAAATCAAATTAGTGCATTTTTACTCATTTAGCATTCTTTTTACCCAATTGATATAATATTCATATATAGGTGTGTATGACACCAGCTCGGACACTGAGTTATACATTTTGCTCAGGACCACAGGCGAGTACATCTCTCTGTAAGTTTTCAATCATGATAGTGTATATATCACATATTCTAGAACTGTTTACTTGATTCTGATACATTTGCTACACGGACTGGTACTAAATGGATCATGTCATAGGATGTTATCCCCTACCGTGTTCAGCGGGTACACCTTCACATATATTTTATTATGTATGTCAGGTATTGATTATCGTGTACTTCATGTTCATATACTGCTCGTGTTTTGTGTGCTTATATTCATGTTCGTAACGTGTCGTGATTGGATCCATGTGTATTGGTTGGGGATGGGGGAGTAGGAGTTGGTTATGTGATCAAGTCCAGTGTATTCGTGTACATGTCGATTACATATCACACGTGTAATCAAGTTATAGTATTATATTTATGTTCAACCTAAACCGATGACATAACGAACTTGTACTCTGTGGCACATTAGCTAGTTTATTTATTTTTATTACTTACAGTTATTCCATATTACATGTTTTTTCCTTTCCAGTACTTTACATGCTTACTCTAGTTTATTTTTACCACTTAGTTGCTAGTATATGTTGTATTATTTTCTATTACTTGTCATATATTCTCTACCATATATTTGGAACTGCTTTCAGAGTTTTGTACTTCGCTCCAATCATGATTGGATATATTTTTCAGATGACTGGTTAGACGATGTGTTCCACGTATTACGGGGCACAAGATGGCAAACCAGTTAGAGAGTTAGCACTATTAGTTCAGGAGAATGTATCTCTAGCTTCATAGGAGGATGTATTATTTTTTGAGACCATTTTGATGAGATTAGATATTGGACTTGGGCTTATATTTTGAGATTCTTGTATTTCTTTTACTTCTACTCCATATTGTTCCATTCTTCCTCTAGTTGGATATTGGGATTGAGTATTATTTATTCTTATCATATCATTATATTGTTCCTCCATTTAGAGTTGAGATGGCATGACAAGTACCTTATATATATTCATGTATGATAGTTAGATAGTATTGTGGACCTAGATAGCGTTCTACGTCGTTCTTACGACGTAGGCTAGGCGTTGTCCACGTACTCGTGTCCTTATTTTGAGTGCGGATCGTGATAGTCCATGGCCTAGAACCATATTATACCATTAGTATTAAAAGTGGTAATCCTTGATATTAAATATTATGGCTAGGTTGATGCTTAGTGAATGCTTTGTGCGAGATAAGTAAGAGATCCAGCTAGGCCACCTGTGGCACATCAAATTGCTCCACACCGGCAGAGGGAGACACCCCAAGGGGCAGGTCTTTTTCGATAACTGGCGAGGAAAAGATACTACAAGTGTTGGGTTAGTAGGTTTGAGTTTTTCTTCTCCTTTCTTTTCCATCCATTGACCTGCGTGGTTCTATGGTATCCCATATTACATTAAAAAATGTTATGATATAGTATAAGTAGCAAGTGAACCTGATAGAGACTGTAATATTAGGACTAATAGGATTATAGCCATACATGTTTGATAACCAATGAATGATTCCTTTTAATAGAATTATATGTTTGAAAGATTTTGGATAAGACTTCATAAACCATGAATAGCTTGGGGTTGCCACTATAGTGAGGATTACAATGAATCGATTGTAACTAATTAGAACAGAGAGGGAGAGGTGTCTTAAATTTTGAGACAAAATTTTTCTAAGGGGGGTAGACTCGTCACTACCACATTTTTAGAATAGGATTTTTAGTTATTTTGTATTATTATAAATATTAGGTTATATTTTATTTATATATATGTCCATGTTATATATATAATGTGATTAATATAATTATTGGCAGTGATTAGACTATTTATTAGACATGACACTAGTGGACCTAACTAGACTTGGCATGACACTTGAAACAATAATTAGGCCAGTCACATTGGACCCAAATTAAGTTAACCTTTCCATTAAATAGAGATTAGATTAAATATTCATTAGGCCTGGAAGCTTCCAATAATTAAACCCCTCTTCATGACAACCCAATCGAAGCATATGTGTTATTTTATATTGCTTGGACAAGGGTTCTAGTGGCCGACCCTATAATTAGGGGTAGAACACTCTCTCTCCTCTCATTCCTTATTTCAATTATTTCATAATTAGTTCTTCCCTAAATAGTTTTATTCCTCCACACCAATTTCTTCACAAATTACTCATATTTCCTTCCCTAATCAACAACTAAGGAGACTAGGTGCTTGGATTTGCAAAAGCACTTGGAGAGGGAAGCTTTGGACTAGAAGGTTGTGTCCAAATTGTGTCCATTTTGGCTGTATTAGGAATCCATCTCCTAATAGGTATAATTCTAAATTTTTCCTTCTAATTAGGTTCTAATTATTGCATTTGAGCATTAAAAATTCACGTATGCATTAGTACTACCCATAGGATGAAGTTTTGGCTTCTAACAATTTCTATTACACTTGCTACATTGAGTTTTGTGTCCAATTTGAAAGAAATTCGAGATTGGTGCACTAAGTGATTGTCACTAGATTTTTTTAGGTCTAATTAGACTTGTATTAGTTGTGTAAGACTAGCTACGTGTCCATAATTTGATACGAGTATGTTGTATCACGATACTTGTGATACGGGATAATTTTGGAGGGTTTTTTGATTGTTGGTGTATTTCCCTCTAATGTTCATTGTAAGTAATTACTTTAGTTATATATAGGTGTAATTGATAGGTATATATAGTACTGGTTGAGTATTGGGAGTTTTGGCAAGTTGGTTGATAGGGTATCATGACACTATAGTATGTATCTTGTCTTTGTTCTCATCTAGTGTTTGATGAATTGACCATTACTAGAGGTGTGTGTGTGTGTATATATATATATATATATATATATATATATATATATATATATATATATATATATATATATATATATTGGTTAGTGTGTAAGTGTGTGTAGTAGGGAGATGGGAACTGTGCAGTCAGGTCTGTGCCTTAGTATTGTAGTACACATGTGCAAGGGATGGAGGTAACATGGGTTGTCTGAACCAAGGAGCTATTTCAGTATGCATCATGTTGCAGTGTAGACCAGGTAGAGGTTAGTTAATGCTAGATCATTACAATATAAGTGGTGTAGTTATACTATAGTTGGGGAGCACGGGTGTGGCTATACCTATTCTGATGTCATGTGCAGGAGCACACAATAACTACAGTAACAGTGAGTATCAGTGGGGAGCTTCACTACAGTGAGCTAATGCAGTTGCTATGTTAACAACAAGTTGGGAAGGAGCAGTTACAAGGTTGTGACCTTGAGTAGCAATGCCATATGGGGAGTATCGGATGATTTTGTGAAGTTACTTGCACTGTGTGATGTGAGGAAGGGCTTAAGTGTGTTAGTAAGTATGATGGACTAATAATGGAAGTTTAGCATCATGGGTGCCCTGGCAATTGGAATGTTGGTATATGCTTAAGTGTCAGTGAGGAGACATGGATGAGTGTGTATGTGACTACCTACATTTGGGTAACTAATATAATATATATAGGTAGGTATGTACATTAGTGGATAATTGCATATAGTGTACATATATCTATATACATATACATATATATGTATCTCTTAGATAAGTTAAAGTATGATACCAGATCTGCGATGTGCCACTAAGGCTGGAGTGCATGAGTATTTAGTTTAGTTGTTTCTAGTTTATATTGGTAGTGCACAGGTATGGGGACTCGGGTAATGAAGAGATGTGTGTGTGTAAGTGAAGTAGAGGCTTGTGTATCAGTTGGTCCATGTAGTATGGTATGATAGATGGGTATCAGCAGTAGCAATGCTCGAGAGGGAGATTGGGGGTGTACGAGGAATACTAGTGTGGGTGAGAGGGTACTGGCATGAGGGGTTAATGTTTATGGGTGTATGAAAGTGAGTATATGTTTAGATGGATATGCTTGGGGTATCCAGAGGGTGTTAGTTGTAACAGTTGGGTAATGTCAGTGAGTGTCATATGTGTGCATATGATGTGTGTGTTAGGGATAGGGATCGAGTATTAGTAGATGGTTGATGTGTAGGTATCAGTATTGTGTGTCAGGTATAAGTGATCGTGTATAGGATTTGAGGAGTGTATCTTAAGGATAATGTGTATCAGTAGTAGTGGCCTAGTTTCATGAATGTGTTTGTGATGTGAGAACCAAGGTAATGACATTAGATATTCGGTTAAGTAATTGTTATAGGCTAGAGTATTAGTTAAGAGATTATATAAGGGTAATGGTTAAGTAATACTAAGATAATGAGTTAGGCCAAGGGTTAGTAGGTAATATAGTATGAGTATTCTGATACTCTATGGGCTAGGTGAGCAACTTGGTGTATTAATACATCAAGGATAACTTAGTTGGTACCATAAGATAAGTAATAGGAAATGGGATATTATGATACAGGGTATCTCAAGTGTCTAGATATTACATAATACTATATATTCCTAGTTTATATATAGATACTTGGTGATTAAATAGTATATGAGCTATATTTAATACTTAGTAATATTAGCTAGTTTAGCTAAGACCTTCAAGATATGAACCTAGAAACTTAGGTATAGATTAGTACTACCTAGAATTGACTAGTTTGACCAAGTTTGACTAATTTAACCTAGAGTTGACCTAGTTTGACTTTTTGGTCTAGTTTGACCTAGCGATGACTTGCAGACCTAGAATTTAACTAGTTTAACTTTATTATAACTTCAAAACAATGTGTTGATATGATATTCCATATTTAGATCTTTGAGGCACTGATACGGGTACAATTTGATACTTTATCCTGGATTCTATGTGAGTACATCTTTCTGTTAGTTTTTATTATATGATAGTATATATATCACATATTCTAGAACTGTATACTCGATTCTGAAACATTGTTACATGGACTGCTACTATATGGATCATGTCAGGAGATGTTATCCCTTATCGTCTACTTCGAATACTCCTTTCACATGTATTTTATCGTGTGCATTGGATATTCCTCGTTCTCGTGGTCATTCATGTTCTCCGTGTACTTATATTATATTTATGTACGTAATATATCGTGATCAGATCCATGAGTATCGGTTGGGACGGAGGAGTAGGAGTTGGTTATATGATCAAGCCCATAGTGTATTCGTGTACATGTCGGTTATACCTCTCACGTATAATCAAGTTATCTTAGAATAATTGTGTTCAATCTAAATCGATCACATAACGAACTTGCACTCTAAGGCACTTAGCAAGTATTCTAGTTCTCTTACTTGTAGTTCATACCATATTGCATGTATTTTATTTTTTAGTATTTATCTGCTTGTCTCAGTTATATTTATATTTCATAATTACTTGTACATATTATATTCTTTTATGTTACTTGTCATTTATGCTCTACCATGTATTTGGAACTGCTCTCAGAGTTTTATACTTTGCTTTAATCATGACTGGATAATATTTTTTAGTGAGTATTATGCTCTCCATTCCTAGATTTCAGAGATATGCCATAAACCGGCCTTCTCTTATACTGTGGACTTGAGGTGAAAATTGTAGAGATTAGGCTAGAGTTCTTATTCTCTATCATGTCCAGATTTATTTCCTTATAGTATTATCCAGATTATCTTTCTTATTCGTTCTTTCTTTAGATTATTGTGATTGAGTACATAATAGAACTAGTTGTATTAGTATGTTTGATAGTAATATCCTGATGACCTAGACAACGTTCTACCATCGATTCTGCGACATAGGATGGATGTACCCACGTACTCGTTCTCCGATATCGGATGCGGGTCATAAAAATGCTCCTCCACATTTTTAGCAAAGTTATGGAGACCACGATGGATACAACAAACCAAGGCCGGTAGAAGGGCAAGCTTGTGGGCGAAAGCCAACTTCCCGGGCAAAAAAATGAGGGCGCGACTGATCCTGTCTATTATCCCAGACCTGCTCGGGACTACGCAGTTGTGCAACCAAAGCATCAAGTATCCCGCCAGGACAACCTTGGCAAACAACTTGTGGGTGTCCATATAGAAGTAGCTGAGCTACTCTTCGAGGTCACCCAGCTCATCAAGGGGTTTATCCCCTTCCTCCGAGGAGCCCTCAACTTTCTCACCCTCAACAACTAGTTCCCTTTGCGCCTGAATTAAATCAGCCACTTCTTGTTTGGATCGTGGAATCTGGACATGAACACTAGTAGACTCCTTTGATCCCGACAAGAGATAGTGAGTCCTAGTCATTATATGAGGAGAAGACCCCTTAGAGTACTTCTTGTTCTTCTTCGACAATCGCTGACAAATGTCGTGATGGCACAATAATTCATAGTATACCGCCAGGATCTCCGGATTCTCTACCTCTAACTCTCCGAATTTTTTATTACTCGGGGTGTACTCTTCATAGGGTACTTCGCCCCAAGGAAGCTTTGAGACAGTATGTATCTCATGCAAGGCCAGTCCCATCTCGCCGCCAGGCATAAAGAAAGTTCCCGTGCGGCAATTGTATAACTCCATCTGAACAAAAAATAGGGGCTGATTCATCTCTAGACCGTAACATGTACCCCTTACAACAAAAAATAAGTCGGAGGCTCTGAGCTCCCGCTCATACTTCTTCAGAATCAACAAGGTTAGGTGACACCAGGAGGGGATATAATATGCCCAGATAAGATCCCTAAACTGTCCTGTTGGGTAAGACCCCTTCTTGGAAACTTGATGAAGAAAAGTGCCAACCGCATATATACTAAGGTTCGGTCCCAGTTCACTTCTGACGAGGCCGATCTTCAGTCCAAGCGAGGAGTACGAGGGTGACTCCTTTGCGCTTTAAAACTCGCCTTTGTTTTTTCCAACCCTACAACGGATGTTGCCAATGAGGGCTTTTGCTCAGGTGTCAAGATTTAGCCTATCTGTCGTGGACCCATCATTACCTTCAGTTTCGACAAAGACAGAAGTGTATCAAAGGAAGGGAAATACATTTCCATCCCGTGAAAGGTAAAAGACCAGTTTTCTCTGGTCGTACCCATCTCGGACTGAGAAGCCTCCAGCACATCCCCGAACAAGAAGTATGACTTCTTAAAGAAGCGTTGACCATCTCCAGCAGGGATCTCCTCCGAGTTTATTTGGCTCAACAAGAGGGAAGCCATTTGTTCAGCAATCTTCTATTATTGCTCAGGAGGAAGATCCTTGTCAATCTGAATCTTGGTGGCCAAAACCAAGTCTCCAAGGTTCATGTTCAAAGGAAGCAGGTTATGACCAAGGACAAGTTCCTCGGAGGGTGCAGTGCGTAAAGTCACTACAAAAATAATAAGGAGTTTGATAAAAATTATTGGGAGAACTTATCAATGTTCTAAGTGACATACTCATGCGACTGGTTTACCCATGCAGAAGAGTTGTTCATGCGGCCGGGTTACCCATGTTGCCAAGTGGTTCATACGCCAGGGTACCCATGCGGCAGAGTTTTTCATACGACCGGGTTACCCAAGCGGCCGAGTTGTTCATGCAGCCGGGTTGCCCATTTGGCTGGGATACCCATGCGGTAGCGAGAAGTTAGCACATAGACTCATCCATACGTCCAACTGTGCACGTACATGTGTCTTTGTGTTCCAAACCCGACTTCGTCTTCCCCAAAGGACCTACCCTTAATCGATGTCTGAACGTCAACGGGAAATGGAGGAGGGTCCTCCTCGACAGCGCAACCCTTCCCCTTGCCTTTGCCCTTTTTCTTGGGGGCCTTCTTGGTAGCGGTTGTAGAAGCATGAAAAATACGCTGGAAAGATCTACGCAGCATCTTGATGCAGAGCAGCGTAAACAGAGGCCTTCAGAGCCATCAAGCGTGAAATATAGCTTTTCCGCTAAAAATACAGCGTGAAGTATAAAAGCAAGAAGGACCATCCGCGTAAGTGCAGTACGTCCAGGCCGCTCCAGCGTAAGACAGGGTTCTTCGTCGCCTCCATGGCATAAAACTCAGCCCTCTCAAAGCAGCGTTAAAGCGTACGAGGAGCGCTTCATCTTCCACGAAATGAACCTGTCAAGTCACACAGTGAACCTGACCTCTGACTCCTGACAAAAAGTGCTACATGGCTACCCAGACGATGGCTGGAAACGATGGCAGACAACTCAGGACGCGCCCCACAGTATGATGGCGGATCTCTGTATTTAATGCAGAGAATTTGGTTAAAATATCACCAAACCGTCGTTTACTAAAGTCCCCCCGGCGTAAACCGCTCTTTCGCGTACAAAGGGAATACGCTGCCTTATTTTACACAGGCAAACATGAGCTGTTTTACGCTCCGCAGTAGACAAACCGCCTGCCACGTCAAAAGCTGCACTTCGTACAGGGCTCGAGGCACGTCTCTACGTCAAATTGCACAGAGCAGTGACAGTTTCCCTCGAGGCACGTCTCTGCGACGGATGCACAGAAGGGCTGCAGACCTTCAAAACACGTCTCCGTATTTAATGCACAGGATGGTGGCAGATCTCTGTAAGAGATTTGATTATATCTCCAAAAGCTGTAATTCCGGCTAAGATGTCCACATCAGCACTCTGGTACGGTATGCAGCGGCTTCTACGCCCATTCAGGATCTGTGCTCATCCGGCTTCAAACGTCCATTCAGTCTCTACGACCATTCGGCTTCTATGCCTATTCGGCTTCTACGCCTGTTCGGCTTCTATGCCTATTTGGCTTCTACGCCAAGGTGACAGTCATTTGGCTTCTACGCCAACCTCTTCTACACGAGGGATACCTACATACGTGGCTTCTACGCCGTGATCTTCGTAGCAGATATACGCGTTTTGTCCCCTTAGTTGGATACGCGTCACATGCTCACTCAAAAGGTCATTTATACGCAGGCATTGGTTATTTTAACCGTTGTGTAAAAGGGTGCTATACTATCCACTCCTCGGTTTTTACACCGACGGAGTGGTCACTATCACCAAAATTCTATAAATAGAGACCCCTATCAATGGGGAACAAGGTCGAAAAATTGGTCGAAGAATTAAAGATCAGAGGAGAAAAGGCTTCAAACTCGAAGATCGAACAAGGTCATCGAATCAGAGATCAAGAGGGAGAGAGAGAGGGAGAGAAGGATCCGGAGCCCAGGCAAAGAGTAGGGATCGACGACTTCGACATCGCGCATCCACCCTCCTTTGCAACCTTCGAAGATGCTTCCTGTCTTCCACGGCACTTCTTCAACATCGTGTTGTCCAAGGGCTAAAGTGATCGACTGCAGATCAGACACCTATAGCAATTTATACCCAGATTAAATAAATTATACTCCCACATCCTCGTATAGGATCAAATTGTACAAGTTTGTTTGTAAACCAAAGGGCACGGGTCTCGCATAAACCCCGTCATTGAAATACACTTTCATTCTTTCGTTTAATACCACAAACAAGATGGCGACTCTGCTGGGGACGTCTTTCTCTTCTGACGAGGAAGTAATTGCTCAACACGATACGGTATCTATAGGAACCGTGAAGAAGACACTGGTCGTTCATTTCGACCAGTCTGCCTATGAAGACATGCTTCGGACTGGGGGTAGCTCTCACTCTCTCTCCGTCCAAGACAACAGAAAGCTGCGCAAAGTGTGGATGCCCAAGACATCCTCCGCCGTTCCTGTGGACTCTCCGATCTCTCCGATCTCTCCGACCA
This sequence comes from Iris macrosiphon, assembly GCA_036927795.1. Classification (NCBI taxonomy): domain Eukaryota; kingdom Viridiplantae; phylum Streptophyta; class Magnoliopsida; order Asparagales; family Iridaceae; genus Iris; species Iris macrosiphon. Next base: position 3,582,385 of record JAYESA010000006.1, read on the forward strand.
ATGAGGTGGTAGTATCGCTCCCTCCGTGCCCCGTACGTAAAATTCAATCTCCCGCTACGCGCGGTACAGACAAAACTTCAGGCAAAGCCTCAGCGCTAACCCAGGAGTATCCACTGCGCTTTACGCACAGAAATCAGTCTCCCACTACGCACGGTACAGACAAAACTTCGGGCAAAGCCTCAGCGCTAACCCAGGAGTATCCACTGCGCTTTACGCGCAAAAATCAGTCTCCCGCTATGTACGATACAGACAAGACCTCTGATGGTGCCTCAACGCCAAATCAGAAGTACAGATCACGCTCCACGCGCAAGACAACATCTGACCCATACGATGAACCAGATGAGCGCTGTGATCTCCGCAAGGGGAAGCAAGCGGACGAATACCCAACTACTCGACCTTTACGCCAGCAAGGGAACGATCTGCCTACCCTCTAGATTACACGAGAGGCCAATGGCCGGCTGAGGGCTTCTCCAGCTTTACGCCAGACTGAGCGAATATCCAAGTTACGCCAGGCACAGTCCCTCGGCGTAAGACAAGCTCAGATTACGGAAAGACACCCGCCCAGGGGATTATCCGCCGCCCAGATGGCCAACCTGTTGTATACAGGTGGCATAGGGAAAACCATGGTGCCCAGTCTCCGCGTACCCACTAATGGGAACAGAAGATACAAGCCTTCGTCTTCTTCTTCGGCAAATCCTCCTGACCTGCGCAAATATCTAATCCAGAAGCGTAAAGAAAGGGGACCTTCCAACATGTCTATTACGCCTCCTAGCGAACACTATTGTAATAGTCATAAGGTTGTGATTAATTACTGCTGTTCTAAAGCAAAACGATCGGTTTTCGACCGGTTGAACTACTCGCTATCTTTCCAGGAAGGGGAACCCGCGTATGCATCTGTGAACATGGCTTCACACATACCTAGAGGAGAGTCAAGCTCAAGACATCATCCTTCTAGACCTCCGAGCCGAAGGAGGTTCAGTAAGCCCCTCAGAGACGTTGAAGCCGGGGTGTTCCAAAATACTCACGCAAGGTCACAACAACCAGCTTCGTCCTCTTCAGATTTCGATGCCGGGGGTCGCCAAGCTCCCGAATCAGAAGCTGAAAGTATAGAGTCGACTTCTACAGCGACCTATACTAATCCCTCAATGACCCCCAGGGAGATGGGAGTTTACGCTGTTGAAGATGAACGCGTGGAAGCTTCGCCGTCAGGAAATGCAGAACAACGCATCACTATACTAGAGACATCTTCGAAACAAATGTAATCCATGGTGGAGAACATGCACCAGATGATGCTAGCCCAGCACGCAACCGCCATGACTCAGGCATCGGTCCCGCCGACTCAGATACGTGTGGGGGTGGACTCACCACCATCCAACCCGAGCCAAGATCCTACGCTGGATCAAGAGTCAGCAGTTCCTCCGCTTCCTCACTCAGAGAATGCCTTACCTCCCGCTGGAGTTATGATACAACCAACTTCGCACCACTCCGTAGACCCGCTTCCGACTGAAAATCCGATGCAGGCAGTACGGGAGTTAAAAGCCCAGTTCGACGCCTTGAAGCACAAAGATCAGCTCAAGAAACTGGGAATCAACCAGCCCTACCCAGCTATCTGGGAGGAGGTCCCTTTCCCTCCGAGGTACAAACCTCAAACTATGGCTCTGTTCGAGGGAAAAACATCACCAAGTCAGTACATGAACTATTTCAGTATGACGACGGTGTTGCTACAAGGGAACGACGCCCTCCTCACTCGGGTGTTCAAAGGCTGTCTCTCAGGAGTAGCCTATCAGTGGTACCGCAGCTTGGCAGACAACTGCATTACTTCCTTCGAGGACTTCAGAGCTTTATTCTTCACGCAATTCAACGAGGGAGGAATGGACATGTCTATGTCCTCTCTCATCGAAGTCAAACAGAAGGAAAAGGAGGACGTTCGCATCTTCATCGAACGTTTTCGTCAGGCCACCTTACAGATGCCTCCAGGAGTTCCAGACTCTGCGTTGGTAGACATTTGCAGGAAGAACCTCCTTCCCGTGGTTTCGGTGTTCACAGGACCATATCAGTTCCATGATTGGCCCTCGTTCATCCTCTCGGCAGTAGCCGCCGAAGACAACAGTCGCAAGGCGCGTGACAATGGCACCATGATCTCCGCCTATAAAAGAGGCAAGAGGTCATCTCCTAGCAGCGACCATCCTTGTGGTCCCAAAGGGAAAGAAGCCCTAGCAATCAACACGGCTAGACCAAAGATTGCGGCAACCACGCAAGCGAGACCTGGGACTTCCAGGCCCGTCGAAGTCTACTCTTTCGACGACAACGATGTCCCAAGTATATTCGAGTGTCTCATCAAGAGTGACAAGATCACCCTTCCGGAGCTAAGGCGATCCCAGGAGGTCGACGATACTAACGACCCCAAATACTGCATCTTTTACAGATACGTACACCACCCGACGAAGGCGTGTTACATACTGAAGAGGAAGATCCAGTGGTTAATCGATGCTAAAGCCATCACTCTGCACAACACCGAGAAGACGGTCACGGCCAACATGATCTCTCTGCAGTTCGGCGACCTGCCCCCCCAAGAGGTCCCGAATGGTGTTGCACCTATCTTTCGGACAACGATAAACATCGTCAATCTCCCCCAGCTAGGGGTCAAAATCACAACCTGGTACCCCTAACTACCCGGCAGGGCGAGATTATGTGGGTTCACCCATATTTGGTGTCAGAGCTCGGGGAAGAGACCAAGGCAACTATGCCTACGTCCAAGAAGAGCCCCAAATACCGACCATGCCACATGGTCGCAACTTCTTCTACATCAGACGAAGACGAGGTATTTGTCGCAACCCGTTCAGGGAAGGCCTACCTCAATAACAACGGAGCAAGTCAGGAAGGTGCACCGGCTGACGCTCCAGCTACCAAACCTTCAGAGCAAGGTCCCGTCATACCAGACGTCAGCCCTTTGAAACCTACTCCGGCGGAAAAGGGGAAGCAGAAAGAAGTATGCTTTGATAAACCTGTGAAAAACATTCCAAGCAAAGGTTTAGAGAAGCCATACAAATTCGACATCCTGGCCCAACTAGCCAATACGCCAGCCAGGTTGTCCATCTTTGAGCTACTCAGGCTCTCTCCAGACACTCGTCTAGCCCTGAGCGAAGCACTGATGCAGGCGGAGGCATACTTGACCCAGCTCAAGTCCCCCGACGAAGAACCAGTGGCGTGTCCTCAATGCCACAGCGTGATGGAGGTGGTCCCAAATATCACTTTCACTCAAGACGACATGCTGTTAAAACATAACAGACATGACAGGCCCCTCTATTACACAGGGTACGTCGGTTCCATGGAGGTCAACCGGATTCACATAGATCCGGGATCGTCGATCAGCATCATCCCTCACAGTCTGCTCAGATCGCTGAGAATTCCTACCAGCAAATTGGCTTACACCACCACTACAATCGTGGGTTTTAACGCTGGAAGAAGTAAGCCGCTGGGGAAAATTCTCCTGAGGATCCAGATCGGCAACCTCAGATCGGTGGCCACATGTTACGTTATCGATTCAGAGGTATCCTACAACATTTTGCTGGGAAGACCGTGGATCCACGACCACAACATAGTTCCTTCAACCCTACATCAATGCCTTAAATATGTAGACGCACAAGGAACAGTACAAACGGAGGTGGCTGACCTAAACCCGTTTAAAGGAATAGAGTTGTACCATTCTGATGCCGTGTTATACTCCCAGGACCATACGGAGGGAGAGTCAGGAAGGCAGAGAAGGAATCCCACCGGGAGCCAGAAGAATCCTCTGCCACATTACCGTTGTCGATTAAGGTGAAAGGACGAACCACTCGTCCAAAAGCCATAGAGCCTATGGCTATCCACCTGGACAAGACCAAGTCAGGAGAAGGGGGTAATCCTCTAGTGATCACTTTGAACCGGAAGCCTCCACCCTTGGTCATCAACCTTCGGCGCAACAGGCAGCCGACTGATGTAAATACAACCAGGAACGGAGTTCCAGATGATAATAAACATCCTCTTTTCCAGTATATTGACGCTCGAGTTCCAAAACAAGAACCCACTCCCCATGACGAGGTAGAACCCATAGCACAAAAATTCTTGGAAGCTATAAACTCCTACCGTCCGTATGTCTGGGAAGTAGCATCACCATCCAATGTCGTCACGACATATGGACCACATGAGGATTCTATCTTCGTTGTCCCGCCTACCCACGGCAGTCAGCGCTCAATAGTCTTCGGTCGCATGCACAATCAACCGGCTGTCCAGGAAGATCCTTTCGATGACGATACTGGGAAAATGCAGGTTCACCGATACAGCCCGCAAGCGCTGAGGATCATGCAAAACATGGGCTACGATTTAAAGCAGAAGCCAGGCCTCAACTACGGAAGAGGCGGACGAACGCTGCCGCACGGCGACCCCCACTATCGATAAACTCGTCTCGGGTTAGGGTATGCCACCTCCATTATGACTTCCAAGTCAGATGAGGACATCTTTCCCTCTTCCCAGAACAGGTCATCGCCCTCCGACTCACCTGAGGCTCTCGAACAAACACTATCAGTAAATATGGTGGTGACAAATCCCTCAGAAGCAGATGAACAGGATTCTGAGCCGTTCGAGAATGACTCTTGGGCTCAACAAATGGATACGCAGTGGGAATTCCTCTTCGAGCAAAAAGAACCTCCCACCAAGGACGAAGTTATCCAAATCAATGTTGGGGGTAAACTCTTGCCAAAACCAATATTTATCAGTAACAATCTTCCCCCAGCTGAAAAAGAAGAAATTATACGGCTGATAAAGGAATATATCGACGTCTTTGCGTGGGATTACGAGGACATGCCAGGCCTAGACCCGAAGGTAGCTACCCATAAACTCAATATATTGACCGATTAGAAGCCGGTGAAGCAGCACCAACGCCGGTTCCGCCCAGATATGATGGACGCCATCGAAGCTGAAGTCAAGAAATTGATAGCCTGCGGTTTCATCCGGGAAGAACAACATCCCGACTGGGTCGCCAACGTTGTCCCAGTCATGAAGAAAAATGGGAAGGTACGTATCTGCATCGATTATCGAGATCTGAATGCGGCCTGCCCCAAGGATAAATTCCCTCTTCCCATCACGGACATCATGATCGACAACACCTGCGGTTTTGAACGCATGTCTTTCATGGACGGGTTCTCAGGATACAATCAGATCAAGATACATCCCAAAGACGAGAAGCACACTGCTTTCCGAACACCATTGGGGGTATACTGCTATACGGTCATGCCCTTCGGATTGAAGAACGACGGGGCTACATACCAACGGGCTATGAGTAACATATTTCGTGAGCATTTAAGCAAAATAGTGGAATGTTACGTGGACGACATAGCTGTCAAGAGCTGCCTCAAAGGTGATCACATTCAAGACCTGAGGACGGTATTCGAGTTAATGCGCCAACATCAACTCAAGATGAACCCTACAAAGTCCTTTCTGGGTATTTCTAGTGGCAAATTCCTGGGATTTGTCATTACCGCCAAAGGCATCCAAGTAGACCCTGACAAAGTCCAGGCAATCATGGAAATGCGACCACCCCGTAATCTGAGGGAACTCAGGGGATTTCAAGGACGTCTGGCTTATATCCGGCGATTCATATCCAACCTCTCGGGGAGATGTCAGCCCTTCTCTCATCTCATGAAGAAAGGTGTATCCTTCATATGGGACGAAACCTGTCAGCAAGCGTTCGGAGATATCAAGTGCTACCTAACCAGTCCGCCAGTTCTGGTGCTTCCCGTCATGGGAAAACCATTCTTACTGTACGTTCGAGCAATGGATCATTCGCTAGGAGTTCTCCTCGTGCAGAAGAACGATGCGGGTTATGAACAGGCTATCTACTACCTCAGCAGGATGATGGTCGGAGCCGAACACCGGTACAACCCAGTGGAGAAAGAATTCTTGGCTCTGATGTTCGCTATCCAGAAGACGCGACACTATGTCACCGGCTAGACTATTCATATCATCTCCAGGATCAACCCTCTCTGAGTACTGATGAGCAAGCCAAGCGCCCTTAATTCCCGACTCGCGACTTGGGCAATGCTGCTAACACCATATGACATGGTATACGTCCCACAGAAGTCTATCAAAGGCCAAGCATTGGCCGACTTCCTAGCTGCTCATCCGATCCCGGAGACCTCCAAACTATACGAAGACATCCCTGATGAAGTTGCAGAATATAATTTCGTAAGGGAAAGTGACGTATGGCGACTATTCTTCGATGGCGCCTCCAGAGCCGGTCCTAAGGAAAACGTCATTTCAGGAGTGGGAGTTGTCCTAGTCACCCCTGATCAGCTCGTCATCTACCGGGCATATTCTCTTAGCGAGCCCTGCTCCAACAACGTGGCAGAGTACAACACTCTACTAATCGGGCTCCAGTTGCTAAAGAGCTGGGGGTAGAATCCCTGGAAGCTTTTGGTGATTCTCTGCTCATCGTCAATCAAGTCAGGGGAATATACGAAGTCCGGAATCCAGACCTTATCCCCTATCACCAAGCGACGGTCGAGATAGCCATGACGTTCAAGGGGTTCTTCCTAGAGCATGTACCTCGATCTCAGAATCTGGAAGCTGATGCCCTAGCCAGTCTAGCTGCGGATTTAGCTACTACTGTAAGAAGGCAAGATTCGGTAATCCTTCTTAACAGAGATTTATTCTGTGTGAAGAACAGCTGTCATATAGAACGCAGCTACGCTGTAAACACCGATCCTCCTATAAGAGATTGGACAAGTCCCTTCATAGATTTCGTGGCATAAAAAATCTTGCCGGAAGACCCCAAAGAAGCAGTATCCGTCAAAAGATGATTGTTTGTGGTATTAAACGGAGGAAAAGGAATGAAAATGTATTTCAAACGACAAGGTTTATTCAAGACCCATGCCCTTTCGGTTTACAAACAAACTTGTACAATTTGATCCTATGCGAGGATGTGGGAGTACAATTTATTTAATCTGGGTATAAATTGCTATAGGTGTCTGATCTGCAGTCGATCACTTTAGCCCTTGGACTACACGATGTTAAAGAAGTGCCGTGGAAGACAGGAAGCAGCTTCGAAGGTTGCAAAGGAGGGTGGATGCGCGATGCCGAAGTCGTCAATCCCTACTCTTTGCCTGAGCTCTGGATTCTTCTCTCCCTCTCTCTCCTGACCTCTGGTTCGATCTTTCTTGGAAGTTCGACCTCGGATCTATATTTCTCTCTCCTTGTTTGATCTTCAAGTTTGAAGTTTTTCGACCCTGATCTTCAATTTTTTGACCTTGTTCCCCATTGATAGGGGTCTCTATTTATAGAGTTTTGGTGACAGTGACCACTCCGTCGGTATAAAAACCGAGGAGTAGACAGTACAGCACCCTTTTACACAACGGTTAAAATAACCAATGCCTGCGTATAAATGACATTTTGAGTGAGCATATGACGTGTGTCCAACTAAGGGAACAAAATGCGTATATCTGCTGCGAAGATTACGGCGTAGAAGCCACGTAGGTAGGTATCCCTCGTGTAGAAGAGGTTGGTGTAGAAGCCAAATGACTGTCACCTTGGCGTAGAAGCCAAATAGGCATAGAAGCCGAACAGGCGTAGAAGCCGAATAGGCATAGAAGCCGAAGGGGCGTAGAAGCCGAATGGTCGTAGAGACTGAATGGGCGTTTGAAGCCGAATGAGCACAGATCGTTAATGGGCGTAGAAGCCGAATGAGCACAGAACCTGAATGGGCGTAGAAGCCGCTGCGTACCGTGCCAGAGTGCTGATGTGGACGTCTTAGCCGGAATTACGACTTTTCGAGATATAATCAAATCTTTTACAGAGATTTGCCACCATCCTGTGCATTAAATACGGTGACGTATTTTGAAGGTCTGCAGCCCTTCTGCGCATCCGTCGCAGAGACGTGCCTTGAGGGAAACTGTCACCGCTCTGTGCAATTTGACGTAGAGACGTACCTCGAGCCCTGTACGAAGTGCAGCTTTTAACGTGGCAGGCGGTTTGTCTTCTGTGGAGCGTAAAACAGCTCGTGTTTGCCTGTGTAAAATAAGGCAGCGTATTCCCTTGTACGCGAAAGAGCGATTTATGCCGGGGGATTTTAGTAAATGCCGGTTTGGTGATATTTTAACCAAATCCTCTGTATTAAATGCAGAGATCCGCCATCATACTGTGGGGCGCATCCCGAGTGGTCTGCCATCGTTTCCAGCCGTCGTCTGGGTAGCCGTGCAGCACTTTTTGTCAGGAGTCAGAGGTCAGGTTCACTGCGTGACTTGACAGGTTCTTTTCGGGAAGACGAAGCGTTCCTCCTACACTTAATGCTGCTTTGAGAGCGGCTGGGTTTTACGCTATGGAGGCGATGAAGAACCCTATTTTACGCTGGAGCGGCCTGGACGTACTGCACTTGGGCGGATGGTCCTTCGAGCTTTTATACTTCACGCTGTGTTTTTAGCGGAAGAGCTATGTTTCACGCTCGATGGCTCTGAAGGCCTCTGTTTACGCTGCTCTGCATCAAGATGCTGCGTAGATCTTCCCCGCGTATTTTTCATGCTTCTACAAGACCCCCTTCAAAGCTTTTAAATTCCTCAGAATTTGAAACGCTTTGAATGAAGCATGAATGGCCCCTCGTAACTCGAATCATTTCTGAATGGAGTGTTGAAACGGTCGATGCGGACTTTATGGTAGATTTATTGGGGACTGTTTGGATATGCAGAAATGTCGTAGAGCGTGAAATCATCAGTCTGTAGCCTCTGAGCGTGAAAATACCATCGAGCATGAAATCGTAGACCTGTGGTTCCTGAGCGTGAAGTCGTAGGTTTTTTGCCTCTCGAGCATAAAAGCTACCAAGCACAAAGGCATCCGGGCATAAAACCATAGACTTTATAGCTTTCGAACGTAAAGCCGTAGATCCGTAGCTGTCGAGCGTAGAAAGCTCATTTAGCGTAGGACTGTAGATCTGTTGCCTGTGAGCGTAAAACACCATCGAGCATGAAATCATAGACCTGTGGTTCCTGAGCGTGAAGTCGTAGGTTTGTTGCCTCTCGAGCATAAAAGCTACCGAGCACAAAGGCATCCGGGCATAAAACCATAGACTTTATAGCTGTCGAACGTAAAGCCGTAGATCCGTAGCTGTCGAGCGTAGAAAGCTCCTTTAGCGTAGGACTGTAGATCTGTTGCCTGTGAGCGTAAAACACCATCGAGTGTGAAATCGTAGACCTGTGGTTCCTGAGCGTGAAGTTTTAGGTTTGTTGCCTCTCGAGCATAGAAGCTACCGAGCACAAAGGCATCCGGGCATAAAACCATAGACTTATAGCTGTCGAACGTAAAGTCGTTAGATTCGTAGCTGTCGAGCGTAGAAAGCTCCTTTAGCGTAGAACTGTTTGATCTGTAGCTCCTGAAAAGAAAAATCTCTTTGAGCGTGAAGTTTGTGGATCTGTTGCTTCTGAGCGTAAACTGAGCGCCACCGAGCGTGAGATCATCGATTTGGTATCTGCTGAGCGTAAAGTCGTGGATTTGTGGCCTCTCGAGCATAAAAGCTACCGAGCACAAAGGCATCCGGGCGTAAAACCATAGACTTGTAGCTTGCGAGCGTAAAACCGTAGATCCATTGCTGTCGAGCGTAGAAAGCTCCTTTAGCATAGAACCTGCTGAACCGTCTTGCACGAAGAAACTTTTCCAATTCGCTGACTGTCCGTCTTTCAAGGATAGTGGGCTGACGTAGCATCCAATCATAACCAACTATTAATTACGAGATTTGGTTAGGGTCTCGAGGAGTTCGTTCGAGGATTCGAGGAGTCGACCCGGACTATATATATATCCCAAGCTTTTGAGAGAAAAACTTTTTATCTATCTTCTGCGAAAGAGAGCTTTCGACTGTTCGAGTTTTTCTTCGTTCCTTCTCCGAGCACTTTGAGTCTTCAGAAATAGCGTCGAAACAAACCCCCTCCGCTAAGGGAAAGAGTATAGGTTCTTCTTCTCATTCTTCTGTCCCAGCGAGAGAATCTTCGGTCGGGCAAGGTGAACTTCCTTCTGAGAGGAGTATCCCGCCGACGAGCAGCGCACCCGGTCTTAGAGGTAGAGCCTTTGGGATGACACAAACGACAAAAAATCCTTCGCACACGTTGCACGTGACCGCGCTAGGTCGTCTTCTGTGCTGATAGCCTCTTTTGAGGAAGATGATGCACGGAGAGGTTTTCATCTTTTACGCCCACATTTCTAATGTGCTAGCGTAAAAACTCCATATTTTCGTAGTTCTGAGCGTAAAAGTTCTGGCTACCGAAAATTGGCGTATATCGTAAAATTTGAATTTTACGCTTGTGGAGGGGACTTCCGACGTAAAATGACCAAATTTGTACAATCTTGGCGTAAAGCACAGACTGTCGTTTCTTTGGTCCGTATGTTTGTGCAAGATTTGTAATGACAAATTTTCCTTGCACCTTTGCAGTAGATTTGGGTGAGTCTCCACTGGCTGAGGTGATGGGCTTCGCTGCCGGAATGCTGCACTCGAACTACCTGGAGGATCTGTCCCACGTGGTATTTCCCATCTCCGGACCCCAGTATCCTGAGGGAAGGGATTTTCTGATATCGGCTCTGGGTGAGCGGACGCTGCTGAGCATGATTAATGGCGAGCCCTTGACATATATAGACGGGAAGCAGTACATAAAGCCGGCTTTCCTCTTTGGGGACATGATTGATAAACAGTCCCAGATGAAGCCCAAGAGGGAGCCCTGGGTCTTCCCTGTCGGGAATTTAGTTTTGTACTTGCCAACGATACCACGGGATTATCCTATCTCGGCCTTCTTCCATGTGACGCATCCCAGGAAGATGTCGGGGATGCTGACTCCTGATCTTCACGGGAAGCCGGGGAAGATCTTTCATCTGAAAGGAGCTGACCAGGGGTCATTTGTTAGCCGCCCTTCCGGCGTTATGACGTTGTTCCGGGGACTATGCCCGGGCAGTGTCCCGAGTGAAGATAGCTCAGTGATCCAGCCGGTCCAATTGCCGACCTTCTGCAACGACTTTATGGGACGAGGTGGGCTATATCCTAAAGAGAATCCTCGGTGCAATGGGTGGATCGCCCCAACAAACTTTCGATGGACATGCCTAGTTGACTGGGTCTTGAAGCACTTCCGGAGAGAGCTGGAGGGCATTGGACTATATGCCGCTGTGAGTGCGACGAGTGTCGGGTTGCCTCCCAATACTAACTTGTTCTTGACACTGATGGAGCGGTACATTCCGCTCACCGGGACCTTCGCCACTCCACTGGGGGAGTTGGGATTGGCCCTCCATGAGATGGCAGTTGTCTCGAGACTGCCGATGGGGGATACCCCATATGAAGAGTACGTTCCCACCAACCGGGAGCTGGGGGATTTGGACCCTCGGGTGGCGGAAGTATATCAGGAGCTGATGTGTCAGTACTTTGCGTGCACCACTTTTTATGACGAGCCCTCTGATTTGGCTCACACCACTAAGTGGATGTCCTACCTCTTCTTCCATCGGGCTAGGGCCGCCAAGTCGGAGAAAGCCACGGGGGGCAAGAATGAGCCCGTGAACTGCTTGGGCGTCCTCAGTGCCCAGGTCATCGAGGATCTTATGGAAGATGCCAAGGCTCCAGATCAGATTCTCGTTGAGAGGGTAGGAAAGTATCCCGAAGGCACTAAGGCCTATAGTTACTTGAGGCGCTATCGCAGGCCTCTGTCTAAGGAAGCCCAGCTGGCTGGTTTCCTCTCCATATGGCTGCATCGAGTAGTAGTGCCCGGTATCGCATCCGCGGACCGCATTCATCGGAACATCCTATGGCCCGCAGTGCGTCTGGTATTTGGTGCAAGACTGGGCTTGCTTCCTGCCATTGTGTGCCGGCTGGCCTGAGGGCCATGACTGATGGGTTGCTCGTCGATGAAGCTCGACGTGAGAGTTTTCCCAGGGTGGAAATACCATACCTGTACCTGATGGGATGGTTAATTCTCCATAATCCCCGGGTGATGTCTCCCGGCTCCGGTAGCAGCTCAGGGGGTATATTCTTGCTGAATTACAAGGATTCTCCATGAAATGTGAACACAGTTTTAGACTGTCGGTTGGTGTTGAACCTCAGCCATGGTTGGAAGATCCTCTGCATTGTCCCCTCCGTACATCGCAATCAATCCGGGATGCGACTTGAGGATTCAAGTAGAGAGAAGACCGATCTTTCTTCGGAAGCTTTTAATTGGTTGGTCTATATTAGACCCTCCCATCTGCTGTACATGAGCGAAGATCATTGCTTCTTCGAGCCCTACTTGCCTAGTCGGTTCGCCAGGCAGTTTGGGTACGATCAGTTGCACGTGGGCAATGCCGTCACCAGCTTCAGGTCCAAGGGCGGACTCATTGATGGAGCTAGAGGGTGGCGATATTTTATGATGGGTTGCACGGGGGCAATCTTTATCGTGCTGGTCGTTACAACCTCCACAGAGCTGCGCATCCTTCATTCTTACGCCCAGTTCTATGTGGCGGTTAACACCTTCCATTGCGATTTTGACATGCGTGGAAGCTTCAGGGTGCCTTCTGCCAAGCTTGGGGGAAGGGTCGAAGTCCCCTCGGTTTCTTCTGACGAGGGTGAGGAGTCTGGTACTCCGGATGAGCCTCTGGTGTCGGTGTCGAGGTGTGAAGTGCCTCTGCCGGCGGGGGCTCTGGTAGTCTTTTCTGGGAAGCGGCGGGCTTCTGCTCCGAAGGAATCTTCCCTTCGTAAGAGAAGGAAGGAGACGGTTGCTCGTCCTCTCCGCATTCCTGGTATTGAGGCTCCCGGGAGTGAGCCCGCATCTCCCCATATCAGGGATGATTATTTGGCTGGAGGTTCCTCGCCTTTTAGAGAGGGACCTTCTACAGTTCTGGCTGGCGGCGCCGAAGAATCCTCGCTAGAGGTTGCTATCATTTCTGCTGCTCCAAGTAGCGGAGCGGGATTGCCTGCTTGGCCGCGGCAGATGGGAGAATCTTTCCCGAGGTCAGCAGAGGGTGAAGTTCCCTTTGTGTCAGCGGGCACGCTTAGCGAGATTCCAGCTGACGAACCTCGACCGCGTCTTGTGAAGGCTTGACAGAACTCTTGGCGATGTCGGTCGGCCCACCTCCTTCTCCAGATATAACAGTTCGTATTGCGTCATTAAGGCGTGGTTTAGCTACATCGGCTGCAGATGCGTCGTATATGCTGTTGGCTCCGGGTAAATGTCGTCTTTATGTCTCCTCTTAGGAAGATTACCATTGTGTTGACATTAGCTTTCTTGTCCTCTTCTCAGGGGATGATGTCCACGGGGAGTACGGCGTTGAAGCGCCTTCCGGCTCTGCTCCGGCTCCTGGCGATGATGTGGAGGCGCCCGACTTCGAGGAAGAAGTGTCTTCGGGGGCTAGCTCGCCCGGAGTGGTTTCGTCGTCACAAGAGGAGGACGAACCCGTCATCGTGACATCGCCTCTCGCGAGTATGCCGATGACTTCGATCGTTGCCGTCGTACCTTCTTTGGTCGCGCCATCCGTCGAGGCGGCGGCTGTGGCCACCTCGTCTGCAATTGTCCCTGGAGAGGGACTTACAAGCATCGCGGCCACTCCGGGCGTTCAGTCGGATCTAGTTGCGTTGACCGAGCAGCATACCAGCCTCTTCTACACCAGTTTGAAAACGATGATACCGATGGTGTTGGCGAAGAATCTGGACTTCGAGCGCCTGAAGAAGACTTTTTAGCTTTCGATCGGGGTTGTCAGGGAGCTTGGCGATCCTGGAGTAGCTGACGCCCTGGAGGCGGTGGTTAATGGTTTAGAGCAACCCATTAACGAATACTTGCAGCTGGCTCGGGGCAGCCTTGATGCTGATGTCCAGGCTCGATACGACCTCATGACTGAGCGGCTCACTACAAAGCTTGAAAGCCTAGACAACTCCATCCAGACGCATAAGCTGGAGATGGATAGGAGAAAAGCTGTCGTGGAAGAGGCTCTGGCTCTTGAGACGAAGTGCCGATTCGAGCATGAAGGAAATGCAGCAAGGGCTTCTAAGCTCAGGGAAAAACTCGCTCTGGCAGAGGAGTGGGCTTCTCAGTCGTTGGCAGGTCTAAATGTAGCGACTGGCCGATTGAGCGCAGCACGACGGGATCTGGACCGTACAGAAGCTGCCCGTGCGGGCTGTCTTCGGGTAAGGGCTGAGCTGACCTTTACGGATACCCCCGAGGCACGGCTGGAGCAGGCTCGTGCTGATGCCTTGGTCCTTAGGAATGAGAGGATAGCTGCACTGGAGCGGCTGATTCGCGGTCTGATTACTCCGCCATCATGATGTACCCTTTCTCTTTTTGCTTCCCCAGAGGTAATTCTGCTCCCTTTTGCGAATAAATAAAAGTGACTCTTTTCTGACTTTTTGTGGACCTATCATTTCGGAATGTAAATGACAGTTCTTAGGCGAGAGTGATATCAGAGGTAGTATGGACCTGATAGACTCTCGATAAACTTCTTAGCAGGATATATCTATTCAGAGGTCGTACGGACATGATAGGATATGACCCAACTAGTTTTATTTTGGGAGTAGTTTTGTCAGAATTGAGATCCTCGCTATATTCTGCCCGAGCAGGGGAGATTAAGCATAGTACCTTTTCAGGAATTTGCCATTGATAGGAGCCATTAACAGGTCTCCGTTAGGCTGGGCTATCCTGTAAGCGCCGTTTGAGAATGTTGTCTCGATTACATAAGGGCCTTCCCACTTGGGCTGGAATTTGCCTTTACTTCTGTGAGTTTGAATAATCGGCCTTCTTACGGCTAAAACTAGCTCGCCGACCTTGAACACCCTTTTCTTTACTTTATGATTGAAGGCTCTGGAAATGCGTGCTTGGTAGAGCGCGATGCGCTATTGAGCTTGGAGGCATTTCTCATCTAATCCTTCTAGCTCTTGGAGCCTTAACAGGTCATTCTTTTCTCGAGTCAGCTCATTGGTCACGGCTATCCTGAGTGACGGGATCTAGATTTCAATGGGGAGAACTGCTTCGCTCCCGTAGACCAGCGAGAATGGGGTGCAGCCTGTCGGTGTCCGTACCGTCGTGCGGTATGCCCAGAGATATTCGCCAGCTTCTCATTCCAATCTCTTTTGTTTGAAGAGACGAATTTCTTCAAGAGTTTGATAATGGTTTTGTTGAAAGCTTCCGCCAAACCATTAGCAGCTGGATAGTATGCCGTAGAGGCAATATTGTGTATCCGATTTTTATCGCAAAATCGATGAAACGCTTGGCTGATAAACTGGGGCCCATTGTCGTGAATTATCCTCCGGGGTACCCCGAAGCGATAAATAACGTGATATTTGATGAAGCTGATCACATTAGACGCCTTTACCTCAGCGAGAGGGATTGCCTCTGCCCATTTGGAAAAGTAATCCGTGATGGCCAGTATGAACTGGTGACCCCTGGAAGAAGACGGGTGAATAGGACCGATGATATCCATACCCCATGCTTCGAAAGGACAAGATGCGACCGTAGGATGTAGATGTTCAGACGGTTGATGTATGAGGTCTGCATGAACCCGACAGGCTCTGCAATGTCTTGCATATCGTACTGCATCTGCGATCATAGTAGGCCAGTAATAGCCCATTCTCTTGATGTGATCCTGTAGCTTAGGCCCGGGTTGATGCGCTCCGCACACGCTGTCGTGAGCTTCACGGATAATCTGATGTGCTTCGTCGTTAGAGAGACATCTCAATAGCAGTCCGTCGTAGGTCCGGCGATATAGGTATTGTGAAGATGCATCGAAGTAGAAGCGTAACGATCGTCTCTTGACGGATACTGCTTCTTTGGGGTCCTCTGGTAAGATTCCGTATGCCACAAAATCTATGAAGGGACTTGTCCAATCTTTTGTAGGAGGATCGGTGTTTACAGCGTAGCTGTGTTCTATGTGACAGCTGTTCTTCACACAGAATAAATCTCTGTTAAGAAGGATTATCGAATCTTGTCTTCTTATAGGAGTAGCTAAATCCGCAGCTAGACTGGCTAGGGCATCAGCTTCCAGATTCTGAGATCGAGGTACATGCTTTAGGAAGAACCCCTTGAACGTCATGGCTATCTCAACTGTCGCTTGGTGATAGGGGATGAGGTCTGGATTCCGGACTTCGTATATTCCCCTAACTTGATTGACGATGAGCAGAGAATCACCGAAAGCTTCCAGGGATTCTACCCCCAGCTCTTTAGCAACTTGGAGCCTGATTAGTAGAGCGTTGTACTCCGCCACGTTGTTGGAGCAGGGCTCGCTAAGAGAATATGCTCGGTAGATGATGAGCTGATCCGGGGTGTCTAGGACGACTCCCACTCCTGAAACGACTTTTCCCTTAGGACCGACTTTGGAGGCGCCATCGAAGAATAGTCGCCATACGTCACTTTTCCTTACGAAATTACATTCTGCAACCTCATCAGGGATGTCTTCGTATAGTTTAGAGGTCTCCGGGATCGGATGAGCAGCTAGGAAGTCGGCCAATGCTTGGCCTTTGATGGACTTCTGTGGGACGTATACCATGTCATATGGTGTTCGCAACATCGCCTAAGTCGCGAGTCGGGAGTTAAGGGCACTTGGCTTGCTCATCAGCACTCGGAGAGGGTTGATCCTGGAGATGATATGAATAGTCTGGCCGGTGACATAGTGCCGCGTCTTCTGGATAGCAAACATCAGAGCCAAGCATTCTTTCTCCACTGGGTTGTACCGGTGTTCGGCTCCGACCATCATCCTGCTGAGGTAGTAGATAGCCTATTCATGACCCGCATCGTTCTTCTGCGCGAGGAGAGCTCCTAGCGAATGACCCATTGCTCGAACGTACAGCAAGAATGGTTTTCCCATGACGGAAGGCACCAGAACTGGCGGACTGGTTAGGTAGCGCTTGATATCTCCGAACGCTTGTTGACAGGTTTCGTCCCATATGAAGGACACACCTTTCTTCATGAGATGAGAGAAGGGCTGACATCTCCCCGAGAGGTTGGATATGAATCGTCGGATATAAGCCAGACGTCCTTGAAATCCCCTGAGTTCCCTCAGATTACGGGGCGGTCGCATTTCCACGATTGCCTGGACTTTGTCAGGGTCTACTTGGATGCCTTTGGCGGTAATGACAAATCCCATGAATTTGCCACTAGATACACCCAGAAAGGATTTTGTAGGGTTCATCTTGAGTTGATGTTGGCGCATTAACTCGAATACCGTCCTCAGGTCTTGAATGTGATCACCTTTGAGGCGGCTCTTGACAGCTATGTCGTCTACGTAACATTCTACTGTTTTGCGTAAATGTTCACGGAATATATTACTCATAGCCCGTTGGTATGTAGCCCCAGCGTTCTTTAATCCGAAGGGCATGACCGTATAGCAATATACCTCCAATGGTGTCCGGAAGGCAGTGTACTTCTCGTCTTTGGGATGCATCTTGATCTGATTGTATCCTGAGAACCCGTCCATGAAAGACATGCGTTCAAAGCCGCAGGTGTTGTCGATCATGATGTCCATGATGGGAAGAGGGAATTCATCCTTGGGGCAGGCCATATTCAGATCTCGATAATCGATGCAGATAAGCACCTTCCCATTTTTCTTCATGACTGGGACAACGTTGGCGACCCAGTCGGGATGTTGTTCTTCCCGGAAGAAACCGCAGGCTATCAACTTCTTGACTTCAGCTTCGATGGCGTCCATCATATCTGGGCGGAACCGGCGTTGGAATCAGAAGAGGACGAAGCTGGTTGTTGTGACCTTGCGCGAGTATTTTGGAACACCCCGGCTTCAACATCTCTGAGGGGCTTACTGAACCTCTTTCGGCTCGGAGGTCTAGAAGGATGACGTCTTGAGCTTGACCCTCCTCTAGGTATGTGTGAAGCCATGTTCACAGATGCATGCGCGGGTTCTTTTTCCTGAAAAGACAGCGAGTAGCTCAACCGGTCGAAAATCGATCATTTTGCTTTGGAGCAGCAGCAATTAATCATAACCTTATGACTATTACAATAGTGTTCGCTAGGAGGCGTAATAGACATGTTGGAAGGTCTCCTTTCTTTACGCTTCTGGATTAGATGTTTGCGCAGGTCAGGAGGATTTGCCGAAGGAGAAGACGAAGGCTTGTATCTTCTGTTCCCATCAGTGGGTATGCGGAGACTGGGCACCATGGTTTTCCCTATGCCACCTGTATACAACAGGTTGGCCATCTGGCGGCGGATAATCCCCTGGGAGGGTGTCTTTCCGCCGTCTGAGCTTGTTTTACGCCGAGGGACTGTGCCTGGCGTAATTTGGAGATTCGCTCAGTCTGGCGTAAGGCTGGAGAGGCCCTCAGTTGACCATTAGCTTCTCGCGTAATCCGGAGGGTAGGCAGATCATTCTTTTGCTGGCGTAAAGGCCAAGTAGTTGAGTATTCGCCCGCTTGCTTCCCCTTGCGGAGATCACAGCGCTCATCTGGTTCACCGTAGAGGTCAGATGTCGTCTTGCGCGTGGAGCGTGATATGTACTTCTGATTTGGCGTTGAGGCACCATCAGAGGTTTTGTCTGTACCGCACGTAGCGGGAGACTGATTTCTGCGCGTAAAGTGCAGTGGATACTCCTGGGTTAGCGCTGAGGCTTTGCCCGAAGTTTTGTCTGTACCGCGCGTAGCGGGAGACTGATTTCTGTGCGTAAAACGCAGTGGATACTCCTGGGTTAGCGCTGAGGCTTTGCCCGGAGTTTTGTTTGTACCGCGCGTAGCGGAAGACTGAATTTTACGTGCGGGGCACGGAGGGAGCGATGCTACCACCTCATTGGTCGGAGAGATCGGAGAGATCGGAGAGTCCACAGGAACGGCGGAGGATGTCTTGGGCATCCACACTTTGCACAGCTTCCTGTTGTCTTGGACGGAGAGAGAGTGAGAGCTACCCCCAGTCCGAAGTATGTCTTCGTAGGCAGACTTGTCGAAATGAACGACCAGCGTCTTCTTCACGGTTCCTACAGATACCGTATCGTATTAAGCAATTACTTCCTCGTTAGAAGAGAAAGACGTCCCCAGCAGAGTCGCCATCTTGTTTGTGGTATTAAACGGAGGAAAAGGAATGAAAGTGTATTTCAAACGATGGGGTTTATTCGAGACCCGTGCCCTTTCGGTTTACAAACAAACTTGTACAATTTGATCCTATGCGAGGATGTGGGAGTACAATTTATTTAATCTGGGTATAAATTGCTATAGGTGTCTGATCTACAGTCGATCACTTTAGCCCTTGGACTACACGATGTTGAAGAAGTGCCGTGGAAGAAAGGAAGCAGCTTCGAAGGTTGCAAAGGAGGGTGGATGCGCGATGCCGAAGTCGTCGATCCCTACTCTTTGCCTGAGCTCTGGATTCTTCTCTCCCTCTCTCTCCAGACCTCTGGTTCGATCTTTCTTGGAAGTTCGACCTCGGATCTATATTTCTCTCTCCTTGTTTGATCTTCAAGTTTGAAGTTTTTCGACCCTGATCTTCAATTTTTCGACCTTGTTCCCCATTGATAGGGGTCTCTATTTATAGAGTTTTGGTGACAGTGACCACTCCGTCGGTGTAAAAACCGAGGAGTGGACAGTACAGCACCCTTTTACACAACGGATAAAATAACCAATGACTGGATATAAATGACCTTTTGAGTGAGCATGTGACGCGTGTCCAACTAAGGGGACAAAACGCGTATATCTGCTACGAAGATCACGACGTAGAAGCCACGTAGGTAGGTATCCCCAGTGTAGAAGAGGTTGGCATAGAAGCCAAATGACTGTCACCTTGGCGTAGAAGCCAAATAGGCATAGAAGCCGAACAAGCGTAGAAGCCGAATAGGCATAGAAGCCGAAGGGGCGTAGAAGCCGAATGGTCGTAGAGACTGAATGGGCGTTTGAAGCCGAATGAGCACAGATCCTGAATGGACGTAGAAGCCGAATGAGCACAGATCCTGAATGGGCGTAGAAGCCGCTGCGTACCGTGCCAGAGTGCTGATATGGACGTCTTAGCCGGAATTAAGGCTTTTGGAGATATAATCAAATCTTTTACAGAGATTTGCCACCATCCTGTGCATTAAATACGGAGACGTGTTTTGAAGGTCTGCAGCCCTTCTGCGCATCCGTCACAGAGATGTTCCTTGAGGGAAACTGTCACCGCTCTGTGTAATTTGACGTAGAGACGTGCCTCGAGCCCTGTACGAAGTGCAGCTTTTGACGTGGCAGGCGGTTTGTCTTCTGCGGAGCGTAAAACAGCTCGTGTTTGCCTGTGTAAAACAAGGCAGCATATTCCCTTGTACGCGAAAGAGCGGTTTACGCCGGGGGATTTTAGTAAACGCCGGTTTGGTGATATTTTAACCAAATCCTCTGCATTAAATGCAGAGATCCGCCATCATACTGTGGGGCGCGTCCCGAGTGGTCTGCCATCGTTTCCAGCCGCCGTCTGGGTAGCCGTGCAGCACTTTTTGTCAGGAGTCAGAGGTCAGGTTCACTGCGTGACTTTACAGGTTCTTTTCGGGAAGACGAAGCGTTCCTCGTACGCTTTAATGCTGCTTTGAGAGCGGCTGGGTTTTACGCCATGGAGGCGATGAAGAACCCTGTTTTACGCTGGAGCGGCCTGGACGTACTGCACTTGCGCGGATGGTCCTTCGAGCTTTTATACTTCACGCTGTGTTTTTAGCGAAAAAGCTATATTTCACGTTCGATGGCTCTGAAGGCCTCTGTTTACGCTGCTCTGTATCAAGATGCTGCGTACATCTTCCCAGTGTATTTTTCATGCTTCTACAACGATCATTACGCTTCTACTTTGATGCATCTTCACAATACCTATATCGTCGGACCTACGACGGACTGCTATTGAGATGTCTCTCTAACGACGAAGCACAGCAGATTATCCGTGAAGCTCACGATGGCGTGTGTGGAGCATACCAACCCGGTCCTAAGCTACAGGATCGCATCAGGAGAATGGGCTATTACTGGCCTACTATGATCGCAGATGCAGCACGATATGCAAGACATTGCAGAGCCTGTCAGGTTCATGCAGACTTCATACATCAACCGTCTGAACATCTACATCCTACGGTTGCATCCTAGCCTTTCGAAGCATGGGGTATGGATATCATCGGTCCTATTCACCCGTCTTCTTCCAGGGGTCACCAGTTCATACTGGCCATCACGGATTACTTCTCCAAATGGGCAGAGGCAATCCCTCTCGCTGAGGTAAAAGCATCTAATGTGATCAGCTTCATCAAGCATCACGTCATTTATCGCTTCGGGGTACCCCGGAAGATAATTCAAGACAATGGGCCTCAGTTCATCAGCCAAGCGTTTCATCGGTTTTGCGATAAAAATCGGATACACAATATTGCCTCTACGGCATACTATCCAGCTGCTAATGGTTTGGCGGAAGCTTTCAACAAAACCATTATCAAACTCTTGAAGAAATTCGTCTCTTCAAACAAAAGAGATTGGAACGAAAAGTTGGGCGAATGTCTTTGGGCATACCGTACGACGGTACGGACACCGACAGGCTGCACCCCATTCTCACTGGTCTACGGGAGCGAAGCCGTTCTCCCCATTGAAATCCAGATCCCGTCACTCAGGATAACCGTGACTAATAAGCTGACTCAAGAAAAGAATGACATGTTAAGGCTCCAAGAGCTAGAAGGATTAGACGAGAAATGCCTCGAAGCTCAACAGCGCATCGCGCTCTACCAAAGCACGCATTTCCAGAGCTTTCAATAATAAAGTAAAGGAAAGGGTGTTCAAAGTCGGCGAGCTAGTTTTAGCCGTAAGAAGGCCGATGATTCTTACTCACAGAAGTAAAGGCAAATTCTAGCCCAAGTGGGAAGGCCCTTATGTGATCGAGACAACGTTCTCCAACGGCGCCTACAGGATAGCCCAGCCTAACGGAGACCTGTTAATGGCTCCTATCAACGGCAAATTCCTGAAATGGTACTATGCTTAATCTCCCCTGCTCGGGCGGAATATAACGAAGATCTCAATTCTGACAAAACTACTCCCAAAACGAAACTAGTTGGGTCATATCCTATCATGTCTGTACGACCTCTGAATAGATATATCCTGCTAAGAAGTTTATCGAAAGCCTATCAGGTCCGTACTACCTCTGATACCACTCTCGCCTAAAAAAACTCTCATTTACATTCCGAAATGATAGGTCCACAAAAAGTCAGAAAAGAGTCGCTTTTATTTATTCCCAAAAGGGAGCAGAATTACATCTGGGGAAGCAAAAAGAGAAGGGGTACATCATAATGGCGGAGTAGTCAGACCACGAATCAACCGCTCCAGTGCAGCTATCCTCTCATTCCTAAGGACCAAGGCATCAGCACGAGCCTGCTCCAGCCGTGCCTCGGGGGTATTCGTAAAGGTCAGCTCAGCCTTTTCCCAAAGACAGCCCGCACGGGCAGCTTCTGCACGGTCCAGATCCCGTCGCGCCGCGCTCAATCGACCAGTAGCTACATCTAGACCGGCCAACGACTGAGAAGCCCACTCCTCTGCCAGAGCGAGTTTTTTCCTGAGCTTGGAGGCCCTCGCTGCATTCCCTTCATGCTCGGATCGGCACTTCGTCTCAAGAGCAAGAGCCTCTTCCACGACAGCTTTTCTCCTATCCATCTCCAGCTTATGCGTCTGGATGGAGTTGTCTAGGCTTTCCAGCTTTGTAGTAAGCCGCGCAGTCATGAGGTTGTATCGAGCCTGGACATCAGCATCAAGGCTGCCCCGAGTCAGCTGCAAGTATTCGTTAATGGGTTGCTCTAAACCATTAACCACCGCCTCCAGGGCGTCAGCTACTCCAGGATCGCCGAGCTCCCTGACAGCCCCGATCAAAAATGGAGAAGTCTTCTTCAGGCGCTCGAAGTCCAGATTCTTCGCCAACACCATCGATATCATCGTTTTCAAACCGGTATAAAAGAGGTTGGTATGCTGCTCGGTCAACGCAACTAGATCCGACTGAACGCCCGGAGTGGCCGCGATACTAGTAAGTCCCTCTCCAGGGACAATTGCAGACGAGGTGGCCACAGCCGCCGCCTCGACGGGTGGCACGACCAAAGAAGGTGCGACGGCAACGATCGAAGTCATCGGCATACTCGCGAGGGGCGAGGTCACGATAACGGGTTCGTCCTCCTCTTGAGACGACGAAACCACTCCGGGCGAGCTAGCCCCCGAAGGTATTTCCTTCTCGAAGTCGGGTACCTCTACATCATCGCCAGCAGCCAGAGCAGAACCAGAAGGCGCTTCAACGTTGTACTCCCCGTGGACGCCATCCCCTGGAAAGAGGACAAGAAAGCTGATATCAATACAATGGTAATCTTTCTAAAAAGAGACATAAAGACGACATTTACCCAGAGCCAACGGTATATATGATGCATCTGCAGCCGATGTAGGTAAACCACGCCTTAATGACGCGATGCCAACTATCATACCTGGAGAAGGAGGTGGGCCGACCGACATCGCCAGGAGTTCTGTCAGTCCTTCACCAAGACGCGGTCGAGGTTCGTCAGCTGGAATCTTGCTAGGCATGCCCGCTGACACAGGAGGAACTTCACCCGCTGCTGACATAGGGAAAGATTCTCCCATCAACCTCAGCCACGCAGGCAATCTCGCTCCGCTACTTGGAGCAACAGCGACGACAGCCACCTCTAGCGAGGATTCTCCGGCGCCGCCAGCCAGAACTGTAGAAGGTCCCTCTCTAAAAGGCGAGGAACCTCCAGCCAAAGAATCATCCCTGATACGGGGAGATGCAGGCTCACTCCCGGGAGCCTCAATACCGAGAATGCGGAGAGGACGAGCAACCGTCTCCTTCCTCCTCTTACGAAGGGAAGCTTCCTTCGGAGCAGAAGCCCGCCGCTTCCCAGAAGAGACTACCAAAGCCCCCGCAGCCGGAGGCACTTCACACCTCGGCATCGACACCAGAGGCTCATCCGGAGTGCCAGACTCCTCACCCTCGTCAGAAGAAACCGAGGGGACTTCGACTCTTCCCCCAGGCTTGGGAGAAGGCACCCTGAAGCTTCCACGCATGTCAAAATTGCGATGGAAGGTGTTAATCGCCACGTAAAACTGGGCGTAAGAATGAAGGATGCGCAGCTCCGTGGAGGTTGTAACGATCGGCACGATAAAGATTGCCCCCGTGCAACCCATGATGAAATATTGCCACCCTCTAGCTCCATCAATGAGTCCGCCCCTGGACCTGAAGCTGGTGACGGCATTGCCCACGTGCAACTGATCGTACCCGAACTGCCTAGCAAACCGACTACGCAAGTAGGGCTCGAAGAAGCAATGGTCTTTGCTCCTATACAGCAGATGGGAGGGTCTGATGCAGACCAACCAATTAAAAGCCTCCGGAGAAAGAACGGTCTTCTCTCCACCTGAATCCTCAAGCCGCATCCCTGATTGATTGCGATGTACAGGAGGGGGAGTACAGAGGAGCTTCCAGCCGTGGCTGAGGTTCAACACCAGCCGACAGTCTAAAACTATGCTCACATTCCAGGGAGAGTCCTTGTAGTTCAACAAGAATACACCCCCCGAGCTGCTACCAGAGCCAGAAGACATCACCCGGAGATTGTGGAGAATTAACCGTCCCATCAAGTACAGGTATGGTAATTCCACCCTGGGAAAACTCTCACGCCGAGCTTCGTCGACAAGCAACCCATCAGTCATGGCTCTCAGGCCAGCCTGTATACGGCACACCATGGCGGGAAGCAAGCCCAGTCTTGCCCCGAATACCAGACGCACTGCGGGCCATAGGATGTTCCGGTGAATGCGGTCCGCGAACGCGATACCGGGCACTACTACTCGAAGCAGCCATATGGAGAGGAAACCAGCCAGCTGGGCTTCCTTAGACAGAGGCCTGCGACAGCGCCTCAAATAACTATAGGCCTTAGTACCTTCGGGGTACTTTCCTACCCTCTCAACGAGAATCTGATCTGGAGCCTTGGCATCCTCCATAAGATCCTCGACGACCTGGGCACTGAGAACGCCCAAACAGTTCACAGGCTCATTCTTGCCCCCCGAGGCTTTCTCCGACTTGGCGGCCCTAGCCCGGTGGAAGAAGAGGTAGGACATCCACTTGGTGGTATGAGCCAAACCAGAGGGCTCGTTATAAAAAGTGGTGCACGTGAAGTACTGACACATCAGCTCCTAATATACTTTCGCCACCCGAGGGTCCAAATCCTCCAACTCTCGGTTGGTGGGAACATACTCTTCATATGGGGTATCCCCCATCGGCAGTCTCGAGACAACTGCCATCTCATGGAGGGCCAATCCCAACTCCCCCAGTGGAGTGGCGAAGGTCCCGGTGAGCGGAATGTACTGCTCCATCAGTGCCAGGAACAAGTTAGCATTTGGAGGCAACCCAATACTCGTCGCACTCACAGCGGCATATAGTCCAATACCCGCCAGCTCTCTCCGAAAGTGCTTCAAGGCCCAGTCAACTAGGCATTTCCATCGGGAGTTTGTTGGGGGCAATCCACCCATTGCACCGAGGATTCTCCTTGGGATATACCCCACCTCGTCCCATGAAGTCATTACAGAAGGTCGACAATTGGACCGGCTTGATCACTGAGCTGTCTTCACTTAGGATACTGCCCGGGCACAGTCCCCGGAACAACGTCACAACGCCGGAAGGGCGGCTGACAAACGACCCCTGGTCAGCTCCTTTCAGATGAAAGATCTTCCCCGGCTTGCCGTGAAGATCAAGAGTCAGCGTCCACGACATCTTCCTGGGATGCGTTGCATGGAAGAAAGTCGAGATGGGATAATCCCTCGGCATCGTCAGCAGATACAAGACCAAATTCCCGGCAGAAAAAACCCAGGGCTCCCTCTTGGGCTTCGTTTGGGACTGTTTGTCAATCATGTCCCCAAAGAGGAAAGCCGGCTTTATGTACTGCTCCCCGTCTACATATGTCAAGGGCTCGCCATTGATCATGCTCAGCAGCATCCGCTCGTCCTGAGCCGATATCAGAAACTCCCTTCCCTCGGGATACTGGGGTCCGGAGATGGAAAATGCCACGTGGGACAGATCCTCCAGGTAGTTCGAGTGTAGCATCCCGGAAGCGGAGCCCATCACCTCGGCCAGTGGAGACTCACCCAAATCAACTGCAAAGGTGCAAGGAAAATATGTCATTGCAAATATTGCACAAACATGCAGACTAAAGAAACGACAGTCTGTGCTTTATGCCAAGATTGTACAAATTTGGGCATTTTACGCCGGAAGTTCCCTCCACAAGAGTAAAGCTCAAATTTTATGCTATACGCCAATTTTTGGTAGCCAGAGATTTTACGCTCAGAACTACGAAAATATGGAGTTTTACGCTGGCACATTAGAAATATGGGCGTAAAAGATAAAAACGTCTCCGTGCATCATCTTCCTCAAAAGAGGCTATCAGCACAGAAGACGACCTAGCACGGTTACGTTCAACGTGTGCGAAGGATTTTTCGTCGTTTTTGTCATCCCAAAGGCTCTACCTCTAAGACCGGGTGCGCTGCTCATCGGCGGGATATTTCACTCAGAAGGAAGGTCACCTTGCCCGACCGAAGATTCTCTCGCTGGGACAGAAAAATGAGAAGAAGAACCTATACTCTTTCCCTTAGCGGAGGGGGTTTGTTTCGACGCCATTTCTGAAGACTCGAAGTGCTCGGAGTAGGAAGGAAGAAAAACTCGAACAGTCGAAAGCTCTCTTTCGCAGAAGACAGATAAAAAGTTTTTTCTCTCAAAAGCTTGGGATATATATATAGTTCGGGTCGACTCCTCGAATCCTCGGACGAACTCCTCGAGACCCTAACCAAATCTCGCAATTAATAGTTGGTTATGATTGGATGTTATGTCAGCCCACTACCCTTGAAAGACGGACAGTCAGCGAATTCGAAAAGTTTTTTCGTGCAAGACAGTTCAGCGGGTTCTACGCTAAAGGAGCTTTCTACGCTCGACAGCAACGGATCTACGGTTTTACACTCGCAAGCTATAAGTCTAGGGTTTTACGCCCGGATGCCTTTGTGCTCGGTAGCTTTTATGCTCGAGACGCCACAAACCTACGACTTTATGCTCAGCAGATACCAAATCGATGATCTCACGCTCGGTGGCGTTCAGTTTACGCTCATAAGCAACAGATCCGTAAACTTCACGCTCAAAGAAATTTTCTTTTCAGGAGCTACAGATCAACAGTTCTATGCTAAAGGAGCTTTCTACGCTCGACAGCTACGAGTCTACGGCTTTACGTTCGACAGCTACAAGTCTATGGTTTTATGCCCGGATGCCTTTGTGCTCGGTAGCTTTTATGCTCGAGAGACAACAAACCTACGACTTCACGCTCAGTAACCACAAGTCCACAATTTCATGCTCGATGGTGTTTTTACGCTCACAGGCAACAGATCTACAGTCCTACGCTAAAGGAGCTTTCTACGCTCGACAGCTACGGATCTACGGCTTCACGTTCAACAGCTATAAGTCTATGGTTTTATGCCCGGATGCCTTTGTGCTAGGTAGCTTCTATGCTCGAGAGGCAACAAACCTACGACTTCATGCTCAGGAACCACAAGTCTACGATTTCACGCTCGATGGTGTTTTTGTGCTCAGAGGCTATAGACTGATGATTTCATGCTCCACAACATTCTGCATATCCAAACAGTCCCCAAAGCGGTCAATTGCAAAGAGTTCACACAGAAGATACTCGTTCTTGACCCCAAAGCATCCCATGTACCCGAAGTATACAAAGTTCAAACATTAAGAAATTACTCTTCTCGGGTTAAAAATTGGAGGTTCATCCAGACTCCAGTCTGAACATCTCGTCTATCAAGGTGGCAACTCAGTTTGACAGCCAAAATCCTCGACCCTGTTCCAAGGGAGTTTCGAGAGATCATTCTTGAAGACGAAGTTTGAACAAAAAATTCTGCTCATCAGAGAAGCAACAGTTCAGAATTCTACGCGGTCCCTCAGTCCTAGCAACAGGGCAGTTCTAAAAATGTTCAAAATACCCAACAACGTTCTATGGACTATTCACTATGCGTAAAGGACAGGGCCTAATACTCTTTCTATCAGAGTCGGCGTAAAGATTCAGATGTGTCGAAGCTACACATATTTAGACTTCACAGCAACGTATGGCAAGATGATCATATGGAGAAAAAGATGATTTTATTAAAGATTAAAAATCATGATTACATATGAGGGAAATCCAATCTACAAGGGTTTTTCTCTATTCTTCATGATTACATATGTGGGAAACTCCGTCCACAAAGGAGTTCCCCATCATCGTCTGAAGATCGCCCAGAAGCTGTTCTGACAGGTTCTCACATGGGTGGAGATCTTCCTCGTCTCCGAAGACAGTTCATCGACTACCACAGTCATAAACAAGAAGATCCTCCATTCACCATGGCCGATCCAGTTGAGGTTTCTTTAACCCAACTCGATCGAGGACGATAGATTACAGTTTGTCTAATCTCGTCCGCGGGGATCTCAGGAGAAAATATACAGCTTGCCAGCCGTATGGTGAAATATGATCCTTCCCTTCTCCCGGAAGAACCACCATACAAAGTTGCTGATTATCTCGAGCAAGGGAGGCTAAGATATCCTTCCATGATCCATCGTTGCAGTGGACACTTGCTCGAAGATGCCGTCTTTTTTGGCTCCCTACATGCTGGAAGAACATGATCTCCTTCTTCCTCAGGTCGACCCGACGAATTTCGGCGATCATCTCTGCATGGTGATGGGAATGTGGGGAGAACAGGTTAACCCCCCCAGACTTTTTTAGGCAAAAGATATCACAGCGGTCCCCAATAAATCTGCCATAAAGTCCGCATCGACCATTTCAACACTCCATTCAGAAACGTTTCGAGTTACGAGGGGCCGTTCATGCTTCATTCAAAGCATTTCAAATTTCGAGGAATTTAAAAGCTTTGAAGGGGGTCTTATAGAAGCATGAAAAATATGCTGGGAAGATCTACGCAGCATCTTGATGCAGAGCAGCGTAAACAGAGGCCTTCAGAGCCATCAAGCGTGAAACATAGCTTTTTTGCTAAAAATACAGCGTGAAGTATAAAAGCTCGAAGGACCATCCGCGTAAGTGCAGTACGTCTAGGCCGCTCCAGCGTAAGACAGGGTTCTTCATCGCCTCCATGGCGTAAAACTCAGCCGCTCTCAAAGCAGCGTTAAAGCGTACGACGAGCGCTTCGTCTTCCCCAAAATGAACCTGTCAAGTCACGCAATGAACCTGACCTCTGACTCCTGAAAAAAGTGCTACACGGCTACCCAGACGACGGCTGGAAATAATGGCAGACCACTCGGGACGCACCCCACAGTATGATGGCGGATCTCTGCATTTAATGCAGAGGATTTGGTTAAAATATCACCAAACCGTCGTTTACTAAAGTCCCCCCGGCGTAAACCGCTCTTTCGCGTACAAAGGGAATACGCTGCCTTATTTTACACAGGCAAACATGAGTTGTTTTACGCTCCGCAGTAGACAAACCGTCTGCCACGTCAAAAGGTGCACTTCGTACAGGGCTCGAGGCACGTCTCTACGTCAAATTGCATAGAGCAGTGACAGTTTCCCTCGAGGCACGTCTCTGCGACGGATGCACAGAAGGGCTGCAGACCTTCAAAACACGTCTCCGTATTTAATGCACAGGATGGTGGCAGATCTCTGTAAGAGATTTGATTATATCTCCAAAAGCAGTAATTCCGGCTAAGACGTCCACATCAGCACTCTGGCATGGTACGCAGCGGCTTCTACGCCCATTCAGGATCTGTGCTCATCCGACTTCAAACGCCCATTCAGTCTCTACGACCATTCGGCTTCTATGCCTATTCGGCTTCTACGCCTGTTCGGCTTCTATGCCTATTTGGCTTCTACGCCAAGGTGACAATCATTTGGCTTCTACGCCAACCTCTTATACACGAGGGATACCTACCTACGTGGCTTCTACGCTGTGATCTTCATAGCAGATATACGCGTTTTGTCCCCTTAGTTGGACACGCGTCACATGCTCACTCAAAATATCATTTATACGCAGGCATTGGTTATTTTAACCGTTGTATAAAAGGGTGCTATACTGTCCACTCCTCGGTTTTCACACCGACGGAGTGGTCACTGTCACCAAAACTCTATAAATAGAGACCCCTATCAATGGGGAACAAGGTCGAAAAATTGGTCGAAGAATTAAAGATCAGAGAAGAAAAGGCTTCAAACTCGAAGATCGAACAAGGTCATCGAATCAGAGATCAAGAGGAAGAGAGAGAGGGAGAGAAGGATCCGGAGCCCAGGCAAAGAGTAGGGATCGGCGACTTCGGCATCGCGCATCCACCCTCCTTTGCAACCTTCGAAGCTGCTTCCTGTCTTCCATGGCACTTCTTCAACATTGTGTAGTCCAAGGGCTAAAGTGATCGACTGCATATCAGACACCTATAGCAATTTATACCCAGATTAAATAAATTGTACTCCCACATCCTCGTATAGGATCAAATTATACAAGTTTGTTTGTAAACCAAAGGGCACGGGTCTCGCATAAACTCTGTCATTGAAATACACTTTCATTCTTTCGTTTAATACCACAAACAGCGGCAGCGAAGGAAGCTTTGGGGGGAGCCATGGCAGCAAGGAAGAAGAAGAAGAAGAGAGAGAGAAAAGACTTTCAAAAAAATTCTCTCCTAAGACCCCCTTATATAGGACAGAGTATGTGGCTCGGGATAATAATGGCGGTCGTTCAGGTCCCAATGCATCTCGATTTACATAACGATAAGAGATGATGGCGACTGCTCGATCATTGAGCTACTTTATCCCCTCTAAATTGTCGCCTCGGACTCTGTGTCAACAGACGACTCAGAATCCTAAAAAATTCCTTGGAGATCGAGCAAAATCTTCTTATTTAATGAAGATCTGACATCCTGACAGAAGCATCTATACGGCAACGTATCTATGCTACATGACACCCATGCGGCCAAAAGTGCTCGACCATACTTCTTGTTCAAAGTATTCCAAACTTGTCATTTTAGAAACTTTGAAGGGTGTCTTATAGAAGCATAGAAAATCTAAATTCATGCAGACCGCATAGAGCCCATGAACCCTTAATATGAAGTCAAGCCGCAAATAAATTACATAGAGCCTATGCAGCCAAGGGGCTCGTCAAGCCTGACAAAGTCTCTATGCTGCCATGACAGCTAAAGAGTCGAGAGCCGCATAAGGTCCCTGACACAGCATTTAAAGTTCTGACATGACTTCTTGAACACTTCGAGATTAGTAAAAATGGCGAACATAAAAAGATAAAAATTTACATCAATGCATTGATGACCCTGTCATACGAGCCGTACCACGTGGTCACTCGTATGCGGCCTCGTCATTATGCTGCCAATGTGTCCAAAAGACCTGAGCCAAACGAGAGAACGTATGCGGCCAAGATGCTATACGACCAAGATGTTATGCGGCTCTCAGCTTGCAAGATATTTTTGTTACAACTGAAAAGATCTTCAGACAATCAGTGTTGACTATGTGTCCAGCTGACCAAGTTACGCACACAACGGAGTTAAAAACAACCCAGAGATATTATCAACAGGATAACCCAACCAAGTCCACATAACAGTACGCTTGTGTTATGTGGCTACAATTGCAACCGTATTCTATTGAAGGAGCCTCATGCGGCTACCAAACAGTGGCATATACGGCACATATAGCCCGTCAGTATGATGGCTATAAATAATAGGAAGCATACCCCACAAGTTCTCGGCTAGCAACGTACGTGCACACAAGCTCAGGAGAAAGAAAATAGAAGAGAGCATTCTCATTCCCTCGTCGGACCGTCAACGGAGTAAAGGAGTCGTTACAGTACTCGATCTCCATCGTTACATTCCCCACAATCAAAATATTGTACTTAGATCTTCTGTCTAGGATTTCTTTGTACTTCTTTTGTTTGTTGTTCAACCTAGTTCTTTCACCACTTGTAATGACAAACAATAATCAATATGAATTATTTCAATATAAGATCGGTTAAGTTTGCATAGATGTTCTCATTAGTATCCAGTCCAACTATATGATGCATATTGGTGATATAATCTCGCACCACAAAGGACATGCCATATAGGACTTCGATGGCCGTACAAAGTGTTATTCATGAGATTGTGATCCCCAATGAATGTCTTGTTTATACCCAGTACTACCGAAGCACTATGTTTCCTCCTAGGCTGAACAATCCTGGTGCCCCGGTGCATCTTGTTCGAGAAAATTAACCAAACCTTGTGCACAAGTTTTTCATGACCATGCAAAATCTACGTTATAAAATATTAAAGCATAAATTGCACGATAAATAAATATAAGTAAAGCCTTCATATTATCGATCTTTTGTGTCCACTTCCTTTTTTTCCCGATTGGAGACTCGTAGGTCCCAACTTACAGACCTTCTCGTGGCCCGGTGGTACCAAACCATATTTATGTTCTCGCATATGAAGCATTTCCTTCATAGTTACTATGCACTGATGCACTTCATAAAAGTACAGATATTCAATGTTCAATATTCAATTCTCAGTGTTGCAAGCATATAAGGTAATTTACATATAATTACTTCTTTCTCCTTTAAACTTATATTATAATATTCTTGTGTCAATTATACTAGCAGTGATATTTCATGTGTTTCTTTAATTACAGCAACATTGTAAATAAAGCATCACCATCTTTATGTGGACTAGAGCAGCATTCAGTTATGAAACACAGTAAGGTAATAGTAGCATCCATTTTATTAGGACATGAAGGATTAGAGGAGAAGGGACAGATCCACTCACTTATACAAATATAGCATGCACTCTTCGATCCCACAAACACCTATGATTCCTCAAGAGATGGTATGATACCATCAATTATTTTATCATCTTTTCCCATTTTATTCTTTTATGAATTTGAGCCTATTTGTATCTCACACCATATCAATTTTGATATGGAATATTTGCAAACTATTTTAGTTTTAATGGAATTAATTAGTTTGCTATAAAAAAATTATCATGGCCAGTCATTTATGACCATCAATGTCATGGACTATTAGTACCAAAGTTCTCTACAATTTAATTATTGACCCCCTTCCTCTTACTAGTGCTATCACTAGACCACTCATTTGGTGGTACCGTAAAAATTGTTACAATATCTTGTTTTCATAAAATTTCTACAATGACCAAGAGAGAGGAGTAGATGATCATAGTACCCCTATTCTCTTAACGAACATAGTCGGTAGGGGGTGGTTGAGAAACTTTTCTACAGTCACCCCCTCTCTAATTCCAGTCTTGTTGGAGTTTGTATATGTGTTTGTATTTTTTTTGTTTTGCATTGGCATAAATTTTACTTTTGCATTTGAGAACCGTTTGCTCAATTATCTTTAATCAAACGCAATAAGATTTATTTTCATCATTTTATCTTACAAAAATTCCCTAATATTTATGATTTTACAGCTTTACTAATATAACGGATTTTAGACTATAATCAATCTAAGAGACTAAAGTAGATAGATATGCTTTTCATTAAAAAATCCAAATAAACTTAAGATTATAACATTCTAGACTTTACGTTAAAACTAATCTTGTTAGAGTATTGTAAACAAGGCATTACCCACATAGTTTTTATCTTGTATATATATTAATGTTATAAAAATCAATTTCTGTTAACAGAAAATAAAACAAAATACTAAATTTAGTGTAATCGGTCTTCAGGCGTGAGTCGTGTACGAAGAACTGCCCTAATAGAATATTCAATGTCTATTGTGCATACTTCTTCTGAATTCCTCCTAGAAGTAAAACTCTCCTTCTGTCAGCTTTCCGTCACTGCACATTGTTCTGGGAGAATGACCCGAATTTAGCTTTTGTCCAGAGAAATAAAATGTAACACAAAATTTTGTGAATAAGGAGAGACAAAAATCTTTATGGTTTTATGAAGAATGAGAGATAATTTTTTTTGTTTTCTTATTGACCGTGACCATACAATTCAAAAAATATAGTATGTATAGGTAGCCCATAAACCAAATACACTTAATAAAGTTTTAATAAAAATAATGATGCTAACAGGATAAATAATAATATAGCTATTTGAAAATTAAATTATTGGTCCATTGGCTAATTAATTTTGTAACGAACAAAATCATAAAAGTCCAAATTGTCAAAAAGAGCAAATAAAAAATTGGGTCTTAACTCGAACCTGACAACGAAATTCAGATCGACATTTAATTCAGATTGACATTTAAGGCACGCAAATGTGGGCATATATCTGCAGGCATTACGTGCGCCAAATTGAACCAAATCGAACCAACCGAACCAGGTTGGGCGACGGCGCGTGCGTGTGGCCCGTTGGCCCCTACACCCACATTTAAACATTCTGACCGCTTACAACAATCTAAACAACCCCTAAAATGCCTATTAGTATAGCACCCAACAGGAAGTGGAGGTCATTTATCACACCCCG
Organism: Iris macrosiphon; assembly: GCA_036927795.1. Taxonomy (NCBI): domain Eukaryota; kingdom Viridiplantae; phylum Streptophyta; class Magnoliopsida; order Asparagales; family Iridaceae; genus Iris; species Iris macrosiphon. The sequence goes on from JAYESA010000006.1 coordinate 3,616,753, forward strand.
ATTCCGTAGAACCAAAACTCACCACTGGACGTGATGTCGTATAAGACCACTAGACTTGATATCGTACAAGTCTAAATTTTACTTGTACAAGATAAGAACAAACGTGGTCAATAGAATATTTCAAAAATGAAGTCATTGCGGCAAAAATAAGAAGAAAAGTTGAATAGACACAAGTATACAAAATGATTCTCTTTACTGATAAAAATGTAACAGAATTACAACGACTCAAAGCCAAAGAAATAACTCGATTACAACCTCTCTCTCTCTCTCTCTCTTAATATAATAAAATATACCACAAGGTTAATATCTCAAGAACTATACAAACAATGTTATTCCATATATTATGTCATTTATATACAAATGATAACATCTCCAGCCGAACCTCTTCAAGTTGTCAATCTATGCTGCAATCCGTCAGCACGACCAACCAAAACTTCGCACCTAAGAAGATCTGGTGGGATTCAGTACATTGTCATATATGGTGAGTGGCCTCTAGCCAACTCAACTAAAACTAACACGTTGATTAAGTAAGTGCAGGTAAATATATGTGATCTTTTTAATCTTATCTTAGGATAAGTTAACAATTCATGAGTATATATGTGTCCATAAGCATAAAAGTATCATGCAACAAAGTTGATCTTACTCAATACTTACCATCCTTCATTGTTAATACAACGAAATCAATTTATAAAAATTAATTGTGTTATAAGTGTGTCCATGTATCAATTGTTATCTTCCATAAAATATAAGTGTGTCAGGCATTCATCCCTCAACTTGTCAAGCCTGTAAGTAGATAACATTAGCATGCAACTTAACTATATGTAGGTCACTAACACCACAAGCCATCCAGGACTATTCATGGTAAGACGATGATCCTTGTGTGTACGGGTAGCTAGCACAACCGAAGGTCCCCTAAATACATGTACATAGAACTTATTAACCTGGGTCCTCGTAGGCTGATACGATCCCGGTGTCCCGATGATCATTCGATGAATAAAAATCTTGTGCACAAGTTATCCAATGATCATGCAAATGTGTGAATAGTTAAGACTCTAACAAAAATGCATACATGGTACATAAACTAAAAGTAACTATACATGCATCTCTTCTTTCCATTACCACATTCCTCGAGCCATCGCTCACAACATTCTTTCCAGTCCAGGGATTCTACCTTGGCCCAATCCATTATTTCTAATTCTTTGAAACCACGATACTATAATTCCATAAGATACATCATCATAACACTATATTCCACATCTAAAACATAGCAATAGAATTATACCCTATATGATAACATACTTAAAAGGTACAAATCTACATCTATACAATAAGTTAATAATTCATGTGATATGTATCTACATTATATAATTTTATATCAACAGTTTAACAATTTTATGTTCTATAGCAGCAAGTTACATAAATGTGACTACTCTCTTTTATCTATCTTAGTTTTTTTTTTCTTTTTATCACCATGCAACAAAACTCATAGCATAACGAACTAAACATGCAATATCCATTTACTAAGTATGAAGGCAACGGAGAGAATGATCAAAACCATTCACCTTGAAGAAACAAATATCTCAATCGAGCAGATCTATGAATAAATTTTCTACATGAACCCAAGTCCAAAAAAATTTTATAGCCAACAAACCATCTCAATACACTATGTAGAGTGGGGTATTACATATACACCACTCAGAAGAAAAAAATTCTCGAAACTTATAAGAATAAATTGCTCATCCAACTACATCACTAACGAAAAAGAAACTTCTACTTTATTTTTGATTCAAACTTCGATGCTGACTCCACGTCAGAATTACCATCCAAATATGCACAATAACACCCACAAAAATTATAAAATACCTATCATTTTAATCAACACTTGCAAAAAAAATTATGCACACAACAAACACATCTGCAACAGCGCTCTTCACTTATGCCTATGTCTTCTCTTCCAACCTATAGCTGTGCCAAAATACTCAAACATATGAACCCAATGAACCTGTGAAGCTTCTTCCTTCATATCCAACTTGAATACGCCTTACATAACTTCAAAGATCTATCATCAATCAATGCAAGCTCACTCACGCCTTAGCCAAATCCATTGAACAGGTTATACCACCAAACTTAATTCAACTATTTCCAAGGCTTAACCAAAATACGTAAATAGTGTCCTCTCTAATTCCTTCATATACTACGGTACGACTAGTGTTGTCATAAATAAAGCATTAATTTGTATTTGTATTTGACAATGCTGACACCATAGTAATTATTTGTGAGTTGGCTAACGCTAAGAAGGTTGTGCTTCAAATTTGTAACAAGGTAAACATTCTTGATGTATGGTGGCCCATGCAGGTTTGTCTTCACAAATAGTGCGATATCGTGGTGGTACCTAGGTTTAGTCATACCACTATGAGCCTGCAATATTAGGAACTCGTCACAACATAGGACAATTGTATTGTTATGTATTTTATCTTATTGACCGCATCTCCTTTTGGACTTATGTTCACTTTTCTCTATTCCAAAGAATGGCTAAGGGAAGAAAGGAGACGCGAGGCCGCACTTCCAGTATTACGACTTTCGGTAGGGCATCCTCTACCCATCCAGTGGGCTAGGAGGAGACTGGGACTCTTCCTCCTCCCCCATCTCTTCCAGCTAAGGGTCACATTCCTACCATTTTGGTTACTGGATCATTATTGCTAGATGGAGCGTAATTGCTTGAGTTTTTCAGAGGAATGATGGTGGGTCAAAGACTCTAGGATGAGGCACAAAAAGAGCAAATCGTTGTCATGAGGAAAAGCATGGAGAACGCTCACTTGGTATCATTAAAAACCATGGAGCAGATGATCGCTCAACACTCTACCCAAGCCAAGGCAAAAAATATTCTGGACTTCAAGAAGCTCAACCCCACGACTTCAATGGCACCGAGGGGATTATCTATGCGGATGAGTGAATTGAAGACATTGAGAGAGGCTTCTTCGCATTGCTAAGCTTCCAGAAGACTTGAAGATCGAAGTCGCATGACTTTAGCACCATGACATTGTTAGGACTTGGTTCAGAAATGAACCCAAGCTTGCAGTGTCGGGACTTACTTGGGAGATGTTCAGAGAATTATTCAAGAAGAAGCTCTTCCCGGCCATAGCCAAAGAGGTTCTGGAGGGGCAATTCCAGAACTTAGAGAAAGGGAATCATACCGTGGATGAGTACGTCTCAGAGTTCAGCTGGCTCAGCCGATTCGTCAACTACATGGTTCGAGATCTCGAAGACTGAGCCAGGAGGTTTTGCCAAGGACTAGCCAAGGAGATTCGCGTGCATGTCATGATAAATGGGGCGAAGACTTATGGAGAGATCGTCTTGATCGCCCAGGGAGTCGAGGTGGACTTGGACCTTCGTCACAAACAATGTCGGGATGCTGAGGAGACAACAACAAGGGACCGACGAAGCAGCAGAAGACTTTCCAACATCCACCTTAAATTTCTCTTGCACTTGCACCAGTTCAGCATCAACAGCAGCAGAGGCGGGAGCAACAAGGTTCTTCTTGCTACTATTGTAAGAAGTCAGAACACACTTGGGAGACCTGCCGGAAGACATTTGGAGTTTGTCTATTTTGTGGATCGGACGTGCACCAGAAAACTTTCTAGAAAACCTGTGCTAGTACGTCAACACAGCTACCACGCTAGTATGTCATCATCGTTCTTCCTGGCCTACACGATCCTGATTTTGTGACGATCGTTCGAGAAAATACCTTGTGCAAGAGTTGTCCATCCATGCAAATGCATGAACATTTAGACTTTGCACAAATATATGGTAAAAACTAATGTATGTATACAACATATCTTTACTCATCATTACCCTTCCTCGAGCCATCACTCAACATAACTATTCCCAATCTAGAGATTTATCTATGCAACTCCCAGTCCAGGGATACTACCTTGACGACCAAACAATCGCGAACATTTCCATGTTACCAATTTCTACAACAACTGTAGAATAATCCTCTTGTCTAAAGCAATAGAACACATTCTATATAATACTCAATAACAGTACTATAATCAATGTGATATGATACTGCACAGTACGATAATCCATTCTATAGCAGCAGGGCTAAATAATCCAAGTGATCAGTAAAAGCAGTTCTACTTATGCAAGCCATAACACGGTACGAGTCCATGTCTAAAGCAGTAGTATGAAAGTCTCTCTAGTAGCAAGCTAATAATCCATGTTCTATACAATATGATATAGATAATGAGATTATTCTCTTGTCTATCTTGGTACGTTTCTTTTATTAGCATGCAAACATAACTCGCGGTATAGCAACAGAAACTAGCAACATCATTTATTAAGGTTGAAGGTAAAGAAAGAAGCGATCACCGAAACCATCCACCTGAAGAAAAATATATCTGCCACGACTGAGTAGATCTCTAAATCAATCCTCTAAATGAACCGAAGTCCAAACGGTACTTCGAGCTAACGATCATTTCACATAACCAATATATATATATATATATATTATTTTTAATCATTGTCTGTTGCAGGTATGGATAGTCGGTCGTAGATAAGAATCACTATATAAATAATATTTATATTATTTATATTTCTTCTCATGAATTGTTAAAAAGAAAAAAAACCACTGACGAAGACTCTAGCACCTATGAGCTTGTTGTTGCATTCCGATGCGTTAAACTCGCACGTCCCCTTCTGTCACGACCCGCACCCTGATATTCGGGCATGAGTACGTGGTTACGCCCAGCCTACGCCGCAGAATCGGCGGTAGAACGCTGTTTGGGTCATTTCTAACTATCTACATCTCAACAGTATAATATGGTACCTGTCAAACATCTCAACTCCAATCGGAGGAGCAATATGATATCTCACAAATATATCAATCTCAATCACAAAACAAACTAAGGAGGAAATAATGCACGAATGGAAAATAGCGAAGGGAAGAAGATACAATCCACAATATGAAATAATAGTACATCTGTGAAACTCCACAAAATAATAGTCTAATACAATATCTAAACAAAACTAGACCTCCTCGGTCACGGGTACTATGTCCTCTGGCTCTAGGGAAGTGTCCTCTAAAGTCTCACCCTTCTTAGGTCCGTAATGTGTGGGACACAGCTCCTCTAGCCAATCATCTGGAAAAATATATCCAGTCAGGATTGGAGCAAAGTACATACCTTTGAAAGCAGTTCCAATAACATAATCGAGCATATATAACAAGCAATAAAAAAATGATACAAAATGCACAAGTAGAAAGAATAAACTGTACAAGTGAACAGGCAATAGGCATAATAAAGCTGGAAGTAAATACAAGAATAACTGCAAGTAGAGAACAAGAAATACTAACTATGTATTTTAGAGTGAGAGTTCGTTATGTGATCGGTTTAGGTTGCACATGAGGTATATAGGTAACTCCATTATACGTGAGGTGTATAATCGATATGCACATGAGATCAAGAGGGCTTTGATCACATAACCAACTCCTACTCCCCCTCCCTAACCAATACTTATGGATCCAATCACGACACGTTACGTACATGATCACGATAGTCACATTAGCACACGAAATAGTGGATGCACAAGAAGCACATGAAAGTCAATACCCGATGCACACGATAAAATACATGTCATTGGGTACCCGTTGCACACGGTAGGGGATAACACCTCCTGACGGTCCGTTGGATGGTGCTTTAAGTCCTCTAATCTTGATCTTTGATCAAATCAATGATCAAGATTAGATGACTTAAAGACGATCCAACGGCTAGAAAATACGGAATATTTTGAAAACTTTATGAACGAAACTCTTGATTCGGATCATATATATATATATATATATATATATATAGAGAGAGAGAGAGAGAGAGGGGGGGTGCGGATCAAAAAATTCGCTTCCGGAGTCCCGTCAAATTCTCGTCCCTCCTCCTCGGGGAGAGCGGAACTTCAATGAAACTCCGAAAATGAAACTCCCGATCCTATATATATATATATATATATATATATATATATATATATATATATATATATAATCATTCGGTCTACTCTTAGCCGTTTCTCCATATCGTCTCCTAGTAACCATACGACAATATATATATATATATATATATATATATATATATATATATATATATATATATATATATATATATATATATATATATATATATATATATATTCCACTATGGCTATAGATCTACAGAAATAAGTTGGACAAGCATGCAAAGCCATTTGGGCCGGTTATAGATTTACATAATCAATCGGTCTACTCTTAGCCGTCTCTCTCCATTTCGTCTCCTAGTACCCATACGTCTATTTATATATATATATATATATATATATATATATATATATATATATATATATATATATATATATATATATATATATATATATATATAAAGAGAGAAGAATAATAAAATGCATTTCCTATTTGTTTCTTCTCGTTTAACTCTACACAGGCTTAGTCATGTCAACATCGCCATTGAAGGAAGATGGTACGGGTTACAAGGATTCCGTTGATGAATCTTATAGGAGAGTAAGACTTTGATACAGTCAGCTATATCAAAGTTTTGATACGGATTACAAGGATTCCAACAACTAGACGTTGCTCTATCTCTTATTTGCTCATTGTGAAGAGAATGAGAAGGTCAGTAAATAAAAAATAAAAAAATTGAGTTATATTTTAATTTATTTATCAATATTCAAGATGCACCATATATGATTCATGTGTTGATAATTGGATTTTTGACAGGTTGTTTCAGATTTATATCATTTATTAAAAAACTTAATAAAAGAATTACTGACATATATATATATATATATATATATATATATATATATATATATATATATATATATATATATATATATATATATATATATATTATATTCTTAGCGATAACCCTTCTTTATACTTCTCTTTCACTTTGTTATATAGATTTTAACTCTACCAACATATATTGCTTGCTTGTTTAAATATTTTTTCTAAAATTTTGGACTAATAATAATGAAGCCATACTCAAAGGTGCAATTACTTCATTCGAGAACGAAGGCTCACCATTGGAAAAGAGGGCTTAGCTCTAAAATTAGTCCTTATTCTTAACAAGAGGAAAAGGAGGAGAGACCGTATTATCGAGGGTGATTGTAAATGCTTAATTGATGCTATCTACTTGAAAGATTCAAACATTCTATGGTGCTCTCAGCATATCATAGATGATGGTTGTGAAGCTATTCTAGGCAGGAATGGCATTTCATTTGGGTTCATTCCCTATGGCTAATGTAGCAGCTCATAAATTGGATGTGTATTCTTTAAATTCTAACATTCCAGCTTCAACCTTGTAAGCAGTTACACCAACTTGTATCAGCTCTAATATCTTGTCAGATATCCAGCACTCATGTACTGATCATGCTTAATGATATTTGTTTCTTCAAAAAAAAAATTAATAATAATAATAATAAAGCAATGCTTACATAGAGTTGAATGTGAATCCAGTAACTTCTACTAAAGTAATTCCTGTCTGGCAAATATAAAATAATCCAGTAACTTCTACTAAAGTAATTCCTGTCTGGCAAATAAAAAATAGAAAAAAATCAGATAAGCAGTGGGAACTCTAAACATGGGGTTATTTATACTAATCTCTACTATATTTTTGTTTTATTAAACAGAACTCTTTTACTTTGAAAATAATTATATAGAATAAGGGAGGTCCGTTTAACAAATCGAAAACATAGGAGACGTTAGCGTAAATAATCCATAAACATTTTACTACATTCAAGCCATTGAAGTTGAGTGAGAATCTCAATTAAGAGGGTTCTTCAAATAACGGAGGCCATCATCTCGAAGTAGCTCTTCAAAGTCATCACCGGTCTATTAGTTCTCAATATGGGATGATGGAGGCTGTCAGCTGATAAGATCATAGAGTTTTTCCAGACGATTTGTGATCAGTATTCGGGGGACGGAATTGTCGACTCACTAAAGGAAAATGCACTCTTAACTCTACTGTTTTGTCGAGAGTCTCCTCATGTTTCTTCAGAGAAACCTCTCATTTTGTGGTTAATGATATATTTAGCACTGTTGCATTGCTATATTACGATTTTACTATAACAAGTACAAGGCATTTATCCCACAAAATTTGGGATTGTCTATTTGAATTCTTCTCGTCCATTCAGCTTTTGTAAGGTCCATGTTATTTCTCTGTAACATTACCAAAAATCATATCCTATGTTTAGTGGTCGCCGATTCATGCCCTACGTCCATTGATTGTTCTTCTAATTGATCTGTATGCCATGCATACATATTTCTCTTCCTCTTTTAACGTAGGACCCTATGATCATCAAATTGGTTCATTATAGTTAGAACTCTATACGTAAATTACTTTCTATCCCCTAGCTCCATTCATGCACGCTATATATATATATAATCCCTAGCATTTCCATACTTAAAAACAAACCACCTGAGTGTTGATACATTCCGAAGAAGGAAAGGTAGTTATCTATAGTTATTGATCGATCAGAATATATATAATGGCTGCAGCAATTCGTGCATGGTTGATTCTAGTACTTGTAGCATTTGCGTACTTTGCTATTGTTGCAACTGATGCTAAGGTCATCGACTATGGTGCAATTAGTAGGGGAGACCATATTTCTTGCAGTAAGAGGGGGAACGGAGAATTTGAAGCAAATTGTCGCCCCAACGGGGACAAGCCGTTGCTGTCTTATCCTGGTAGAGGCTGCTCGAAGGCCGACGACTGCAGGAGCGAGATCGAAAATTGATTTTCTGCCTTTGCGACAACCACGAGCTAGCATTTCTAATTTGCCTATGATGCAGCACCTTCATTTCTATTTTTGATTCTTACCTACACATTTAGGGATGGAACAATAATCATTGCTTGCAAGTGTGCAACCATGGAAGTACTCTTTTTTTTTCTTTTCTAATTTTAGGTTTTCTTATTTGGTTTTCATTTATTTGAAGCAACAAATTCAAATGTAAACATGTATACTCTTCAACAAAAATTGGTTGTGGAGCAACACAACTAATATATTCAATACAATATATCACTTTATTTTTTTCTTTTATACATCTTCTTACACCAAATCTTACTCCTTTTCGCTATAACCTAACCTTTTGTGAATGTAATTCCACAATATGTATCATCAGAAGTTTGTGATGCACCAGACAACCCATTCATGCATTAAAAGATTATTAATATACGGTTGTTATAGATTAATTCATCATTGTCATTCCTACGACTAGGACTCACCATTACTATTATATCCCACATAGCTATAACGTTAATAATTGTCAAAAAAGAAAAAGAAGAAAGAACAGAATACCTCTCACTCGAAGGCAAGAAGCTATCAAATATTTTGGAAGTTGTGTTTGTGTTCGAGACTCTATTTATGTGGAAAAAATAGACTCAATACTTAATAGATGAAAATGCCAACTTTAATGAACTCGGCTTTCAATATCTTATCACAAAGGACGTTGTAAGAGCCAAAAAATAAGAAGCATCAAAGTCATTAAGTGTTATATCAATTTCTCTAAAAAATAAATCTGAAAGTAACAGCTAATAAATTAAACATTACTGGACATGACGATTGAAAACCGAAGACTAAATATGGATAAAGTGCAAATAAACCCTTCTTAGATTTTCAACTTTCGCAAAATAAGACTACCAAAAATTTTTGCTCAATTTGACAACAAATGGTTTAATATTCAGATCAAAAGACCACCTCATGTTAAAATATATCGTTATTTATAATTTTAAAAAAAAATAAAATATGAAAACCCTAAACTATCCTTCCCTTTCCACTCAACCCCTCCCCCTCCCCCTCCCCGCTCCCCCCAGCCCCACCCCACCAGCTCACCCACCCCTCCTCCCCTGCGCCGCCCCCTCCTCATCGCCTACCCTGCCTCCTCCTCCCCCTTGATCCCTCCTTCTACGCCTCCCTCCCTCCTTCCTCTCCTCCCCCTCCGCCAACTCCTCCCTCCTCCTCACCTCCTCCTCCCTCCCTACCCAGCCTCCTTCTCCCCTTCCCGCTACAAAAATACTGTAAAATAGCGACGAATCTTAGTGACGAATCGTATTTCGTCGCTGGTGTCTCGACGAAAGATCGGCGGCATAGCGACTAATGTATTTATATAAGAAATATATATTAATTTTTGTCACTATTTCGTTGTTGTGGTGTCGCTTTTATCTCAGCGATAGAATGTCACTACCACATTTCTAGAATAAGACTTTATTGTCTATTGCAATATTTATTTTATTATATTAATATAATGTATGATATGTTTATTATACAAATTGTTTCGTGTCACGACCCGCACCCGAAAAATCGGGCGTGAGTCGTGGGTACGTCTAGCCTACGCCGCAGAATCGACGGTAGAACGCTGTAAAGGTCCGTTCTAGGTCAACAATCTATAACTCACAAAACCTGTCAATAACCTCTCCAAAAGGAGGGCAACCACACAATATATATATACCTCAATCACAATAACTAGGGGAAGAGTAAAAGCACGATAAGATATCATAAAGAAACAAAGAAACAAGGAGCAAGAACAATATCCAAAATATACAGTCCAAGTCTACAACATCTCACAACAAAATAATAATACAGTCATCCAAAAAAGCTACTAGGAACAACCTAGGAAACCCACCTAGCTAACTAGGACGCTAACGACGTCTCCTCGACGGGCTCCTCCTCAGTCTCCGGGTCACAAGACTCCTCGACGCCTGGCCTGTAGAATAACGGGCAATAATCCTCAAGATCCTCTAGAAAAAATATGCCTAGTCAGGACTGGAGCGAAGTACATAACTCTGAAAGCAACTCCAAATACATGGTAAGGTGTCTATGACTAGCAATAGAAAAGTATACAAGATGCACAGGAAATAAATACATGATGGAGTAGATAAAGTAGCTGCAATGTAAACTGGAGAGCAATACAAGTAGTGGATAAGTAACTACATATGAGAAAATATGAATACTAGCTAAGTGCCTTGAGCACAAGTTCGTTATGTGATCGGCTTAGGTTGCACATGAAATACACTACGATAACTCCGTTATGCGTGAGTTGCATAACTGACATACACATGAATACTGTTTGGCTTTGATCACATAACCAACTCCTACTCCCCTCTCCCACTAATACTCTTGGATCCAACCACAACACGCTATGTACATGATAAATAGCTCGCGCACATAAAGGAGAGAGCACAAGAAGCACATGATAGCACATGAGAATCAATATCCGAAGCATATGATGAAATACACGTGATAGAGTACCTGCTGAACATGGTAAGGGGGATAGCATCTCATTACTGGATCCACTAGTACCAGCTCATGTAACAATGTGTCAGAATCAAGTATCACAGTTCTAGAACAGGTGATATAAACGCTATCATGAAATAGAAACTATCAGAGGTAGGTACTCGCCTGACGTCTTGAGCAACTGGTGAGGATCGAGATCCGGACTGGCGTCGCAAGAATCTATTACAAAAAGCAAGATTAAACAGGGTTTTAAAGAGTTAAACTGATATAAAATAACTAAAAATAGGGTTCTAGGGTATTTCTAGGTCGAACGGGTCAAACCGATAAAATTTGGGTTAAAAAGTCAACCTGTATGCCAAAAGTCAAAACTAGGTCAAAACTAGGTCAAACGTTGACTTTTATGGTCAACAAGGGCAATTATGGTCAACACTAGGTCAAACTAGGGTGCCCCTAAAATTCTAGGTCAAAACTAGCTCATTAAGGTAGTAAACCTTCAAACTCGCCTGCTTGAGATACCGGGATACCCTCGGTATCCGATATCTCGACCTAGGCTACGCACCCGCCTATACCCGCTAAAACCTATGCTAGCCCGCGTAAATATATACATATATACATAAAAACCTATCTCTAAACATATTCCTAGGCAATTGCTCAAAACCCCCGCTCGAAACTCAATACCATGGATATCTCAAGGTATTGAGATACCTTGATATCTCAAGGTATTGAGATATCCTCCCATACCTCACTAACTACCCCTCTAGCTAACTAACTATGCTTATAGATATACACCTAGGTAATTATCTAGGCTAGAATATATAAATCTAACACATATATGCATATACCTAGATATATATATATATACATATCCACACACACATATACACATATCCCATACCCCTATATATATATATATATATATATATATATATATATATATATATATATATATATATATATTCATCTAGTTATATGTAAATATATCTATACATATAGATATATATATCTAACGACCTATCTATCTGTCTATCTATCTATCAATCAATCTATCTTTCTATCTATCTATCTAGTTATCTATCTATCTATCTATCTATCTATCTATCTATCTATCTAGTTATCTATATATATATATATATATATATATATATATATCTATCAATCTATATATATATATATAGCCCTCTCTAAACCTCCCGCTACTAGCTCCATGCTAGCCTCGCTGCGCGGCGCGCGCCATGCCAAGAAGCTGCTGCTGCTGCTGTGTGCAGCTGCTGCTGCGCTGTCCACTACAGCGCGCTGCCTCCCCTTGCTGCACTGCCTCGCTGCGCTGCACAGCCCACCACACAAATACGAACACGCACACACATATATAGATATATATATCTACATACATATACATATATATATATATACACACACACTAACATATATACTTACACACACATATACACATATAATCACACACACACACTTATATACACAAACACATATCTATATATATATATATATATATATATATATAAACACACATATCTATATATATATATACACACACAAACCCTTATATATATATCTACACACACACACACACACACACACACACACACACACACACACATATATATATATATATATATATATGTGTGTGTGTCACGCCCAAGTCCCAAAATGCCGAGGGACTAGACACGTGGCAAAGGCCAGCAGTACGCACCGATGGACAAACCCAATTTAATGGATCCATCAGGGCATACTTAAGCTGTAAAATCAAGTCTACGACAACATGGCACAACTAATCTCATCCACAAGATATAAAATATGATCCATAGAATAAATAAGAAATATAAATCATCTGCTAGTCTCAACAAAGTGCTTCGGGAACAACCCGATAAATATCTGATACAATGGTACAACAGACCAGAAATATAAATGACTGAAATAAATAAATACTGAGCATGAAACATGGATGCTCAGGAGAAGTCTTCGGCTAACACCTCATCCTCGGATGGCGGTACAGCTCCTGCTGCGGTCCCGTATACCTCGGGATAGATCTCGTCAGCTAATCCTGGGGACATAATCCGGATCCAGGTCCTCAGGGGACATAGCAAGGTACAAGAAAGCTCATGCCAAAATAAATACAGTGCAGCAGATAATGAAATAAATAAGGTAAGTATGTAACCATCTATGTGAAAATGCAAGTGAGAGCATCACGAGTACTCAGGCTGAGACCACTACAAGCTCTGTGTCTGGGAGCCGGTAGCGGCAATAACTATGTATTTTACTATGTGTTTACTATGTTTTATATATATATAATCAGCCTGTAGCTTGTGTGTCTCTCCCCACCCAATGTAATCACACGTCTCATGTTCATGATGCATCATGTCCATGTCACGCACGATCATATCTAATGCAGCAAGTCATAATGTATCTAAGAATATAGTATCTCTGTCAAGTCCTGTATCCTATACAGAATCACCACGAATATCTCGGGAAGATCTTGTCTTATGAGGAGTGTCAAGTGTCCTGGGTCAAAGTGTACTTGGTAAGACAAGTACGAGAATATAAAGTGTCACGAATGTCCATCTCTAGATGACCGTACCCAACACCGCGTACAGTGTTGGCACCCGACTAATAATCGGACGCTAAGTACGTCACACGGTCCTAGGTTAAGCATGCACATCAATATAATAAAGCAAGGAAAATATATAACAATATTGCAGAGTTTGGCAAGGTACACTTGCCTGGGGTCCTGCTGCTGGTATGAATCAGAGTCCAAGTCACAGTCCAAATAGCCTATGTATTACAATTTACCATGTCAAAAGATAATTTATTTTAAATTATTTAATTCTGGAATAATTACTTTAAAATCCTATTTTAATCTTATTATTCTGATTTTTAGGTTAATTCCTAATTTTGTCCAAAGAAACTGAATTTTATCAACTCGAGACTCATGGCACGCAAATCAAGGCGATCTGTTGACCAAAAAGTCAACCGACACAAACTGGACTTTCATGCATGATTTCCTGTAGATTTCAGCATCAAAAACATACTGGAATTTACGGCTCGTCCAAATTCAAATTCGTTTGGGAATTATGGCACATACAAATTTTGTATTGTGCACCGATGGTTAAATTCTAACATAGAAGTTCTACAGAATTAAGAGTATGAAAATAAATTGAATTAAATTCTGGGAAAAACATATGTCAATGATCTCGACATTAGCCTTCCGAAACTTTAAACGGTTCATGATTCTGATTCCTGGTTCTCCCGAAATCGCAAAAATATTGAAACACGTCTATTTTCGGACATGCTGTGCTCTACGAATTTTCCAGAATTTAATACTCATAATTTTGTAAAACAAATTATATAATCAGAAATCTAACCTCAATATCGTTCTAACGCAAGAAACTAGGCCTCGTTTGGAGTCTGGAGCTATGCGCAATGGCTTCTGGAAGATGAAGGAACCCTAGATGGCAATTCTCCAAAATCTCTCTCTCTAAAAAATAATGGGATAATTAGGGTTATAATAATAATATATATATAGGGATGTTGAGAGGCTGAATGAAAGTTGATAGGGTGACACGTGTCATGATTTGATTGGATGGTTTTGGTTATATTATTTGTTTTTTTGATTTGCCTTTATCAAAATATTATTTAAGTCGTTTTAAATCTAATTAACTTAAAATAAACATTAAAAATAATCATAAAAATCTGGAAAAATTACAGAAAATTTATTTTGAACCTAAAAACCCTAGAAAAATATTTGGGATAATTATATATTCATAGATTTCCTACTATAATTAGGAGAAGCTCTAAAAATTAGTTTTGCCATAAACTAAAAATAAATACTAACATTATTCCAAAATTTCTGAAATAATTCCAGAAAATATATAATAATATTATAAACTTTATAAAATAACGTGGATCCATTCTATATTCCTGGGCTTGCACCATAAATTCTACAAGTCCTAAAAATTAGTTATTAGCCTAAATAACTCCCAATAAATACTAAAAATACTCAGAAAATTTCCAAAAACTTCTAGAAAATATATTTTATTATTTAGAACCTAAAATAAAAGTTTGGGATATTTTTAATTATATTTGAATCTAAAATAAATTCTTGAAAATCCTAGAAAATTATAGAAAATTGTGAAAAATCTAAATTAAAAATTTCTGAAAAATCAGGGGGTTACAATATATATATATATATATATATATATATATATATATATATATATATACACACATACACACTCAAACATATATATGTATATATACACACACTCACATAGATATATATATACACAAGCATATATATTTATATAAATACACACACATATATAGATATACAAACACATATACATATATATAAATATATATACATATATATATAGACACACATACATATATAAACTCATATATATACATATATACACACAATAACACAATACACACAACACTCACCAACGCACGCCCAACGACCCCTACACGCACAAACACGTATATATATATATATAAAATATAACCCGAGAACTCTAGCACACACTCTCCGAAGCTAATCCAACGTGCGCACAAGCCCAAAACTAAGAAACCAAGTCGAAATGACCGTTCGGTCATTTCGACGAACACGTGGTGTGCGGTTCGCAAAACCTCCTGAAACGCACACCAAACCAACTCGGAATCGGCCCAAAATTTATCTACGGGTTCTAAACGATGTCTAGATCCTAGAAAAAATGCTAACTCGCCGATTATAGGCCCGTGGCAAAAACGTGCACGCACTTAGAACCGGCGATGACGAAAACCCCCAAATCGCCCGAAACGCCCGTTTCTCCGTGACACGACTTCACGTGTCTGAACGGAGACACGCACTAACCCTCAAGACACCCGACAACGTCTACCTACGTCCGTCTAACCTAGGGCATCACACAAAATTGGGCCAATCTCGGATTTTACCCGAAATTGACACAAAACCTAGTGTCAAAGTCTCCAAACACAACCAAACTAGTTCCAACTTCCTCCCACGGGTAGCCTTAGGGTCTAAGAAGGTTCTAAACTACTAATTATACTATATTAGAGAAATTAGTAAGAGGAATGTTAGGGTTTACCTCTTGGGAGTTGGAATCCCAAGGCCAAAGTCTCCAATTCTCTTGAAATCACCTCCCTCAAGCTCCAAGCCTCCAAATAAAGCCTCCACACTAAGTCTAGGCTCTACACACCTAGGTTAGGGAAAAATATAGGGTTAGGGTTCACATTCATGAAGAATAGAAGAAGAAAGAGGAGAAATGGAGTACTTACTTGAAGTTGGGAGAAGGAAAGAAGAAGAAAGAGTGGAGAAGAAGAAGAAAATAAAAATGGGGGGGTTGCTGTGTGCTCGGTCTGGGAATGAAGGGAGCTGGCCACTCACAAGAAAAAGGGGTTTACATAGTGTCCAAATGACCAAAATGCCCTCCCCTTTAGGATGCAACTTGGATTTTGGATTTGGGGTTCCAAAAGCACTCAAACTAACTCCTAATCTCTCAAACTAACTAAAATAAAATATAATAATAATTCTAAACCCAAAAATAGGCCTCACAAGGGTGTGGGTTGGGTCGGACATGGGTCCACTAGGATCTGACATGGGTCCATACTAGCCAAAACCCTAAAAGAATCAAATAAAAATAATACAATCACTAATTAAATATAAATATAATTAATTATATACAATACACAATTTACCAACAAAAAAAATTTCCTATTTTCTAGAATTAGGTAGTGACAAGCCTACCCTCCTTAAAATAATTTTGTCCTCAAAATTAAAAGACGAAACTAGGACAGGAATGCAAGGAAAAGAAAAAGAACCATACCTCAGGGCTCGAAAAGATAGGGGTATCGCTCGCGCATTTCATCCTCCCTCTCCCAGGTTGACTTACCTGGAGAGTGATACCTCCACGCGACGCGAACCAAAGGAATAGTCTGGTTCCTCAATACCTTCTCCCGCCGATCCAGAATCTCCACCGGCTGCTCTGGATAGCTAAGAGTAGGGCCCACCACGATCTCTGAGTGATCCAATACGTGACTGGAATCTGCCACGTACCGTCTCAACTGCGACACGTGGAACACATCATGAACTTCCTCTAGCATAGGCGGCAAATCTAGCCTATACGCCACAGCGCCAACCCTCTCAAGGATGCTGAAGGGTCCGACGAAACGTGGGCTAAGCTTCCCGTCTCCACCAAAGCGAATAGTGCCCCGTATCGGAGAAATCCTCAGGAACACCATATCTCCAACCTAGCACAAACAAGGTCTCAACACTTAATCTAAAACAAGTAATCACAAGCAAACACAAGACCAAAATCTAGATTCTAAGCTATACCTCAAACTCCAAAGGTCTCCGGTGGCTATCGGTCCAATGTCGCTGCCTGTCCTGCGCCACCCAAAGTCTATCTCTAATGAACTTGACCTTTTCCGCTGCATCAACCACCATCTCTGGGCCAAGCAAAGTTCTCTCGCCTACATAATCCCATGATAACGGAGTGCGACACCTCCGTCCATACAACGCCTCGAATGGTGACATCTCGATACTGGCTTGGTAGCTGTTGTTGTAAGCAAACTCTACCAAGTACAAGTAATCCTCCCAAGAGCCTCTGAAATCCAGAACACAAGTGCGAAGCATGTTCTCAAGTGTCTGGATGGTCCTCTCTGACTGACCATCTGTCTGTGGGTGATATGCTGTACTAAACTTGAGCTGGGTGCCCAAGCTAGCCTGTAGACTCCTCCAAAAATATGAAGTAAAGCGACTGTCCTGATCTGATACTATGCTCACAGGAACTCCATGTAGTCTGACTATCCGGCGCACATATATCTCTGCTAGTCTGTCTGTAGACGTACCGACTTTGAATGGTAGAAAGTAGGCCGATTTGGTCAACCTGTCTACGATGACCCAAATCGCATCCTTCCCGCCTGGAGAACGGGGAAATCCAGAAACAAAATCCATGGTCACATGCTCCCATTTCGACTCCGGAATGGGTAACGGCTGGAGTAAACCTCCTGGCCTCTGCCTCTCCGCCTTCACCTGCTGGCATACTAAGCATCGGGATACGAAGCGTGCTACCTCCCGCTTCATCTCGTACCACCATGCATGATCTCTCAGATCTCTATATATCTTGTTGGCACCTAGATGCATAGAGTACTGGGATCGATGCGCCTCTTGAAGAACCTTCTCGCACAACGACCCACTCGACATACACAACCTGGTACCGTACCGCAATGAACCATCATCAACAATGGTGAAGTCATCTAATAATCCAATCTGAACCTACGCCTATTGCTCCTCAGGGACTCATCCTCAAACTGTGTAGCCCTGATCCGGTCTACCAACTCTGACTGAATCTGCAGTCCCCACATCTGCATCTCAACTCCAGGCACTATCACCTTAATGCCCAAGCTCTCTAAATCTGCTAGAAGATAACGATCTGTAGTCATGCACATAGCTACCGGATACCTGCTCAGCGCATCCGCAACTACGTTCGCCTTCCCTGGATGGTACTGTAACAATATGTCGAACACTTTCATCAACTCCAACCATCTCCTCTGTCTCATATTCAGCTTGTTTTGGGTAAACACATACTTCAAGCTCTTGTGGTCTGTAAAGATCTCCATACGCTCTCCGTATAAATAGTATTTCCATAACTTCAGAGCAAAGATGACCGCTGCCAACTCCAAATCGTGGATAGGGTAGTTCTTCTCATGAGGACGTAATTGCCTGGAAGCATAGGCAATCACCCTCCCATTCTGCTGCAATACACAACCCAGTCCCTTCTCCGATGCATCACTATAGATAATGAATCCTCCCGATCCTGATGGCAACGTCAACACTGGAGCTGTCGTCAACCTCCTCTTCAGCTCATCAAAGGCGATCTGGCACTCCTCTGACCAAACAAACTCTACGTCCTTCCAGGTTATCCTAGACAACGACTCTGCAATCCGGGAAAAATCCTGAACAAATCTCCTGTAGTAGCCTGCCAGTCCCAGGAAACTTCTGACCTTGGCTACTGAACTCGGAGCACTCCATGCCTCAACTGCCATGATCTTCCTCGGATCCACCGAGATCCCCTCTCCAGTAACCACATGACCAAGGAATTCAACCTTGTCAAGGAAGAACTCGCACTTCGAAAGCTTTCCATAGAGCTTCTCCTTTCTAAGAGTCTCCAGCACTATCCTCAGATGCTCCTCGTGCTCCTCTGGGGTCTTCGAATACACCAAGATGTCATCTATAAACACCACCACAAACTTGTCCAGATGCTGATGGAATACCTTGTTCATCAGATTCATAAATACTGCCGAAGCATTAGTCAACCCAAACGGCATCACCATGAACTCATACTGTCCATACCTGGTCCGAAAAGCTATCTTCGGAATATTCTCCCTCCTGACCTTCACCTGATGGTAGCCTGTCGTCAGATCAATCCTGGAAAACACCCTCGCTCCGCTCAACTGGTCAAAAAGATCATCAATACGCGGCAGCGGATACTTGTTCTTGATTGTGAGGTTGTTCAGAGCCCTGTAGTCGATATACATCTGTATCGACCCATCCTTCTTCGGCACAAAAGTACCACAGCACCCCACGAAGAATAACTAGATCTGATAAATCCCTTGTCCTGAAGCTCATCCACCTGCTTCTTCAACTCTATCAGCTCAATGTTGCTGACTCTATAGACGTGCTGAGATATTGGCTCCGCGCTTGGCACCAAGTCTATAGAGAACTCTACATCTCTGTCCGGAGGTAACCATGGCAACTCCTCTGGAAAGACATCCATGTACTCTTCTATCAGTGGATGTAGCAACCTCGGCTCTACCACCAGGCTCCGCTGAAGACTCCCTCGCTCTGCTCTGCTGCTCCTCTGGCAAACTGAAACTCTGGCTCACCCGACGGACTAAACAACACTCTACCTCTGCGACAATCTATACTAGCATAATGCATACTCAACCAATCCATCTCGAGTATAATGTCATAGCTCGGAAGTGGCATTATGAGTAGGCACACACTCAACTCCCGGCCTCCCAAAGTAACTCTCCGGTCTCTGCAGACATCACTGACTAGGATGATGCCACCCCCGGTCGTGATCTTGCAGAGTCTAGCTAAAGGTTTAGCAACAAGATGGTGTCTAACAGCAAAAAATACAGACACAAAACTATGGGAAGCACCGGAATCAAATAAAGCAAGTGCTGGAATGGAATCAAGAAGAACAGAACCTGAGATCACATCACCAACGGGCTCAGCCTCGTCTACGGTCAGGGCAAAAGCTCCTCCTTGCTGTCCTTCTCAGTGTTGCTGCTGGTGCTGGGCAAACCTCTGCTGCTGAGTCGGCAAAGGCTGTCCTCTCTGCTGTGCTTCAGGTGCTCTGGCGGGTCCCCTCTGAGCGGCTCCTCCGCCCTGAGATGTACGAGCAAGTGCTGAAAGGCAATCCTTCAGCTGGTGATCTGCTGCACCACATAACAAACATCTGCCCAGCCTCTTTCTGTAAATATCCCATCCGTGTCCTGGCTTCCTACAGAAAAGGAAAATGATGGGCTCCCTCTGACCCTGCTGCTGTCCCCGCCTCTACTGTTGGGGTGCCTGCCGGTAAGGCGCACGACCCTGACCCTGGTGCTGCTGAGTCTGCTGGAACGGCCTTTTAGCTGGGTCTGCACTGCTGCCTGCTCCAGAAGCATCCCTGCTCCTCTTGGTCTTCAGCTCCAAGTCGTCTTCAGCCCTCTGAGCGTCGCTCATAATCTGCTCGAAGGTCGCCTCGCGGTCACTCCTAGTAAAGGACTTGACCGCCATGACCAAACCCTTGTAGAACTTCTGCGCCTTCGCTGCCTCGGTCAAACCCTCAATAAATCTGTCCAGACGACAGAACTCTGCTGCATACTCGTCCACCAGCATGCTCCCCTGGACGTGCGCCTCGAACTGGCTCTCCAAAGCACTGAGATCCACATCCAGGAAAAACTTCTCCTTGAAAAGCTTCTTAAAAGCCTCCCAAGTAAGTCCCGGTACTATTATCCTCGTATCTGTGCGGTACCAAGTAAGGGCAAGATCGAACATCTGGCTGCCCGCCGCCTCAATCTACATACTGGCTGGGATCAATGCCAGTCTAAAGATGCCCTCAATGTGCTCTATCCAGTCGTCCGCGTACAGGATCCCCTCCGTACCCCGGAACTCCATGGGCCGCATCCTCTGAAAGTCGATAATGGTGCCCGGCCTCGGATGCTGATCCTGCTCTGCCTATGGCTGGATCTGAGCCACTCTGTCCACCGCTGTCATAGCCACCTGGTGAGCATTCTCAATGCCCAACCTCATAACATCTGCCTGGCAGTACTGCGCATCCATCGTCTCTCTGAAGAATACAAACAACTGTGTGGCATCAACTGGTGCAGGCGGTGGTAGAGGAGGTACCACCGGAACAACTGGTGTAGCTCTCGGATCGATAGGAGTAAGAGAATCTCCTAGAGAAACGGATGCTCCCTCGACCGCAGGAGTAGCGAGTGGAGCGGTGGCAGCTTCCTGAAGTCGAGCAGGATGAGAGGTGGCAGACCTCTCGGTGGCAGCTGCTGGAATGGTGCGCTGAGACCGTGTCTTCGGAGGCATCCTGAACACAAATTAAAAGAAGTTAATACGGTACAAGATACGATATCATCAAAGAAGGACAGTAATATTACAAAAGAAATAATTTCAGAGAAATTAAAGATAGCAAAAGAAATCAGGAAGAGTCCTAGTTGTGATTGAGGACACTCTCTCTCAGCCTATATCCTATATCCTATCGCAGGTAGACCTAGAAACCAGACCTGCAAACTAGACCATGCATCTAGACCTGGCATCTAGACCTGCATGGGCTACCACCAAAAACGTGTCACGACCCTCACACAAAAAATCGGGCATGAGTCGTGGGTATGTCCAGCCTATGCCGCAGAATCGGTGG